>CM076572.1:1032346072-1032894281 GCA_034641835.2 Pinus albicaulis | reverse complement strand
ACACTCAATCGCACACTCACTCACCTGCCCAACACTCGATGATCCAAACATACAAACACACATATATATAATCTAAGAAAGCATATGAGAATTATTGAGGGTCCTTGTCAGGCATTACTGGCCCAGACGATGTCTGCTCAATATTCTCGAGTACAATAATTAAAAATAAAGATGCACTACCAAGGACCTTTCGGTTCTCGGTCACTATCAAAATCTTCATCGTGATCAGGTTCACTGATTTCGGATGAGGATGAAGGAAGCTTTTGATTGGCCCAAGATTGGTGTACCCACTCCAAATATTCTGATTCCCATGCGTGATCTTGTTGATCTTGAGCATCTTGATACAGATCCACATATATGGTCTCTTTTTCTTCGGATGCCTTCTCTTTACCTTTTTCTGTAGCTGCTTTTCCTTTAGGGGCGACTGTAGAAGATTCCTCTTTTCGTGGAGCCCGTGACGACTGTCCTATATCAAATTTGATAGTATATGTCGTTACATAGAGATTCTTATGTGGAAAAATATATTTGTCATATGCTTTCTTCCACCTGCTCACATATGCCATGGGGTCTATCTCAATGTCAAGGAAATAATCTTTCTTGCTTTTTCGGAACTCTGGAAGTGATTGAACTGGCATCTCAACTCCATCCAATAGTTCCCATTTAAAGATTTGAAACATGCTGACCGATCTTTCAATAGCGCACTGAACCCAAAGTTTGCAATTATGATTAACATCTTCTTTTTGCTGCCAACCTAGTTCAAAAATCATTGAAGAACAAACCTTGGTTGATAGTAATAAACTTATTAAACAAAGAGCATCATCAGTCCAGTTTCCATTTAAAACACTAATAGTAATCAATGACTTCTGATTGATCAATAATTTGATTACTTTTTTCTTCCCTTGGAATTCTTCTAAGGTTCTAATCATAGATAATTTCTCAGGCAGTCTGAGCTTGTAGAATTCTCTAAGCCATAAAGAAATTTTCTTTACTTCTTCAACATTATCAACTAAAACAGATTCGTCAATCCTTTCGGGACCATAAATCTGAGCAAAGGGATTTGGAACAATAGGCTTTCTGATTTCAATACTTTGGTAATCCCATGGTGCTGAAAAAGTTCTCAAATACTGCAGCGACCTTTCTATGCATTGAGAAGCTCTTACATGGGGCTTCTTTCTGCAACGACCATCTTTAATTTCCCAATCAGCAAATGGTTCAAACAATTCGTATTGGGGAAATGAATCTGTACTTTCAAAATTTTCATCAATTCTTTGAAGAAATGCTGCTTCTAGTTCTTCAAAGAGATCTGGAATTCTTAGAGATTTTAAAAATCTCTCAACCTTTTCACACATATTAATTTCATCTAAATCCAACATTTTAGCAGAGGTGTAGATAGCAAAGGAGAAATCCACGCCACCAATAATCTGATAATAATTCAAAGTTGTCAAAACTTTGATCATATCATCCGTGTATTGTTTTGACCAGTAATCATCAAGTGTCTTAAAATAGAGTTTTACTTTCATATTTGGCAGAGGATATACCTTTACCAATTCTTCATCTAATCCAAGTAAAACACCTACATTCTTTGTTTTCCATGCTTGGCATCTCTGAATCCATTGATTTCTTTTTATTCTCAACCCAACAATCTTTTTTATTTCTTCAGCTGAATTATGAAGAACCAAGTCTAGTATATGAAATCTTCTGACAAAAGTTTCAAAACTATCATCTTTAACTGATTTGCCTGGAAGAGAAAATAGGTTGGTTCTTTGATGGATGTGGGCTTTATTCATATCTCTGGTCAAAGCATCTACTAAATAGTTAGAAATACCAGGAACCCATTCTACCTCAAAATCATACATCTGGAACCATATCTGCCATGCCAATAATCTTCCTCTTGCAAGTTGCTAGGAGATTTTGGCTGATAAGAAATATTTAAAATTCATAGAGTCTGTTCTTATCAAAAATTTAGCTGGAACTAGATATAGTTCAAATTTCTGAATGCCATTGAAGATGGCAAGGGTTTCCTTTTCAGCTATGAAATAATTCTTTTGGTGAGGCAGGAACTCACGTGACGCATATGCACATAGGACTTCTTCTTCTACTTCTTCTTCTTCAAATTTTCTGCGCTCAAAGAGAATAGCTGCCCAAAATGAGTCAGAAGCATCTGTTTGTAATATTAAGAATCCATTACCTGGAGGCTTAAGCTTAGGAAGATTTTTGCATTCTTCTTTCAATAATCTGACAGTTGTAGTAGCTTCAGGAGACCATCCAGAATTCAAATGCTGTCTTATTGGGGCAGTCTTTTCAAACAATCTGGGAATATATTTATGTACATAATTAAGCACACCTAAAAATCTTTGAATTGTCTTGGTATCTTTAAGCTCATCTGGAAATTCAGATAGCTTAGTCAAGACATGAGGCTGCATCTAAATTTTGCCATTAATAATATGAATACCAAGAAAATCAATACTATCTTGAAACAAGACCATTTTCTTCTCAGAAAGTACTATGCCATGCTTTCTGACTTCTTCGAGAAATATTTGCAAATGCTTCAAGTGGTCTTCAAGATTTTGACTATGAATCAAAATATCATCTATATATACAACAATAAAATCATATTTACCAAAAATGAAATCCATGCGCCGTTGGAAGGAGGCAGGCGCATTCTTCAAACCGAAAGGAACAACTTTCCATTGGAAAAATCCTGCTGGACAGGTGAAAGCAGTCTTATGACAATCTTCTTTTCTGATTTGGGTCTGGTAATAACCAGATTTCATGTCGAACTTACTGAAGATCTTGCTATTTTGAATCTTCTGCATTATCGTTTCCTGGCGGGGTAAAGGATAATTAAAACTCTTGGTGATAGCATTCAAAGGTTTATAGTTGATCACCATCCTAGCTTTACCTCTTATAATTTCAGAATGATTTCGAACCAGGAAAGCAGAGCATGAATAATGAGAATCACTTGGTTCAATTAATTGAAGATTCAAGAGTTCTTCAATCTGCTTTCTAATTTCCTTTTCATCACTTGGAGTACATGGTATCAATTTTCCTTTAACCCCATTGTCATGCAGAGTTATGATCTCTTGTTGGGGACTCTCTATAGTCCAAAAGGCTTGAGGATTTTCTGAACAATTTTTCAACAATTCATCAAAGATAGCAACTTGTTTTGGAGACCAATCAGGATTTCTATTTGCTTTCTGCTTGGTTTTATTCAGACTCCGTTCTTCATAGATTTGTAGCACTTCTTGCCAATTATTAGAGTCTATCAAAGGTTTTCTTGTACCTGCTTTCTTTTGGCTATTCTCTCTTCTTGCTTCGGAATTAGCCAAAGTTAATCTCGGAACTGAGATTGCCTTTTTCTTGATATTGAAGATAACTTTATATTCACTGATAGTCATTGGTAAGACAGAATTGATAAAAGGCATGCCCAAAAATAAACTAGCAGAGGTATCATAATGCTGAACAGCAGAAAACTTGACAATACTCCCCCCAACTTTTAAAGAAACATTATCCACATAATGGGTGAGATTGACAGAACCACCAATGGTCTCGGAAGTAAGAATGTGTTGCAAAGGTTTCCATAAACCTTTAAACAATGAAGGGCAAGCTAAATTATTAGACCCACCAGTGTCAATGAAGGCATCAACAGTAATCCACTCACCTTTAACTTGAACTTCAACAGGAACATATAGAAGATTATTAGTTTTAACAATCTTTTTGAGAAAAGAACTTTCATCGGTATTTACAGAGGTAGGAGCTGGTAAAGATGAGGACTGAGAAACTATTTTTGCATAAGGGCAGAAAGAATTCAAAGTGGGTAATGGAGACAAAGAATGTAAAACGAGAGGTGAATTCTTGATACCATTATCGGTAGAGATAGAAAGTGAAGGAACAACTGAGACAGTACCATCAGACAAATAGTCAGAGGTTTCATCAGTATACTCATCAGAACTATATTCATCACTGTAATGCAGTTCATCTTCTTCATCGCATTCAATGTCATCAAAGCATCGGTTCATTTTTTGACAAGTATCAGGAGTTGAGTCAGTATCGGACAAAGAAACATCGGTCAATATATACACATCTGAAACTTCATCTTGAGAATCAACAACTGACCAGGAATCAGCAAAATCATCAATTTCAAAACATGCCTTTAGCTTGTTGGAAGAGCTCTTAGGACATTTTCGAGCAAAGTGACCTTCCTGTTTGCAGATGAAGCAAGCATTATCCTTTTTGGGGGAGGCATATTGGCTATATAATTTGCAAAAGTAAATTTTCCCACCATTTTGAAAAATTCTAAATGGATACGGTGGGTAATGGAAAACATCAGTGCATGCAATGGAAGCATCGATGGCAAGACGCCTCACACAAGGTAAATTGGCACCAGTGCTTGAGATCTCTAGAGCACTGAAAAGTGAAAAATGCGGATTTTTGGTCGTAATTTTTTTTTTTATTTGATCCTGTTCTGATGTGCGGGTTTTTGAGGTGCACTGGGTGATTTCTTTCAACCTCACCGAGTTGTTTCAGTTTTGGCGCGGGTTTTTAGGATGCACTGGTGCTGAATCCGTGTAGAGCACTAGTGTGCTACATTAATTAGATGCACCAGGCAAATTTGTACCAAGCACATGGTGTCTCGGTGTGCCAAGTTTTAGTACGCACCAGTGCTTCCTCTCGTTGAACTCACTGGTGTGGTTTAGGATGAGAAACGCACCAGAAAAAAAACATCTGTAAAAATCTCCACCTGCAAACCTCCTCTAGTAACCTCCACTACAAATAGATTTCTGGGCTATTTTTGTAAGAGGTTCCTCAAAAACATCCGCTAGAGGGTCTTTCCATGTAGTGGAGGGAGGATGTGGAGGATTATGTACATACGTGGATTATTTTTCAGTAAGACAAATCTGATAACTAGAGACCTTAGATGAGTGTTTCGTTGGACTTTATCACTCAATTACTGCACGTACAGGGGTATAATGGGATTATGATCGTTGTGGATCATTTTTCCAATTATGTCGTCTTAATTTCAACGAAGAGACGTTGTGGAGATGAGGAGACAGATGAGTTATTCTTCAAGAATATTATGAAGGATTGGGGAGTGCCTTTGAGTGTTGTGTCTGACTGAAGTCTAGGTTTTATAAGAATATTTTGGACCACTTTGTTCAAGTTAATTGGGACAAAATTGTTGCAAATTTCGAGTTACCATCTGCATACATATGGATAGATTGACTGGATCAACACACTTTTGGAGGACTAATTGAGACATTATATGAGGGTTGATGAGAAACACTTCCCTGAACTCTTGGATATAGCTCAGTTTAGCTACAAATTGAAATTTATTTTTTCAAATGGCTATATTACATTTGACTTGGTCAATGGATAGATTCGAGTTGCTCCACACACTGTGGTACTGAGTGGATTATTTTGAGATTTCATGCAAAGATATTCTTAACAGCATGAGCAGAGTATTTGGAGATAGCACAGGTGTACTCGCATGATGCAGCAAGTAGAATGATGAAATGGGAAGATAAGGATAGGAGGGAAGCATACTTCAATGTTGGGGATATGGTTTTACATAGTATCACTAGAGATTAGTTTCATCCACCAAAAGTGACTATGATATATTTGACGAGAAAGTATGAAAGACCATTACAGGTAAAGAAGCGATTTGGTGAAGTTTCTTATGATTTGGATCTTCTGAACCACATGCGTTCGAAACATCTTGTGTTCCATATGAGTCACCTCAAGAGATGTCGACTTGATGCACATCGTCTTGAGAGAGCAGCACCACCGAGGGGACCACCCATGATTGTGGACAAGTCGAGCCTACTTTTGGAAAAGATCTTGGATCTCAAAACTACGAGAGTCGGGAGAGCCATGAGGAGAGAGTACTTCATGTGATAGAAGGATGCACCAGAGTAAAATGGTTGGGAGAGGGAGGATTCACTGTGGAGGTGGAAAAAGGAGATGTCACAGTTTAACAAGTATTTTACATGATTCTTTTGATTTCTGAGGACGACAATGACTTGTGGTGGGGGAGGATTTTAGGACCTCGAGTTGACATCAACGCCCTTAGGCTAGTCGGGTGCCCAACCGATCACACGTGACAGATAGGAAAATTTTAGGTAGGGACGTGCCCGTCATGTGCGATGAGTGTGCTGACGTAGTGGTGGGAACACCAGGAACCTTCCCCACTCTTGTTCAATTAAATAAGTGAAGATGGAGAGTGAGCCCGGTGGAAGTTCGGTTAAAGGCGTCATGATGGGCGACAGACTGGTTATTGGTAACATGAATTTTCTTAAATGCGTCGGGCGGAAAACACAACCAAGGGTGCACAGTTGGGTAGCACGGCCACACCTCGGTGCAGGTGGATGAGAGTGGAGCGACATAATTAGGGAAGTCAAAGTGGAAAAAAATTGAGCAACGAAGTGCAACGAGGAGGAAACGTTGCAAGGGGGCAACATAGATGGGAGACGGGAAAAAAGTGCAGTGGGCCGAGTCATGCACAAGATGAACGGTTATGTCAAGCATATTGGGCAGGTCGGCTTATAAGGGTCGATGACCCAAGATACATGATCCTTTGTATTACACTCAATGAAGAGTCATATATATATGGAAGGTTGCATGGTGGATTAAACAGACAACAACCACAATCACAAGAACTAGGACCATTCGGATGGTCATAGTGTGAGGGGTCAAGACACGAGTACCTTGTGCAATGGTAAGACGAGTATTCGGGTGCAGGTATGTGCCCGCCCTATGGGAAGAGTGATACGAGCTATAGGTGAGCCGACGGAAAGTGCATGTAGCGTATAGGAAGGTAACTGAGGTTTGTCGAGGGAAGCTAAGTACACATTGCCGATGGGGAGGAAGTATGTGTTGCGGCCTAGGTGACCTGTGAACTGGGATTCGGGTGAGTGTTTCACTCAGGTACTGGTAGCCTCTGCGCTATAACATATTGTAAATAATTCGTAAAATTATAGTGAAGATTTAAATTTCTTTCTTCTTGTTGTTTTTTTGGTCTCTCGATTCATACTGTTGCACTGTTATGTTATGTTATTACGCACATTGTTAATAATTAAATAAAACACAGTTAATAATAATGTTGGAAGGCGCAGTCCAGAAGATGAAAAAAGTAATAAGTATGGGAGTCTAGACGGTGTTGCATGGTGCCCCAAAAGGTGGAACCGAGTTGGGGGCGTCACAGGAAGGGACATAGGTGTTGATTATACATCCAATGTTAGAATCTTGGATATTAAACAAAGAATAATGCATAAAAACCACTGAGATTAAGATCTAACAATCACTAGAATACTATTCAAACGGGAGGGAAAGGTTGAGAATTTCTCAACATACATGTATTTGATATTATTAAAATATTGTGGTTAAACTTTTTTTTATCACTACAATTGTATTATGATATATATAATAAATTTCTTTATTAATTTTATATATTTCACACACACACTATGTAAAATAATATATATATATATATATATATATATATATATATATATATATATATATATCATTTCTTTTCAAGTTGTCTGTGATCTTCTACGTTTGACCCGTGGCTCGAGAAATTGCAATTTAGGGCCATTTAATCCGTCAAAATCACCCGAGGATTGCACCTGGCTTGGGCCACAGCACCCCTAAGCACCACCCCTAAGCTGACTGGATTTTTTTTAGCATGTCTCCCCCTTAACACAGTGCACAAGCACCCCCGTGAGGTTTTCTCGTGGGTCACCTTGTTAACGAGACCCATGCTCAATTGGTTGTGCTACTAGGACTTGATGTGTGTGTATATATATATATATATATATATATATATATATATATATATATATATATATATATATATATAATTTTCTTATTGTATTTTAAATTTTTTATAAAACTTAATATTTCAAAATTAAAATAATTTAAAAAAAAATTAATATTAATTTATTTTATTAATTTTAAATAAATAAATAATTTAATTTTTTATTTATTTATTTGTTAATTTTAATTAAAATAAATATTCATTAATTATATATATAGATAGATAGATTACCATTCACATATATTTTTGAACAAGTCATGAACTTGTCTAATAATGAACGTTCATCACAACTATATACATATATATGGACTATTTATCACATAAAATAAAATTATATATATATATATATATATATATATATATATATATATATATATATATATATATATATATATATATAATGTTACATTTAAATATTATCATTAACGCAAAAGCTAAAATTTTACTTAAAATAAAATTGTATTGAATATAAAATATTTTGGGAAAGTAAATATATGTCAAAATATAATAATTATAGTTTTATTTTTAATAGATATAAATACATTTTGTCTCTGTATAGATCAAATTAAAATTTATATATAAAGTGTTTAGGGAAATTAAATAAAATTAAAATACTAAGAAAATTAATTCATTTAAATATTTTTAAATATTTGCTAAATTTGCATTAAAAATATTTAACTCGGTTCATATATTTTCATAGAATTTACTTACGGTAAGTAATTTAATTCAAGTTGTAAAATAATTAAAATTAATGGATTAGGTTGCAATTCATTTTCACCACAAGGCACATACATCATATTGTTGATTGGGTTACTTCACCACAAGACACATACATTAGATGCTTCGGGTGTCATATTTCCCCTCATCTTATGCCTAAGTATGTCACCGGCAAGGTGGTCTTGCAGGAGGTAGCCTATCAGCTAAATAATGGATTGTCTACACAAATCCATAGGAAGAATAAGTTACCTTTCTTGCTTTTCCTTTACGGATTGGTCTTTATGAGCTCAAGAGCCTCAAGGCAGTTGATGCTAAGATTGGAGAACTCAAGTGTGTTCGCTTTGGAACATGGGGTTTTCACATATATGATCCGAGAGAAGTGTGAAAACATCATTATGATAAGATACAATACACTTTGTCACATTTAGGTCAATGAAAATCTCAAAGGACAAAAATATCAAGGATTGGTACAATGCTCTGAGAAAGAATAGAGAAGTCGGTCCCTCCGAGGTTTCATAAGTGCTAGATGTATTCATGCAGGAGACTCAATAACAAGAAACTGCTCATGTAAGCACCGTGGCACTAGGAAATAGGATAAAACATGACCTAATGGTGGAAATAAATTGGAAGTTCAATGTTGATCCAATGGGTAAAGGAGAAATTGAGGTAGAGCAAGAAAGGAAATAAAGAGAGGAGAAGATGAGAATAGAAATAGAAAAGCAAATGGAAGAAGATAGAAAAAGAGAGGAGGATCACGTACATATGGAGGAGGAAGAAAAGAGGAAGCAAGATGAATTCCTTAAGCAACATCAAGCAGAAGAGGAAAATAAAACAATGGAGGAAGAGGAACAACGGTGGTGGTCACAAGAGGAAGAAGCCACACAAATGATATAGGAATACAAATGGCCCATGAAATAGAAGAAGAATTAGAGGAGGAGGATGATGTTATTGAACCCATAGAATATGATCCTAGCACTCCATCAGAGCCTCCTCTCACTGCTAGCCATCTCCCATTTGATAAAATGGGAATTGTTCCTCCACAAGATATTAGGGTTATGGACATACCTATCTTTTCCTTTGACCAACTAAAGAAGAATATTGTGCAAGAAAGGTGAAGGTATTTTCATAATGATCTTGTTAATATAGTATATCTATCCACATAGAAGGTGATAGAAGCTAATACCAGGAGAAATCCTCGAGAAATAGTAGGAACTAATCTAGCTTTCACAACACCAACTCAAGATAATACAGACTATCTCATGAGCGAGAATGCATGACTGAGAAGAGAACTAGTTGCCACAAAACAATTGGTTGACCACCTCTCTAAAGAGAATGAACAGTTGTCTTCTATTTGTCTCAGCATAGTGGGGTTGCAGTGAACCATCCTTCAAGAATTAAAGTTAGTGGAAGACACCATGCAACATATTTACAATGAGATGACTCTCTTGCATGAGGTGATGGCACCCTTGACCGATATCTAGAAGAAATCTCTAGTGGTTCTAAAGCTTGTGAAAGTTACAAGCTGAGTTGTTGATTGGAAACAAGATTGGGGTGTCACGTATCCATATGCTCCACAATGGTTAGTCAAGAAGGATAGAGTGGCTTCTTAGATGGGTAGAGTACACTTGAGACTTCATAACCAGAACTAAATCCACCTCAGCAAACAAGCTACCAATACTATCGCTTCTTTTGCTCGACTACATAGTGGTATAGAGTCTCTAGTACAAAAACACAAGATGCCTTTTGTGGGTGCACTTGGAGAAATAAGAAGAAAGGATATCATCATTCAGAAGATTCCATAGTTTATCAAACATACCAAGTAAATGACAAATAAAAAAGGCTTGGAGATCACCAAAAATGTTATAGCATACAGGCAATCTCCAAATCTATATTGTGAGATGCTTTAGAGGTGAAGATATGGTATATTGTAGACCTACGATTCATATTTAAATTCATTGCACGAGAGTTTAGATCATGGAATTCCTACATCACAAATGAACTCCACGCTCCAATTACTGATTTGTCTCTTTTGTTCCACACGAAGATGTTTTGTCTTGTCATAGTTTTGTCTTATTAGAGTTTGTCCTACATAGCCACCATTTTGATGTAATATTGACATCTTTTGTGAATAAATGTAATGTAAAGAAGTCCAAGGGATACATTTAGAATGAAGAGACACATGTAGGATGTAAAAGGGTTGTATGGAAGCTCAAGATTCATTGAAGTTATGGAGTCACAAGGAAACTCAAGAGTGATTTTCATTTATTATAAATAAGTCCTCATAACTCAAGTAAAGGGTTTGGACCTTGAGAGATTTTTCCTTGCCTTCTCTAGTGATGCAAGTTGTAGCTTCATGTTTCACTATTGTTGCCTTCTCTAGTGATGAAAGTTGTAGCTTCATGTTCCACTATTGGAGCTGGTGTTTCACAATTTAATAGTGTACCTGTAATCTTTCATTAATTATCATAAGCTCTTTGAGCCAACACTCTTTCGTGCATGTATCATGAATATAGTAAGACCATTCTTTATATGTTTTCAATATATGTTGATGTAATACAAAATACTTCATGTGTCTCTCTTAGGATAGTAATATTACTTCCCTATTAGAGGTTCATCTCTCTTTCATTCGTGGAAACTCCCTTTACACTATATCCCTTTACACTATAAACTTGGTGTCATACAAAGTACAGGTCTAAAAACTATAACCCATATTATAATGGAAATATTTTACATGTCTTTAGTTTACTTTAATTTTATAAAAAAATTACATTAAAGTAAAAAACAAAAATAACAAAACTATTTTTTACATAAATATCCTTCATACTATTAAAATACTAATACAAGAATGTACTTGAATGCAATTTTTTTGGTTTTAACGTTGAACTTTGTTTTAGTCTCACTCTTAATAAAATCTCACACTGGAACTTGTAAGTTGCGAAATTAGATTACCCAGTAAATATTTATTCGGGGGTGCTGGACATAAATGATGTATCAATATGCGATGATTCTGATACATAAACTCTGCAAATAAGAGAAATGGCACTGAGACATGATAGTTTCATAATATATGATATTCACCCTACAATGTTTATTTGGATTAGTGTAGGAACCATCCAACAATTGAACAAATTGTCTAGACTGACATGAATAGATGATGGGCGTGTTGGTGGCTAAAATAGATGGTGGTGATGTTTTTTGCGATGAGCTTCTTTTGCTTTCTTCTTGGACTCCTCCCTCTTGTGATGTTCCTGGACGGCATATCCCCTACTCCAACTGCAACCGCGGCTGCAATATTCTCCTGCATTTTATGCCTTTGTGCGTGTTCTGGATCCTTCTTTACTTTGGTGCTTTTCATGCTGCACACATGTAAAATTACCTTAATATACACATTCACTTCCTTGTGTTCTAAGAACCATAGAAGATTTATATCATATGGATATATGCATCTGAAACATTATAATTAATGAATAAAGTATATGTGCAATACCATTGCAAACACTCCGACAGCGGCTGCTCCCATTTCCCCCAACTGTTCCATACGCTTATGATGCTTCTCGTCTTTCCTTTCCTTGTCGTATTCTGACTCATTCAACTTATAGGGGGTGTTCTTACTTTCCACCTCTTTCTGGTGGGGTTGCTCATTTTTCTGATGGTGGTGTTCATGTTTCTTGTGACCCATCTTTTCCAATGATTATAAATAGAACTGAAGAAAATGCATAGAATGGTTTCTAGACAGTCGTAATAGTTTAATGATTCGGAGATGAGATGAGTTGGGGTAGGAACATAGGTGTTTATATATATAGCAGGTGTTGGATATAAGCCTTTTCTATTAAGCAAAGAATTACGCGTAGAAACTGCAGAAGTCCAGAGCCCGCAAGTAACACAATGGTTGGTCAAGCCAGAGGAAGAAGTCGAGGAAAGTTCAACAGACGATGATTTGATATCTTCAGTTTGAAGGAACAACAGAGCCATAATTAATAATTGGTTAATAAAAACACATTATTGTTGAAAGCCACGCGTAACACAATGCCCTGTCAAGCCAGAGGAAGAAGTCGAGCAAAGTTCGATGGACGGTGGTTTGATATGTTGAGTGTGAAGGAATGGCACAACCATAATTAATCGAATTGCGTGACTGTTCAAAGCGTGGGTGCAGGTATGAGGAACCACACCAGAAGGCACAGAGGAAAGTTTATCGACTGAAACGGAAGAGGGTGTGTTGTTTTTAAAATAGACGCACTTTCTAAATTCTTTATCCTCATCCATTTTTTAAACGTGGGTCTTTGTAATTGTTTATAATTATTTAAAAGTATGGCACTCATGTGTTGGATTATTGAATTCAAATCTCAAAGATTTGAATCGAAATTCTCGACTAACTTATAACTCATTCACACATTAATTCACCAACACGTCTCACACAAATTAAAAACATATATAAAGAAAAAACTAAAAACCAGTAATTTTAAATATATGAAAACATTTTACTAATATTTTTACAATTACTTTATAATATATAAGCATATTTCTAACTAAAAAATCTACAAAGATAAGAATGATATTATGAATATTGTAACTCTTTTTATAGAGATTGACGTTAACACGGAAAATAATTACTATGTTATTACCATTTATGTTATTATTATAATAGTATATGAGTTTTTAAGAGAAGGGTGTTGAGTATGTGTTATATTATTTATATAATGATTACCATGTGTTGTTTGTTGGGTTTAGCATAGCAAGGGCGTTCTAAGGGGGCATGGAAGGTGGAAAAGCAATGCCACTTGTGTGGGTAGCATCTTTGAAAAAATATTTTTTTGCATTCAATTTTTTTGTTTTTCCACAGAGTTTTGCTAAAAGAAATTTTGTGGTGCATGGTGATTTTTCCCATGGTCTTGTAGTTTTGATTAAGGAACTACAATTTTATCCTAATATATGGTAAATAGATTGGGTGTTCACAATTACTAGGGACTATATATTGTATTGTAATACTCTTGTATATATATATATATATATATATATATATATATATATATATATATTGAAACATCTTGCTAGTTTTCTCTGTTTTGGGTTTCCAATATACAGTCCTTTTATCAATGTGTGTTCGCCATTGCAACCATTCTGTTTTAATTGAGAATCTATTTGCAATAACTAATTGTATAGGGTAAAAACCGACATCTGGTATCACAACAATTTTGGCTTCAAGGAAATGCCTATATGGCTAATTGGTTTGGATTGGGTCTATACTATAACCTTTTATAATGGAAAATATGGAAATGCAATGTTTATGGTGAAAATGAAATAGAGAGTAGTTCAAATACATAGGTTGAGAAATTCAATTGCCAAAGTTTTAGGATATGCACCTGAAAATGAAAGATTTATTGGTTGATAGTGATCAATGTATCACCATGGATCTAGCTATTGCACCAAATTGGATGCCAACAGAAAACTAGACCATGTTGGATTGAAATGAAAAGAGAAAAAATACAATTGTTTCTCTCAAATTCAATATTAAGGGCTTTGTACGAATATAAATACTTGTTGGACAAATTGTTCCTACAAAATAATTATAACCTAAAGAAGCAGGATGGAAACTCAATGATAGAGAATCTAAATTCCTTCAATATTATGGAAATTTATCTATTATCTATTGGTATTATGATTTAAAATAAAGATAAGTGCATTAGTTTGTTATGTTCTCTATCAGATTGGTCAGATAGTCTATTTGTTTCCATAATTAGTAATGCAACTACTTTAAAGTTTGATCAAATATTATCATCCTGGTTATCGAAGGAGATGAGATAGAAAAACATGGAAACTCATAATGGAAATGTATTTTCTATAAGAGAAGTATCCTAATATAGAAATAAAAATAAGTCCTCACGTGGGAGATTTAAATCAGGAGCAAGATCTAAATATTGAGGAAATTTTGTAATGGTATGTTGGACATGTCAAAATGAAGGGGGTTGTAGGAAGCATCGTCGATTAGATTCTTAAGAAAGGGAAGGGATTTGAATATTATCCTTTTTCAAAAGAAAAAACCTCCTCGAATGAGTGGATGTGGACTTTGCCTCTTCAAGTATAAACAAATATCATGGGGGCATCCCTTGTCGATTCAAGCATTTCTTTTGATATGACACCTAATGGGTAGTGGTTTTGAAAGTGTAAAATATTCCATGGTGGCGATGCTTTATAAGGACATGCCTCGATAGCGATAATCATACGTAAAGGAAAATTTAAGTTGAACCTCATGGGTGGAAGGATCAAAACAATTCTTAGTGTTCTACACATCCTAATATTAGCCAAGAAATTTGATATTTGTAAGAAATATGAGTGATGGAAGTTTAAAAAAAATTGTTTATTTTTTTAAAAACAGAGTATGCTTCCAGAAATTCCGGCAACATCAGAATACAAATAAAAAGGAAAAAAAAAGGAAAATAAGAGACTATCTAAAAAGACTAAAATTGGTGCTTCTGGAAAATCCTGTAGTGACCTAAAAAAATAATTAAAATTTTGAAATTTTATGAAGTTTAATCCTAAAAATAAAACTATGAAATGGACTCATGACTTAGCAAAGAACTGTGCTAACAAAGAGGACATACCCCTACACATAGTCAACAGTAGATCTTAATCATATAATATATCAGTAGCAAATATTCATGCATGGGATGACGTTTCCTAAGCTTTTGAATAAATTTTTTTTATCATAATTAGATTTCCTTGGAGAATTTGTACAAAGATTATTGTTTTTACTAGTCATTGTAGATGAGAGGCTACATATTTCCTAAGTAGCTATTTTCCATCCATCACCTCATAATCAGAGAGATCTCATACTTTATTCAGATAAATATGTCATGTTTTGCATGTTATCATTCTAGAGAGTTTGGATCCAATGGAGTTCAATTGATGCCAAAAATTTTCCTTCAACCACTTAACCATTCTCAATACAGGCTACGTGTGGAGGTATAAATACATCAAAATTTTAGTAGAGTGAAATAAGTCTTGTATTTTTTTATTTTCATAGGAAATCCCACCATATTTGATTGTACTAGTAGCAATCGATGTCAGTACCAGGAAATTTTAGAATATGGTTTCAGCTTGCCCATGTGCAAAGGATTGTCCAATTACTGGCATAAAATTGGTGTACTAGGCCTTGTTAGTTGCCAATTTCTTTCCATATTAGACTAATATCTCAAAAGGTATAGATCAAATAATTACTCTCTTGTGTAACCTCTGTGGGAGATATCCACAGATGATGTTGGGAATACTAGCAAAAGATGTTGGATAGGATCTAACTTCTAAAACAAGCCTAGTTAGGGATGGTGTGGGTTGCAGATTCATATATAGAACTTGTGTGCTATGTAGTTTCCATGTTGACCTCATATTGTCTTCATATTATAACCAATTCATTTCATTGGGAATTTCTCTTAGATGTTCATCGTTATTTTTCCATTTTGTCACAATAACCATTCACGTGGTGGATTGCTTCACATTGCTCTATTCACCATGCTCTCTTGATGAATTTTTACACTAACATGATGATTTTTTTTATAAGATGGCATGTCCACTTGATGGGATGTCTTTCTCGCTTAATGAGTTGGCATTCTTGCTTGATTGGTTAACACACTCGCTTGTCTGCGAATGTGTTTCTACTTAAAAGGCCAAGGATGCAAATTTTTTTCCCTTTTATATGTTAAATATCAAATTCAGAATTATATAATAAATCTTGATGTCTAGAAAACATTGCTTCACCAACTTTCTCAGTTTCTTTGCATAAAACTTTTTACATGGCTACAACATTTTTCCTTAACAGTAAGCTTTGATTGATCAAATATATCTCAAACTTATTTATTGCATTCAAGAGAAATTTTTACTATTATTCCCATCCAATATTGCTGGCATCTATTTCTACAATTTCAAGTAAGTTGTCATCTGCCACACATAAAATTAAAAATGCCTTTACCTTTGCTTCGAAATTTTCCATTTCTCTAGTATATATTGTAGCTTATAAAAGAATATACTTTTTGAACCTATCATTAAAACTTTTTCTATCTTTAACACAATACTTACATAAATACGTTACATAATTCAAACTACCCAAAATCTTTGAAATACTTATAGACTCTATGGCATGTTGATGTATATCAATTGGCCATTTGAGATTGTATTTCCAACCGATCCAACATCCTTTATAATCTACACTTGTAAATACAAAGATATCATCAATGTACACTATCGACCAATCAAGATATAATATATATTTATTAATAATCATTTTAAATAACGATTTAATGTAAATATTTTCTTATTTCTACACTATTAATAATCTTTTTAAATAATTATCTGATGCAAATACTGCCTTCTTAGGGTTGAAAATGGTATATATACCCTTCAAGATATGCATACAGGCCGTTCTTTGTTAAAAATATAAATTATATAATTTAAAATTAAAGATATTTTAAAGGGAAAAAAATCATATTTTTAATTTTTAAAATAATAATTTATTCTAATTTTACTTGACGGAAAATATGAAACGTAAAAAGGTTTCATACATTTGTTAAAATCGTTTTTGGCATCTCTTACGTCAGAAGAGTAATTTTGTTGGCTTTTCTTTTAAATTACAGAAGTGTCGTTTCGAAATTATTTGTGGCCTCCCTTCTTTTTTCTTCAAAGAATAAACCTTTCTTTTCAAATTTGAAGATGAATTGATTAATTATAGCTTTTGATTTTCAAATTAAAATTTTAATTTAATTTAATTCATGTCATGATGTTAGTCTTACTCCCGTGAATTCACATGCATGTCCTCAAGGATGTAACTACTTGCCAAACCTTGTAGTTCATAGTACATTTTGGTGATTATATAGGGTCAACAATGGCCGAGTTAGAAGTAGGTTGAAGGTACAATATGGATATCACAACCATTATTTTATAAGATAATATACTTATTTATTTCATTAATGTATCAGCATGAAACATCTTAGAGGATGAAAATTCTATTATACATATTTCACTAGTCATTATGCCTCAAATCCGAGTGAAACATTTTTGGTAAAATCATTTTTCTTTTTTATCAAAGTAATCTTGGAGAGACCCTTAATCAATGAGAAAAATAATAAGGTTCATTGATTTTAATCATTGTGACTCATATTTCAATTTTACGTGTAGTTTTCTAGAGATTATACCTTTTTGTACGTGGATGGATATACGCACAAGTTAATTCTTGCAGCTAAAATGGTTGGTAAATTCCTTGTATGTTAACTAAACTTCTTTTTTCTTATATTTTGGCCATCCCAGAAATTTAAAATGAAAATAAATCGTTTGTCCTAAAAATTCCTAAGAATATTTTGTTTGGAACTTTAGAGACATATAGTGAGAAGAGAAGTGTGTCTTTGAATGTTTTATCATTGTTGGGGAACTTAGTGTGAAAGGAATCCAAAAAATATGGATATTTTGAGAAAGGAAACTTCACTCAGCGCATGCAAGATATTCCTACCATGTCAAGGGCTATTAGAGGTAACTGTGAGAGGGATACCATTGTTCATGGTATTTACTGTGCAATTATATTTTCATTATAGGTTAGTAAGATCTACATTCATTCTTAATTTGTTGCCTCAATAGTAAAGTAGGCATAGGGATGAGTCGAGTTAAGTATATTTTAGGCCAACAATTATACAACATTCATGATTAGTAACTTGGCTAGATATTTACAAATTTAAACTCTTCTGGAAGGATGAGACTTTTAATGTGAGTTTTAGACATATAAGTAATTGTTCGCATAAAATGGGAAATAGAAGTTGATATTGGATGGTTTGGTACCCACATAAATTGGGTTGAACTTCAAACTTTAGCCAAAAAAAAATTAACAAATAAAAAATATCTTTCTTTTTGAAGCAACAAAGAAGTAATTTAATGGAAAATCTCTACTTAAATGTTTCACCATTTTTGAAATACATTGTACAAAGAGTTCTCATTGTTCACTTCTATGCTAAATAACTAATGATTTGACAAGACCATTATTCAAATAATAAAATATTTCATTATGTTTAGATAAAGTTAAATGTGCAGTGCAGTGAGGTGCTTTCCAAGACTACTGTAGTGTATAGCAGTTTAGAATGCCATTTTAAATGCAATATCTATATATTTCAAGAATTCAAGCTGAAACAAACATCAAACCTCCATGAAATATATATTGCAACTGCAATAAGAGGGACACAAAGGACAAAATCTAATTAAACCATCAAAACCAAACTAATTATTGTAGACCTCTTTAACCTGCATCTTAAGGCATTAGGGACTACAGTGCATCGCATTTCATTGTGACCACTTTTTATATAATTGGATATTTATATTTAAAATGGAAACACAAAATATATGTACAAAATCCGAGAATACACAACTTAGAAATAAAAACCTCTCATTCTGATCAAAATTTTAAATATTGTATATATCTAAAAAAACCAAGAAGGTAGTTTGAATATACCTATCCAAATATGACAGGAGTGATGACGAGGGTTTGAATTATGGCAGGACCAAAGAAATCATTATGGCAGAAGAGCTAGCCAATGTAGGCCAAATGATCGTTAGCTCTAAAAAATAACCTTTAACTAAACAAAAAAATTACCATAATGGAGCCCTCATTACCAGAAACGGGATGGTAGCAACCGTTCCCAAAGAAAAAAGCACTAAAAACACGACTGAATGGAAACATCGTTTTCTACACCCATTTTCATGAACAAGTGCATAAATTTTATTGTGAACAAATAACTTGTACTTTTCCATGTGCTCGAGCTCATTTCATCGTAGTTCATTCCATTTATAGTTAGTTCTCAACTTGTAATTTTTCTCTTTATTGTAATGCTTTCATGCATATATTTATTTAGTAACTTCTAGAGGCCTATGGAAAGTCGCTAGAAAGTTATTCAATGTATTTTCTTCAATTTTTTCTATAGCTTACGACAATTGTTTTTTTTAATTGGCCCTAACACTGTGACGAAAAAGAATTCAATCCCAACACTGACGAAAAAAAAGTCTATTCAAGATAGAGTCAAAATAAGTTGGAAATTCATCTGATATTTTATATTTAATATAGGGGAAATTATTATTTTTAATTGTTTATTAAGGATTTTCTTCTATAGCATGTATATTAGAAAAATTCATGCTTTAAATACAATTCCATATCGATTGTAAATTCAAATTATTGTTTCCCTCCTCATGGTATATCTTGGTCTGGAGTGATATATATATATATATATATATATATATATATATATATATATATATATATATATATATATATATATATAATCTTTTGAAATTTCCACACAACAACAATAATTAGCGAAAGGGTATATACTTAATGGCAAATTTGCTAAGTATATGTATGAGATCAATGGTACTCATTAGTCTTTTAATTAAATTTGGCTATAAATTTAGTTGAAACTATATTGAAAATTGAAACTAAATCTGTCTTTTTCATATTTTTTTTGTTTTTTCTCTCTCCTTGTTTCTTGAGTGCGAAACCTCCAAACTCTGTTTCTCGTACCATTGGCGTTTCTCGTTTCGTTTCCCGTTTCTCATTTCTGGTATCATAGAATGGAACTTGGGACAAAATAGATGAAGTCAAATATAATTCACATAAATATAAAGTCCTTGATCATACCCTGTGCTACATTGAAAAAGGATTGACTTCCACCAGTGACCTCCATTATCCCGCCTCTTGATTTTAAAAATTCACTTCTACCAAATTCTGCCCATATATCTTAGACACCTATTCCATTACATTTAGAATCTTGCCACTATTAGATCGAATGATAGTTACAATAAAACATCAATACAAATTTATGTCAAATCCCTTGTATTATGTTCTTTATATCATCAATGTTTAATGGTATGTAAGAACATTTGGATGTAGTTCTTCTGAGAATCCTGACTGAAGACTCTAGGGATATTTGAAAATCTATTGGAATCCCTTAAAGGGGTATTTTGTGGTATTATTTAATTTAAAAAATATAGTATAAAAAAATTAACATTCTTTTACAGTTAACTTTAGCTTCGCATTTCTAGGATGGGCTAGACCCCTCTTACGAATTGTGACATATTCAACTTTAAACCTTGAACAAAATGTCCATTGGATTTCCTATCAAATCTAAGTTGTTAACGCTACCTCGGCCATATGGATGCATAAAAAATCAAACATAGGCAGCTTGTTTGTAACCTCAAACGATGTACTACTAAAAGAATAATTATTGCAAAACATGGATACTCTCTTAGGATTATTAATGTTTATGTATAGAAAATTAATTATAATATAGGATATTTGAACATTTGGGGAAATCCATATCATAAAAAAATATTGAATGTGTTGTTGTCGTTTTCCTTGCATGATATAGAAAAAGAAAAAGGGAACTCGAGCTCTGCTATACAAGGTGCTTGGAAAGAATGACGTGGATTCTCTTCTTAAGAATGGTGATTACCAAGGTGTATTTGTAGCATATACACATGTTTGTTTTCCGGTGCATCCATCTAACGGTAGTGGCCTTGATGCCTTGGGATTTGAGAAAAAATCCCAAATTACATTAGGGCATTAGCTATTTTTTTTTTAAGAATTTAATATTGCACGTGATTGTTTCCAAAAGGTTTAGTCTATTTATTCATCTTCATTAATAAACAATATATGCTTCCTAGCTAATCACCCCTCGTCCTCTCATGGAACCTTCATTATTGGGTCATCCATAGAAAATGTTGGTTGGAAGATTTTCCACTTCTTTAATATCAAGAGAAGGAAAATTCCATGTTGAAGTCATTTGTAGAGGTTCCATAAAGGTACTTAGATGGTTCAATGATAGACTCTCGTGAGAATGAAAGGGTGAATTACGTAACTCTTGTACCTAGAAAAGCTAATAGTTGTAAATTTCATGTGGATTTCCAAATTCAAACTCGTTAGAATAGGTAATTTGTAAATATGGGATGAAAAATAACAACTAATGGAGTATCAACGAAAGTCAAAAAAAATTTGGAGCATGTAGTATCAAGAAAAGTCAAATTTTCATGAATATTTGGAGCATTGGCTTATCACGCTCAAGGATTTTATATTTGCCGGTGCTCATTTGACATTTTATCAATTGATTTTTCTTATTGCTATGAAATTCCTCATAAAGTCACTACCTACATTTCGCTTGCTATCGTAGGAGAATTTCGTGAGAAAATTGAATCAAATTTCTATAAACACATTGCATTTGACCAGAACTTTAAGAAGTCCAAACCAAAATTAATTTAATAAAAGCACAATTATATGATTTAGATGTAAAATGGCATCAAATATTATATGCATACCTATGAATTGGGATATTCTAAATCTTCCTAGGAATTTTGAGCCTCTAATAAAACAACTAGCCTACAAATGATGCACTAGTAATGTTTGCATTGCTCTCACAGGTAAAATAATGAATGTGGAGGAAAAATTTGTTTCCATTATTCTATCACATGAGTTCAAAGTCGAACATAAACTAAATGAAGATTACTGACCCATAGATGCAACTAGAAATGCCAAACCCATAACAATTTATTAATCAATATACCTTAATGAATATTTTATTGTTATCGGAGTCATCCTTGTCATAGAGTCAATAACACAGAGAACGCAACTCAATGCAATTGATTAAACAATTATAAATTGATTTTGAATCTACTAGAAAATTATGGATATTAAATTATAATTGTATCTCATTCATTGACATTAATTGATGTTTCTATTAGAAATTTTACTTGTACTCTTCATTCATTTAAATACATTGGTTAGCAGAGACTGATTTGTGATAGTAATTCATATTATATTAATATATTTAATATTAATCCACAAAATTTGTTGAAATTACAATTATACAGTTGATTTTAATACGTCATATTCATATATAATTTATTTGAACCCGCCAAATCCACTAATATTCCATTAATATAACTAATTTCAATTAACCAGGGAAATGTAGGGATGGAAAAAATTAGAATGTGCTCTTTTGCGATAAAATATTAATGACTTTTTTCAAAAATAGTAAGTCATCAAAAATACTTTTCACTAAATTTAAAAACATATCACAAAAATTGATTATATAAAAATTTAAATACATTGAAAATACCTATTTTTTTCCCTTGAAATTCCAACCCTGCTTATACATAGTCGTTGTCGAGGAGTAAACAATGCAGAGTCGAGGTTCCTACTTTCCACTTCTCTGTGATGGGTTCGATGATGTTTCTTATGGTTGTGGCAGTGCTCATGTTTCTTATGAGTCATATTTTGCAATGATTAGAAGCAAAACTAAATTCGATCACAATTCAAGGGAAGGAAATGAACATTATAGTTTCTAGATGCTTGCAATAATTTAAAGCTTAGCAAATGAGATGAGATGAGAGAGGGGAAGTGTCAAGACCCCGAGTCGACATCACCTCCCTTGGGTGAGTCAGTGGCCCAAACGGTCACACAGGACACTTAGGTGAGTTGCGAGTATGGCCATGCTCGTGATGTGTGACGGTCATGTAGACATAGTGGCGGTTGCACCGAGTTCCCTCTAGACTTGTGTTCAGTTAAAGGTGTGGATGGAGAGTGCACCCGGTGAAATTTCAGTTAAATTTGATGCGATGGGAAATGAATCAGTGATTGACGACACAAGTTTGGTTAAACACATCGGGTGGAACACACAATCGGGGGTGCAAAACCAAGCAAGGTGCCACACCCAGGTGTGGGCGGACGAGAGTGGAGTGACACAACTCAACTGGTGAAAGTGGAAAAAAACCGAGTGATGAAGTGTGACAAGGAGGAAACATTTCAATGGGATGACACACGTGGAATAGGGGCAGAAATTGCAGCGCACTGACTCCTTGACAAGATGAACGAGTGTGTCATGCATAGTGGGAAAGTTCTCTTGGAAGGGTCGATGCCCCAAGCGACACGACCGTTTTTATTACACTAGGTGGAGAGTCATATATATGGCAGGCCGTGTGGTGGATTGAACAACCAACATCCACAGTCACAATAACTCAGACCATTCAGCAGGATATAGTGCAAGGGGTGATACACGAGTGCAGTGTGAAGTGAGCAAATGAGTAGTCGAGTGTGGGTATGCTCCCACCCTATGGGCAGAGTGATACGCGCTACAGGTCGAGAGCAGAAATTGTGTGGTTTGTGCAAGAAGGTGACTTGGGTGTGTGACGAGAAGCTAATTATGTGCTGCGGTTGGATAGGTAGTACGTGTTGTGTCTCGGGCAGCTCTTGAACGAGGATTGAGGTGAGTATTATACTTAGGTATAGGAATCCTCCGCACTATAACATACTATAGATACTTTGAAAAATTATAATGAAGATTTAAATTGATATATTGGTGTTGTTTTTTTTGTCTCTTGATTGGTATCGTTGCATTTTTATGTTATGTTATTCCTCACATAAATAATAATGAAAGAAACACACAAATAGTAATAACGTTGGAAGGCATAGTTCAGAAGGTGAAAAAATACTATGTATGGGAGTCTAGTTGGTGCCGCACGACACCCTGAACAATGGAACCGACTAACGGACATGACATATTGTATCAGAGCCAATGCAACAAAATGCAACAGAGACTAGAGATGTATGTAGGGGTTCTTGAGGAAAAGAAGTGTTGGCTGCATAGCTTGGTGATTCTTAACCTTGAGATTCATGGCAGAACCATTGAACCTTTGGTGGAAATAGGTGCCATTCATAATTTTCTGACAACGGGGTTAGCAAAAGATGTTGGATTGCACATTACTCCCAAGGATTTGGAAGTAAAGGTAGTGTACTCAAGGGATAAAGTGTTGGAATTAAAAATTGATGTGTTAGTTCAAATTGTAGATTGGCAGGGTTGTTTGGACTTCATAGTGATGGAGATGAACAACTTTTACATGATAGTGGGGTACGATTTTATGAAGGGAAACAAGGAAATTGTTATCCCATTTTGTGATGAGATTATGTTGATTAGAGACACATGGATGTGGAATTTGGCTACTCACAAGCAACATAGGGACAGCAAGGTGCAACATGTTGGTGAGCCCTAGTATTGCACCAAGAGTGTTGCAACTCCCAAGGGTGTCCGTAATTTACTTTATCAACCTAGGGTTCGTACAAAATTGGAAGTAACAGTGCTTTATACATAGCAGATGCATTCTACTCATGTCATACTCTTCCGCTCTACGAAAGGGTTTTCCTTCTAGAGTTTCTCAGTGAAGTTTGTCATACTTCAATGAAACTAAAATAAATTGCAGAAAGGAAATGACAGAAAGGAAACTAAATTAAATTTATATTAGAAATAACAGGAAAGAAAACTAATTTAACTGGCTGAAAAGAAGTGGTAGAAAGGAAACTAATTTAACTTGCAAAAAGGAAATGATGGAAAGGAAACTAATTTAACTTGATGAAAATAAATTGCAGAAAATAAACTAATTTAAACCACACTTAACTTGGCCAATCAGCTAAACACACCCTACTTATCTTATTCTCTATCTACCATGCTTCCATCCATGCAACTAAGTTATCCATGACTTAATTCTAATTGAAAAAGTGTTGATTTCAGTCTAGAGGGAAAGGGCTAAAGATGCTAATGGAAGGCTTAATACAGGAAACAAGGCTTAGATGAGTGAAAAAGGTGTTTGGACTTTATTACAGCACATCATATTTCAAAAATGATTTGGAAAGGGAGGCCTTGAACATTTCAATGGCGAAATTGCGATTTAGGATAGAAATGAGATATGTGATATGTGTTATGCGATATCGCAATATCTCAAGGCTAGTGGAGAAGCGGAAGTGCAGTTGGGAGGAAAGTGCAAAGTATGAGATGCAATGATGCTCGAATTGTGAAATGAGAAATGTGATGGGAGGATGGAATTGCGATATGTGATATGTGATATCGTAATATCGCAATATCACAAGGCTTGTGAAGAAGCAAAAGTGCAATTGGGAGGAAAGTGTGAAGTGCGAGATGCGATGAGGCTTGAATTATGAAATGAGAAATGCGATGGGAGGATAGAAATGTGATATGTGATATGTAATATCGCAATATCAAAATATCTCAAGGCTGGTGAATAAGAGGAAGTGTTGTTTGGTAGTGGGAGAAAAATGTGAAATGCGATGGGAAAGAAACTGTGAAATGTGAAATGCGACGGGATAGTGGAGCTTAATGTGAAATTCAATAAGCTAGATGGCATGGAAGAGTACGGAAAGAATATTGCAATTAGGGCTTGGAATGGGAGATCATAAATAGAGAATGCAAGAGATCTGTGATTTTCGAAGTGTGAAGTACGGTGAGCGGGAGTTTCGAGGACAAAAGCAGAGGTCAAAATTTTAATTGGTTTTTGTGAATAAAAAGGGTGCGGAAGCTATTAACTTAGAGAAGGAGGGAAATGGAGGTGCAACAACAGTGCTCAGGCATGAAAACAGAGCTGGAAAATTAAGCGAGACAACCTGATGAACTTCTCTGGGACTATTGATACATATTCCTGCAAACAAACATGCAAATTCATGCACGGAAAAACATACTAAATTCATGATAAAAACGATGAATAGAAAGCAGTTTTTTTGGCTTGTGGGAAGGTCAACCCTGATTGAAATCTGTTAACAGAGATGAGGGGGGAAGGCTTGACCACAAATTTTGGATTTTTCCTCTACTTTATTACTCTTGTAAGAAAATTAAGAACTACAACAACGAAACTAGAAGCAAAAACTAAACATAAATGAAACTATAAAAAAATCAAACTAGCTAAATGATAGAAAGAAAAGAATGATAATGAAAGAGAAGCTGAGGCACATGGGTTGGGCCCCAACCCACGATCCCATATCTATAGAACTAAATCAATAAAAGGTCATGTAAATACTCATTGAATTACAAAAATACATTCTTATTACATCCCGAGGGTCTTTAATAACAAAATCGTAATAGCTAGCAGCAAAAGTTCTGAGTGGAATTGAATGGACCGACATCAACCCTAATTATCTCTTGATCAACTTTATTTATCCTCAAGGGTATCTACCAATGGCTCCCTATAAAATAATGATTGATACCATTTCAACTCCAAGTAAACCATAGATTGAGTGCACTTCTTCCTTATTTTTCTTGGTTTCCTTTAATAGTTAAGGAGGGAGGACAAACCCCTTGAATCTCTCCAAGATTTCTCCATAATTTTCTGACATTGTGCTCATTTATTCTTCAATATTGATCTTTCAGTGGCAGGGAGAAAGTCCCTAAATTATCTCCTTCTCCAAATCTGCATAATCTGCCCAATATTATCACAATATTCTACAAAAATAACCAATATTAGGCACAAATATTAAATTACCTTTAAACCTTCCTAAGAACATATTAAAACATAAGAAAAAAATTATTAAGTGCAGAATGAGAGATTTAATATATCTTATTATGTGCATAAGAAAGGTAGATGGACCTAAGAAAGGTTAGATGGGCCTTATTTTATGTCTAATTTAGAGGCCCATTATCACCCCCTACTGAAACTATTGCTCGTCCTCTGAGCAACCTTTTCATCATCCCTACCTTATGGTTCTTCTTGCATGTTGGCTTATTTACTTTTCTATTTATTGGCCCATGCACTGCTCTTCATGCTAATCTTCTTGCTATTCTTCTTGCATTTCTTCTCATAGGTGCTTCATGGAGGTCCTGAGATACCTTAATAAAATATGTTTCGCATGCCAAGAGGTGGTGGATCCACCATTTTTTTTTTCTTCTTTTCTTTTCTTTTCTTTTCTTTTTCTTTTTAATTTCATGTAGAATAAAATCACAATTCTTTTTTATTTGAACTGATTTCACCTTTTTTTACCCCATTGGCACTCTTTGTCTTCCATTACATGAAGTTCTTACTATCCCCTTTATCAAGTCCTTTTTACTTTTGTCTTGTTCCTTTTCTTGGTGGAAAAATCAAGGCTAGTTGCTAGATAAGGCTGAGGTTGCCCTGCTATTGATTTTGGCTATAAAAAACTTTCCTTCCCACGCTTTTTAATGTTTTATTAAGCTAAAATAGATTCAAATAAATGGCTAGATGATTTCATACTTGAACCTTAGCACTGATTTGTTTTTGCAGGTGATATTGAAGCTGCTGATATGGTTTTTCAAGTTGTCTTCAATGGTTCTAATTTTTTTTTGAAGCTGCATGTCATAATCTGCTTGATGTCCTTTTGGAGCTTCTAAGCACAAGAGGAGGAAGTCCAAGTTTGACTACCTTTGACTAAGGTGTTGACCAAATTTTATTTTTGTGCCAACTTGTTGTTTTTTTTCCTGCAAAGGTTGGAGAGCACCTGCATTCATTAGAGAGAGATACATCAAGAAATGCTTTTTTTTTAAGGCCTACTAGATGCCTTAATAAGGTTTTACACTAGTAGGTCTGCCTAGGTGCCTCAAAGAAGGTTTTCACCTAGGATATTTTATTTTTCTCTTTTTTTTCAACCCAATGACTGCCTCATAGAGGTTTTCAATCAGTGAGTCAATCTCAAATGCCTCAAAAGAGGTTTTCACCTGAGATTTTATTCTTTCCATTTTTTTTCTTTTTTCACTTTCCTACTCTACTTGAAAAAACAAAACCTTTTTCAAGTATAGGAATACTTCCAATGGAGCCATTGCTCTGATATGGGTGGCTAACTTATTTTTCTATGCAAGAACCTCCCACTCAATTAAAAAAAATTAATGAGCTTGCTTATACATGCATGTGCGGAATTATATTCTTGATTTAGGAGTATGTGTTTTAACTGGTTTAAGGCTTTATATGTGAGAAATTAAACATTTGTTTAAGATGATTAAAATCATGTAAAACAACCATAAACTACAGAAAACTAACCAACAAACATAACATCAAACATAATAAATGATTTCACCCACAACACTTGGGCTATGTCTCGTTGAGTCTCCGTTAATGGACTTGGCTCTTTGGGATTAAGATGGTCAATTTATTTTACAAGCTCATGCTCAGCTCCAATTGTTTTTTGGACTATAAAAATGGGTTTAGAATACCAAAATACCCCTGTATTGACTACTCAATCTCTGGAAATGGACGTAAGCTCCCTTGGGCTTGACCTCTTCAGTCAGTGTCCTTGTGCTTCCCTTAGCTTATTTGTGGCACAAAATATCCTAGAAGTCCTCTTCTACTCCTTAAACCTATTCTAATGTCTCCAAAAATACCAAAATATCCAAAAATGACTATTCATTCGTTCAAAATGGCCTATGGTTGCTATGGCTATGCCTCCAACACCTTGTGGCACCATGTGGCTCTAGGCTCACTGAAAAATTCCTTGTAGAATATCAGCCTTTAAAATTCTAAAAATGCTTCTATAAATCCAAAAATTGGATTTAGAAGGTTCAATATAGTCATAAATCACTATTGGTTTCCTTAGAATAGCCTCTGGCTGCCCTGGCTAGGCCCAATTCTCCTACTAGCTCGTGGTGGCCCTAGTGACCCTTGGAACTTCTCTAAAGAAAAATAAGGATCAAAAGTCCTCAAGTGGCTCTACAAACCTCACCAATAGCTCTAGAATTCTCTAATCAGTCAAGAATGACTCTTTATTCCCTCAAAATGGTCAATAATTAAGCTTTTTACACTTTTTCCCAATATCTCCTAGGAAAACTCCACTAAATATGGAGAACTCCAGTTAACTGGAGTTATATTAGGGTTGATCGCCAAATTTGGTGCGCCCCTTGTTAGGCGGATAAATTAGTCTTGTGGACAAGAAGGATCTCCCTAGTATCACTAGGATAGCTAGAAACAAACAAGACAAATGTAAACTACTTTCTCTAGATTATGTATGATTTAGAATTTTCTATGATGAAGAAAGGACCTACCTATGATCCAATGCTAGTTGTATTCTTCTTTCCGTCACTCCAAAGAAGTCACCTCTTAAGACCTACAATCAAAGACATGAAAGAGAATCAAAAGCACCTGCACAATATACTAATTCATAAATCATAAATCTATCTTAATGATCAAGGAATTCAAGAAATAAGACATTCAAGTAAACACATAAAAAACTTATTGAGAAAACAGGATCCATTTGTATTATCTTTAAATAAAAGAAGGATTATTACAACCACATTCGCCTTGATGTTGTACAGGTCCTTCCAGGGTCCGAAACAAGTGTTTTCCTTTGGTATGACAAGCACTTCCACTTTTTGAACCAGCCTAGATACGAGTATGTAAATGTTCTTGCATGGATAATGGCTAGCAAAAAGAGTATGTTTCCTCAGAAATTCTCTTCTCTAATGTATATGAAGTACAAATCAAGTAATTTTTTACATATCAGTAGCTACCCTTGAGACTAAACCATGGCTTCAATTTATAGCAGAAGGGAAGTGGTTTCAGTTCCAAAAAGGAAGGGATAATTCCTCTCATAAAGGGATTAAGCTCCAAATACCAAGGGATAGGCTCCTTTAATGAAGGGATAAAGGTTCATGAATGGAGGGAGTGAAGCTTCGACTAGATAACGCCTTCTAGAAGCTTCCAGTTGGGAGAATATTCGACCATCTGGGCTTCTAGAACTTACTTTTTCTTCCATTTTACCTTTTATGGGGGTCCACAATTTTAATACACAAAACGTGTGGTAGGTACCGCATTTTTTCTTTACAAAAGGTGTGGTACTGCAGGTAATGGCTTGGAAAAATGCAGAACTAAGGTTTTTATGATTTTTATGAGTATTTCTCCAAATCCAAGACTTGGTTTAGGAACGTTAGGGTTTGTAGACCTCTAAGGGTTCATTATATAGGTAATGATGAATGCATATAGATAGTTAAAATGTCATGGTGACAAAATAATGTGTAACAGATTGCCCCCTAAAGCGCGAAGTTTGAGATAATTTGAAGAGTGAAGTGCTTTATCATTCCGAGGATTGGCTTGTGGACACACTGGTTGAGACCTGTAAAAAGATTCAATGAAAACACACACACACACAAAGATATATATATATATATATATATATATATATATATATATATCATCGCTGAGGTAGGCATTCCCATGCTCAGATCAAAACTAACTAAAATGTTCTGATATAGAAATGATTATAAAATTACATCAATAGTAGACACAATATGGGCGCAGCCATCTGTCTTAAATAGTATACTACATAATGAATAATAAAACTCCTCGCAGCCTGGATGGTGGAAACTAGATCTAGGGTCTTGATTTCCACTACCCAAACTAGTACGATTCTATCCATGCGATTGATTGTGTCGAAGTCAAACATGGTAGAAACCACTTAATTACCAGTCAATGATGTGAAATGTTAGCAAGTGTGAGAGAAACCACCAATAATAACAATGGATGTCAAAGTAATCAATACAAACTATGAAGTGTGAATAAATGATTTGAAGTCGAACACTTCACGAAATCATTCAATCGAAGATCAATGATGTAATGTGTTGTCGAAAGTGAGAAACCTGCCATTAAGGCATGTAGATTCCAAGGTACTGAAGGATTCTAGATCAACTTCCTAGATGATATGCTGTCGTTGATAGAAAGTGACCCGTCATAGGAAAGCCCACAACACGAAACCATTAGATCAATTTTTGTAGAAATATTTTGCAAGGGTTGACTTGGGGATTGTCAACGCGAATGAATACAAATGTTTTCAAATGAATGGTTTATTTGAACGGTCCTCTTGAACACATAACGACATTGCAGATGGTTTGGTGACAATTGGCCTAAAGCTAATACCCAGAAACCAGTTGAAGACTTTCAATGTGGTTTGATTAACTGATAGGCAAAGGAATTTCCCAAGCCGGGTAGAAGTGTGACATAAAGTGTCGTGTTCAAGAGTGGTATACTGATTTTAAACAAAGTTTAACAACTGGATCCATTTTCTCTCTTTTTCCCCACCATTTCTAGCAAGTACCTCTTTATTTTTGACAAGCTTGAGAGGATAACATTTGCTTGTTATGTAAGCTCATCCTTTGGATGAGTCCAACTTAGTATAAAATTGAACACTAAGAAGGAGTGGTTCGTTCCTGTTTGTAATCGACAGGTCCTTTACGGTTTAGTTTTAACGAGTCCAATATAGGAGAAACTCGGTGTTTTTCAATTTTAAAGAGTTAGAAGAAAAACTTAAGGAAACTCTGTGGATGTACTTTTTCGTAAATTTAGTCTCTCAAGCCCGAAAAAAGATAAAATAATACAGGAGAGAACTCTATTGACCATGATTAGTCAATGTATACATTTTTCGTAAATAGTCCATTTCAATCCAGAAAAGGGGTAAACTTATACTAAAGGGATGATTGTTCATTTCCTTTAGCGAGTTCAAATAGTCAAGTACTCGGAAACCTTTTCATGTTTAGAGAGTCTGAAAAGGGCTTAAAAGAGAACTCCAGGGTCTCACTTTTTTGTAATTTTCAAGAGTCCGAAAAAGTGATAAAAGTATACTCATCTTGTTTCTCTTTTTCGTAAGTTTTAATGAGTTCAAAAAAGGGATAAAAATGTACTCATAGCTTTTGCTTTTTCATAAGTTTTAACGAGTTCGAGAAATGGATAAAAATGTACTCACGGTTTTCGCTTTTTTGTAAGTTTTAACGAGCTCAAAAAAGGGATAAAAATGTACTCATGTTTTTCGATTTTTCATAAGTTTTAACGATTTCGAAAAAGTGATAAAAAGTGTACTCATATGGTGACTTTCAATTTAATTAATGAGCAAGAAAAGACGGAAAGAACTCGGCATTTTCATGTACGTTTTATGAGCATGAAAAGAATAGCAAAAGAAGATCGGGATTTTCATGAGTTTAATGAGTCTTGAAAATAATAACCGAAATGGACTCAAGATAGATTTCATTTTTATACAAGCTTGAAACAAAGTAAAAATCATGCTTAATATAGGTTTGTTTCATTTTTACACAAGCTTGAAACAAAGAGAAAATTGTGCTTGAGGTAAGTTTTGATGCCCCCCAAGCATAACTTGCTAGAGCGCATGCCCCCCAAGATTCATTCCATTCAACTAAGTAGACTACTAGTTACTAATAGCTGGATGGAATGAAGTTTCATTTACAAAATCAGATGAAAGACTCGAATTGACTAGGAGAGGATTTGTTTCATTTTTTAACGAGGTTGACACAAGAAAAGAACCATCCTCATGGTGACTTGTTTCATTTTTTAATGAGGTTCACACAGTAAAAGAACCATCCTCATGGGAATCTTGTTTCATTTTTTAATGAGCTCGACACAAGAAAAGGAACTATGCTCAAAATGATCTGTTTCATTTTTTAACGAGGTTGACACAGGAAAAGAACCATACTCAAGGTATTTGTTTCATTTTTTAATGAGGTTGGCACAGGAAAAGAACTATCCTCAAAATTATCTGTTTCATTTTCTAACGAGTTTGACACAGGAAAAGAACAATCTTCAATACCCACTGATTCATTTTTTAACGAGGTTGACACAGTGAAAGGAACTTTCCTCTTGGTATCTGTTTCATTTTTTAATGAGGTTGACACAAGAGAAGAACCATCCTCATGGAATCTATCAATATAATCTCTACAATCTACCTATATAACCTACTGATTCATTTTTTAATGAGGTTGACACCAGAAAAGAACTGTCCTCATGGGTCTGTTTCATTTTTTAATGAGGTTGACACAGTAAAGGAATCATCCTCAGGGACACCTATTTCATTTTTTTAATGAGGTTGACACAGTAAAAGAACGGTCCATCCTCATGGACACCTGTTTCATTTTTTAATGAGGTTGACATAGTAAAAGAACCATCCTCATGAACATATTTCATTTTTTAATGAGGTTGACACAGTAAAAGAACTATCCTCATGAACATGTTTCATTTTTTAATGAGGTTGACACAGTAAAAGAACTCTCCTCAAGGACACCTGTTTCATTTTTTAACGAGGTTGACGCAGGAAAAGAACTATCCTCATGAACATGTTTCATTTTTTAATGAGGTTAACACAGTAAAATAACTCTCCTCAAGGACACCTGTTTCATTTTTTAACGAGGTTGACACAAGAAAAGAACCCTCCTCATATCTACTCTCTACAATCTACCTATATAACCTATTGATTCATTTTTTAATGAGGTTGACACAGGAAAAGAATTGTCCTCATCTAATACATGTTTCATTTTTTAACGAGGTTGACACAGTAACATGAACTTTCCTTTGACCAACTAATTCATTTTTTAACGAGGTTGACACAGTAAAAGGAACTATCCTCATGAACCACTGATTCATTTTTTAATGAGGTTGACACAGTAAAAGGAACTTTCCTCTTTAATCACTGATTCATTTTTTAACGAGGTTGACACAGTAAACAAAACTTTCCTCTTTAACCATTGATTCATTTTTTAATGAGGTTGACACAGTAAAAGGAACTTTCCTCTTGACCCACTAATTCATTTTTTAACGAGGTTGACACAATAAAAGGAACTTTCCTCTTGGTGACCTTGTCATGGCTTCCAACTGGAAGAAAGACATGTCAAGGGACACTCCTCGATCATGGCTTCAAAAAGGTCTTCATCAGATGGAAGAACAGTTCTTTGGAAGGGGCACATGTCAAGGGACTCAATAGGGATAATAACATCGCGTTCAACTAATCCCATAGGATTTTCCCTATCAATTACCGGATCTAAGTCAAAGGAAGTCGAGCAAACAATGAGAGGCTCGCTTACATTGGTAACTAAAAACATGGGACTGGTTTCCACATAATTAACCCATGGAGGGGTAGATACCACTTCCATATAAGGAACATTTAGGGGTGTCAGATTATTGGTAGTCGAATCAAGACTAGCAAATGAAAGTTTGTCAACAGTCACAATGTTTCCATTGTGAGGGAAATACATCACGCGAAAGAGTGTCGATACGACAACTTTCACTGCATATACATAGTCTTTCCCAAGGAGCAAATTGAAATCCAAGGGGCCTCGGACTACCATAAGATCAATATAGATAGTTTTACCTTCCAAGGTAATAGGAAACTTAGGAAGGTTCACTAATGGTTATGTTGAAAGCTGACAGGTTCTGCGTAACAGGCACAAGCTGAGGGGAACCCAAAGCTTTCCAAGAAGTTGAGGATAAAATACTTACAGAAGCACCTTCATCTACATTTTTTCGACGCACATTCTTACCAAAAACCTTTAAAATGATTTGGAAAGGGATGGAGGAAGGAAGATGAGGTTCTGTCAATCTATTCCAATCAAAGGAAAATACCTTAGTACTTGGAGGGGGTGTTGTAGAAACAGGTGAAATGCCCCCTGGCGTGGAAGAATCTGATGTAATAAAAGGAACCTGAGCGGTATGAAGTTCACTCTCTACAGGGAGAGTGGGATCGACCGAATGTGAAATCGAGTTGACCACTTGATCAACTAATGGATCATCAACCTGAGTGATATAAGTTTCACTCTTCAATGGAAGAGTGGGATTGAATGTATTTGGAATTAGATCAATCACTTCGTCATTTGACGGTAGGTTGGGAGAAAGTTTGTGGTAACTAGTTGGAAGTTGTTGCTGTGGAACAGTAAGGTTTTCCAACAATTTTTAGGCTTCATCCATGTGAGGGAAAATGTGAGTTTGATGACTCCCTTTGCATAGCCTACAAGGAAACCTAACTTTACCCTTTTTCCCAGGAACCTAACAATCACAGGTTGATGGATCATCGGTAAGTTGATGAGAATGTTCTGACCATACTTCCAAGATCTTTGGAATACCAGGAGAATTGATAAGGAAGTGGTCACCCTTACAAAGCTTGCAAGGGAATTTGGGTTTATGATGCATGGTGGAGGTTTCCTCAACATTACTAACAGTTACAGCCGTGGTTGGTTGGTTGACTTCTTTCTTATCTTGTTTCTTCTTCTTCTTAGCCACGTGGTTACTAGCGTCAAGGCTTTTACCAAGCAAAGAGGAAGAAAGGTAGGAAGACATGTTGGGCGAAGAAGGTGAAGGGTCAACATGAGGTTGGTGATGTTGAGATGGTGAACTCTGTTTAGGTGAAGCATCCGGTTAAGGTGGAACAATTGAAGTATTCGAGGCCAACGAAGTTGAAAATAACCATATCGGTATACCTATTGTAAATCCAACTAATGACAATGTAGCCATATAAGGAGGACCAACATTTCCAAAGCAAGGAAAAGTACTAGGATTCTCATTAAGAGGGATTCCTTGGTTGGTAAATTCCGGAGAAACTGCCATTATATTCAATTTCAGTGAATTTTATTAACAAATTAAAAATAAAATTAACAATTCACAATTCTCATCTAACAATTAAAATTCACAATTCACACCTGTGGTCTCTAGAAATTAAAACAAAGAAATGAACACGCACTAACAAATCTAGGAGTCAAACCACACACAAACAGTAGATTCCCGCACTAAAGACACTAGTTGGTGATGAAATCCAACATCATAGAATTTTAATGTAGAAATGGTGATTCGAACAGTTACCCTGACAACCTGCTTAATGAAACAGACTAGTGCAAGCTTCTTCACTATGCCATCTCGAGTGAAGAGAACACTCTAGAGAGTCCAAGTGAGCCTAGTCTACGTCTACTCCAGGTACAGTGGGACCTTCCCTCCATCGTCACCTTGGGAAGTAATCCTAAATTTTATGGCCACTAAGGTCACCAACGGGAACACATATACCTGGGGGGATAGATCCGATATACACGCAAGGGCAGAGTAACAAGCTCAATCCCCTTGAAGGCTTTTTGACATAATCCAAGGTTTACCGACAAGTGACCCCAGGCTCCTGGACAATGGTCTATCCGAGGTTTACCATTTTTAATACGTGCACATCTTCTATCTTTCCCAATGAGATAGGTATGATTACCTCACTGGTTTGGATACGATCTCGTGCTTACTCCTTTAGGAGGAGCTTCCCAGAGCATACATGCAACAATTGGAATTTTTCCTACCGCAAGATGATAATGTTTGTTCATTTTCTTTTGAAGGTTAACTATTCACTATTCCAAAGCACTAATCCTGAGCTAGATTAGTGGAAAGAGCCCTAAAAATGTAAAAATTTCTAGATGAAATTTATTGAGCGTTGTGTTATTTAGGCTATTATTACTCAAAGGGTAAATGGATATGAAACCAATGGTGTTATGACCTGACCCAAGATTGAATGCAATCGAATATGATAATGTAATATTTTCAATTCGATGAATCCTAACTAAAGTAAGGAGAGAGTTTTGATTCACTTCCAACAATGCAAAAAATTGATCAATAAGAGAAAAAATAAAAAATTCTCTAATGCACTAATTTCATCAAGAAAAACTAATGCTAATCAATTCCAAATTTTTTTATTTTTATGTTTTTAAAACAAGCATAAAAACATCATGTAAATTCGAATCAAAGAAACTGATCTAAATCTACAATTGATTTTTCCATAATGTAAACTATGCAGTTGTAATCTATGCACAATTCACATGAAAACTATGCAAATGTAATCTATGCACACTTTTCATTCATATTCTGAAAATGAGAATTCTAATTATGCAAATGTGATCTATGCAAGAGAATTATAAAACACAAGCTGATTCTAATGTAATCTAAGAACCAATCAAGTGTAAGTAAAGAAAATTGGGTGAGAGTTCCAAAGATCAAAAACTAAAAACACTCAAAGACGATTAACAATCAAACACAATTTAGCCCCATCCCCCTCCCCCCGGCGAATGAGGGGGAAATTTCTGTGCAAAAACAAAAGCAAAAAGATGAAAAATTGTTAAGAGACTGAGAAAAACCTTGAATTAATGACCAAAGGAAATCAAATTAAGAATTTCTCAAAAAGTAACTCAAAACACCCAATTAACTTAACAGAGACTGATGAGATTGTAAAATTGCTGAAAGGAAATTCACATAAAGCTTTTGATAGTCAAGACAAGTTTGGGAAAATACAGAGAATCATGTAAGTTGATTCCAGAAAAGAGAAATTAAATTTTTCAAAAATTTTCTTGGGTCTGCAGGTTTCAGTATAAAATGGTGCGATACCGCACTGTTTTCAAAGAAAAAGTGCAGAGACCAGAAAACATAAGGAAAAATAAAAAAGTCTAAAGTAATTTTCAGGGATTCTACTGAAATAATTGCCCAACCCAATGTAGACTAATCAAAACCAGAAAAATACTTTCATAAGTCAAACTCAAAGATAAAAATAAAACTAAGTTCAAGAAAGATCCCCAGTGGAGTCACCAATTTGTTAGGTGGATAAATCGTTCTTGCGGACAAGAAGAATCTCCCTAGTATCACAAGGATAGCTAGAAACAAACAGGACAAATGTAAACTACTTTCTCTAGATTATGTATGATTTACAATTTTCTATGATGAAGAAAGGACCTACCTGTGATCCAATGCTAGTTGTATTCTTCTTTCCATCACTCCAAAGAAGTCACCTCTTAAGACCTGAAATCAAAGACATGAAAGAGAATCAAAAGCACCTGCACAATATACTATTCATAAATCATAAATCTATCTTAATGATCAAGGAAATTAAGAAAAAAGTCATTCAAGTAAACACATAAACAACTTATTGAGAAAAAAGGATCCATTAATATTATCTTTAAATAAAAGAAGGATTCTTACAACCGCGTTCACCTTGATGTCGTACAGGTCCTTCCGGGGTCCGGAACAAGTTTTTTCCTTTGGTATGACAAGCCCTTCCACTTTTTGAACCAGCCTAGATACGAGTATGTAAACGTTCTCTCATGGATAATGGCTAGCAAAAAGAGTATGTTTCCTCAACAATTCTCTTCTCTAATGTATATGAAGTACAAAGAAAGTACTTTTTTACATATCAGTAGCTACCCTTGAGACTGAACCATGGCTTCAATTTATAGCAGAAGGGTAGTGGTTTCAGTTCCAAAAAGGAGGGGATAATTCCTCTCATAAAGGGATTAAGCTCCAAATACCAAGGGATAGGATCCTTTAATGAAGGGATAAAGGTTCATGAATGGAGGGAGTGAAGCTTCGACTAGATAACGCCTTCTAGAAGCTTCCATTTGGGAGAATATTCGACCAGCTGGGCTTCTAGAACTTACTTTTTCTTCCATTTTACCTTTTACGGGGGTCTGTAGTTTTAATACACAAAATGTGCGGTAGGTACTGCAGGTTTTCTTTACAAAAGGTGTGGTACCGCAAGTAATGGCTAGGAAAGGTGTGGAACTAGGGTTTTTTATGATTTTTAGGAGCTCTTCTCCAAATCCAAGACTTGGTTTAGGAACTTTAGGGTTTGTAGACCTCTAAGGGAGCATTATATAGGTAATGATGAACCCATATAGACAGTTAAAATGTCATAGGGAAAAAATAATTTGTAACACCCCTATCTGTTCTGCCGATAATGCCACACAATTATATGCCACATAATTACTGTTATGGTTAAGATGTTGGCCACATGCGCACCCTAACCGTTAATGGCTTGAAAGTTAACGGAAACAACGAAATATAATATCGGAGTTTCATTAAACATACATATGTTCATGATCAAACAATTCTTACATTTAAAAAATATCACACATATCCTTAAACAACTTACATACACGCTGAACAGGGTTCTCGGGTCCCACAAGATGCCAACCAATCATAGCACATCGCAATCGCTCCCCCGCAATTTTACCACTCTACCAATATCGATAAAACATAACTTTTGCGAAGTGGGCTCATGCGCAATGCCAACATGTGGCATTCCCTTGTCACATCGCATATTTCAAATCTTACCACATCGCAAGCATTTTACCTTGTGAACTCTTAACTATATCCATTAATATTTGCAAAATGAAAAATTGTGACTTTGCATTCACTGTTGATCTGCGTCAGATCTAATGATCCTGACCTACTTGCCCTTCTTCACATCGCAGCATAAATAACATAACCTGTGAAGACTTAACCATAACCTTGAACTTCGCCAATGTGCGATATGCGTATGGTCACTCCACCTTACATGTGTCCCATCTCCAATGAGATGTACGCTCATCCATCCGTTCTCACTGTTGCTTCGTTCGCTTTGTTCTGCAATTTGAACTTACTTTCCATTCCACCTGCAATATTTCCACGGCTTTGCAATCCTCGATTCTATATGCAGATTTCAAGACTCCATGACAGCCACCAATTCGGATTCGTTGTGGTTCTAAACCTGTTTACCATTTCGAACACAATCATGTAACTTGAATTTTGAGCAATCCTTAGGCCCTGATCCCAATATGATCACTCCTTCCCACTGATGATATTTTGGACCCACAAAATCTGATGATTATCTGCCCTGAGCTTCAACACTCTGCTACTTTCAAGTTATATCAATTGATTTTTCTTTACAATTCTCTTTGGCAATCATCATGACATGCCTTGCACCGCAACTGGATATGTCTCTTGACCACTGCTTTTTGGTTGTTTCTGAACCACTTCAGCATTGTTGGCTACTGTAAAATTATGCATACCCTGTTGTACCACTGTTATCTCTATGTGTTTGGCAAAGTGTTAGCCTTCCCACTGAGAATGAAGTCCCTTTTGTAACTATGGCATACAAGATTTGTCTTGGAAATCCACTTTCCAAATTAAGCTTGCAAGATGAGTGAACTCTTGTGATTAAAAAAAACACCAGCTTGTTCTACAATGGCTGCAAAAAACCGTGCATCTTGTCCGCTTCTTCACTGAATGGACCGAAACTTCCTGCAACATCTTGTCACAAGAACACACGATCGATCTTGAAAATAAAATCTTATGCAAGAATCGAAATGAAGACCACCTCTTTTTGCTTCTTCAAAGCACTGATTGTCACCTTCCTACAACATCACATACATGGTGATCCTCTTGCACGTTGGTATATCCATATTTATACTCACAATCGACAAACACCCTCGACTAAAACATATGTCATGCAACATGCGACATCAACAACAAGTCGACATGAAATGTGCAATACAATCGACACAAGATGATATGAAAAGTCTGCAACACAATCGACATGAGTCGACAAACATGTGTGCGACACAATCGACACAAGTTGATATATAACATGATACATTGACAATACTGATGCATGTAACTATGAACAATGAACATGTTCACAAGTTCTCCATTTACACATACAAACTCATGATTATGTACACCTTCAACTCTTCCTTTCAAGTACAAACAAGTACATAATCCCAAAACATGTTGGTGACTATAAGAGATGAACTGAATGATATTGCTACAACATAAGTGAGTAACATACCCATCTTTTACACCTCCATGGCGAAATTGTGCAACAAATATAAATGCCTTCAACTGAACAACATTCACATTCAATGTCGCATCCTACAAGTTGTGATACTCTACTGAAACTTGTCATACTTTCAAAAAAATTTCATGAATACATAAGGCTGAAATTCTCATCTATGTAAAAAGTAAATGCATGCCTTACTTGGTCAAGAAATCAAGCCATTTCTTGCCAACCCACTTTAATGGCAATTTTTCCTGCTGAACATATTCTTCTTGTGAATCATCTAGACTCACATCAAGGATTGAATCGTTGGTCACATTCTCGCCAAAATTTTTATCCTCTTGCTTCATGTGCTTGGGATGAGTGGTTGGATGCAGTGTCCAACATTGGTCAATGAGATGTCCCTTTTTCTGGAAATGTGTGCAAATATTTTTCATCTTCTGTGTAAGTCTCCTTCACTTCGACTGTTTCCTGTATGCTTTCATTCTCTTCTAGCATTTTGAAACTTCATGGTTACAAAAACCACAATAGGAATAACAACTCTTTCTCCCATTCATGCATGCAGAATTTTCATGTTTAACATAGTCATAAACAACATGATTAATGGAAGAATTATACCTTGAATTTTTCTTTGAATGTTCATCTTTTTTACCTTCTCGAGAAGATGAATTTAATGAGGTTCCAACTCTCTTTTGAAGACCAAAACCAATGTTCATGTCCTTAGAGCTGTCACAAATCTCTTGTTCACCATAAGATGCATGTCTAAAAGCATCTTTCTACAACATTGGTTTCAAACAATTGCATTCATCTTGATTGCAAAATTTACATGTTTTAGGTTTTGATCGTGCAACAAAAGTCCTTCTTGGAACTATTTCAAGTTCCTTCATGGCTTTAGAACTTTCTACATAAATTTTTACATAGCCAAGACCCAAATACTTAGGCCTTTCCTCAACCATAATTGGCTCTACTATGCCTTCTGCATGTTTTCCTAATCCTTTACCTTCATAGCCCATTTTCATCATCAATTTGGACCTTGTTCCTCTAATTTGTTTCTCAAATGAACCTACACATTTATCCTGAGAGGAAATTGTAGACAAGTTTGAATTATTTACCTCTTCTTCAAGCACATGCTTGGCTAAGGCTTCTTTGGCATCATGGAGCTGAATCTCCATCTCATGCATCTTTTGAAGAAGTTATTTCTTATCTTTCTTCATAGCAACCAATTTCTCTTGAAGTTTAGTGGTCTTTCCTACATCTTCATACAATTGTTGCACCATATCTTTCATCATCTGAAATCCTGCTTCATCTCTTTATCAAAGAGTCTTGCAAAGGAGGATGGTTTAGAATCACCACTTGATGAAGTTGCCATAAAAATTGTAATGAATGAAAGAGCTTCAAAACAATTGAGAAAGCTTCAAAAACAATTTGGCTGTATATTCAATCTCTTCTCTACAACTTGTATATCTTCTTCAAGTAGTCTCTTTTGCAAACAATCCCTCTTGTGCTTCAAGGGTTGCCCTGAGCTCCTTTGGGTAAGGAGGATGCTTTCAACCTTCTTCCTTCTTGTCCTCTTCTGGACTTAGCTCGTAGTAGCTCCCCTTCAACTCTAGCAAACTCAAAATTGTAAGCATCATTCAATTTGCAAATATTTAAATTCTCTGCACTCTTAAACACCCTTCAAGTCAAACAAGAAACCAAGCAACCTTGTGCTCTGTCAAGCAAGCAACCTAGTGCTTTGTCAAGTAAGAGACCTAGTGCTCTGATACCAACTTTCTCTGAAGCAGGTGGCTGACTTGTTTTTCTATGCAAGCACCTACCACTCAATTAAAAAAAATCAAGGATCTTTCTTATACATGCATGTGTAGAATTGAATTCTTGATTCAGGTGTATGTGTTTTAACCGGTTTAAGGCTTTATGTGTGAGAAATTAAAAATTTGTTTAAGCTGATTAAAATCATGTAAAAAAACCATAAATTGCAGAAAATTAACCAACAAACATAATAAAGGAGTTCACCCTCAACACTTGGGCTACGTCTCCTTGAGCCTCCATCAATGGACTTGGCTCTTTGGGATTAAGATGGTCAATTTTTTTTACAAGATGATGCTCAAATCCAATGGTTTTTTGGACTGTACCAATGGGTTTAGAATACCAAAATACCACTATATTGATTACTCAATCTCTGGAAATGGAAGTAGGCTCCCTTGGGCTTGACCTCTTCAATCGATGTCCTTGAACTTCCCTTAGCTTCTCTCTAGCACAAAATCTCCTAGAAGTCCTCTTCTACTCCTAAAAATTGTTCTAATCTTTCCAAAAATACCATAATCATCCAAAAATGACTATTCATTTGTTCAAAATGGCCTATGGCTACTCTGGCTATGCCTCCAACACTTGGTGGCACCCTGTGGCTCTGGGCTCACTCAAAACTTCCTTGTAGAATCTCATCCTTCAGAAGTAGCCAAATTCTTTTAAAAAACCCAACATTGGATTCATAATGTTCAAGATAGATAGAAATGACTATTGGCTTCCTGAGAATAGCCTCTGGCTGCCCTGGCTAGGCCTCATTCTCCTTTTGGCTCATGGTGGACCTTGGAACTTATCTAAGGAAAAATCATGCTCAGAATTCCTCATTTGTCTTTGTAAACCTCACCAATGGCTCTAGAATGCTCGAATTATTCAAGAGTGACTCTTTATTCCCTCAGAATGGTTGAAAATTGAGCCTTCTACACTTTTTCCCAATATCTCCTAGGAAAAGTCCACTAAATGTGGAGAACTCTAGTTAACTGGAGTTGGTGCGCCCCTATCCATTCCTACAATAATGTCACACAATTACTATTATGGTTAGGCTGATGGAAATATGCGCACCCCAACCGTTAATGGCTTGACAATTAGCGGAAACGGCGGAATATAATATTGGGGTTTCATTAAACATACATACATTCACGATCAAACATTGCTTATGTTTAAAATAGATTGCACGTGGAATTAAACAGCTTACATACATGCTGAATAGGGTTCTCAGGTCCCACAACAAGCTAACCAATCACAACACATCGCAATTGCTCCCCCGCAAGTTTACCACTCTATCGATATCGATAAACCATAACTCTTGCGAAGTGCGCAATGCCAACACGTGGCATTCCCTCGTCGCATCACAGATTTCAAATCTTACCATGTCGCAACCAATTTACTTTGCAAACTCTTAATGATATCCATTAATATTTATGAAATGTGACATCATGACTCATTGTCTGTCATTGATCTGCATCCGATCTAATGGTCCTCAGCTACTCACCCTTCTTCGCATCACAACATAAATAACATAACCTACGAAAAATTAAACATAAACTTTAACTTCGTCGATGTGTGATATGTACATAGTCACTCCACATGACATGTGTCCCATCTCAATTTGCATTTCAAGATATATATCTTAACTTGCAATGAATGAATGGTAAACATAACAATCTCTGATGTGATGTGTGCTCACCCATCCGTTCTCGTTGCCAATTCGTTCACTTTGTTCTACAATTTTAACTTACTTTCTGTTCCACCTACAACATTTCCACGGCTGTGCAGTCCCCAATTATATATGCAGAGTCCAAGACTCCATGACAGCCACCAATTTGGATTTGATCCGGTTCTGAACCTATTTACCATTTCAACCCCAATCCTGTAACTTTAATTTTGAGCAATCCTTAGGCCCTAATCCCAATCTGATCAGCCATGTACACATCAAGATGATGAATAAAATCATGTGCACACTTGGAATAAATTCTTGGACATGTACCTGAATATGAGAGATTAATTTCTTTGACTGGGATTGTATCAAGTATTGTTGGAGAAGAGCATGTTGCTACAACTTAATGACTATTTGGAACCATATGTCAATATAGTTGTGATGCCCCTGGTCCACTTGCTGAGTTGGATCACCTTGGCTTTCCTCTTCAATTATGAAATTCAAATCTTCCTCCTTTTCTTGATTATTCTCTTGAACACATGGAGGAAATACTAGCAAACATGAGGAAAATTTCTCAACATCTGATTCTAATGTCGACTATTCATCAAGTGCAACCCTTGATCTTTTGATCTCCTCATTTGGATCTTCTTCTTCTTGATGTTGTCCTTCAATGCCATTAATAAAATATATTTTTTGCAATACATTTCTTTAACTAAGATGAATACCATATAGATCAAGAGGATATGTTTGGAAGTGTTGTACCTCAACATTGTAAGTAAGTTGAGATACTTCATTGTATGGGTTTCAAAATGGTAGTATAGATAGTTGAGGGGGGGTGGATATATGAGATGGATGTGGTTGAAGTTGTGGTTGTGGTGGAGGTGGATGGTAGGGATAGCATGGAGTTGGGTATGGAGGATATTGAGGGAAATATTGAGGATGTTGTGGATTTTCCCAATAAGGTCCTTTCCAACCATGTTGCCAATATTTGTTTTGGGGTTGAGATGGTCAAGGTTGCCAAGGAGGGAGTGTGTCCCAATTAGTTTGAGATGGATGTAGATAATCTTGAAATTGTGAAGTGGGTTCTTAAATCATATCAAGTTGACTAGGCTACCAGGGTCTCCTTGGAGCTACATAACATAGCTTCTTTGGTGATTTCCTTGATCCATTGTCTTCCGGGTAAAATTATTTAAACCTGGGGAATGATAGACAACATTTAGTGGCATATGATTTTGCATGGATAACAAAAATATCAGCATCTTCTTTTTTCTCATTTTTCATTCTTAACATTTCTATTTGTTCACTTAGATTGCTAGGAATTTCCATTTTAAATTTTTCAAGCAAGTTTCCAAGTTCCTCTTGCATTACCAATTTTGATGCTCATTTACTTACTCTTTCCCTTCCTCTTGATATGCACTTGCATGTTTTAAAAATGTCTTCAAATGACAATTGGTATACATCTCCTCTACTCATGAGATTAAGGAGATCAATCCACTCATCCCTAATTGTTCTAAGTAATAGGGTCTTTAGTGTGTCAAATCCTAGATGATGAAAAATTTCCCTCTTAACATTATACATGAACCTCTCTATTAGATCCTAAAGGCTCTCATATTCTTCTTGGTTCATTCTAAAAATTTCTTCTCTAAGATCACAATGTTTAGATTTGTCTAGAAATATCTTTTTCATTTCATTCCATGATCTTATTGAATTATTACCTAGACTCACAAACCATTTAAGAGCTCTATCCTTCAATGTTGCAAGAAACAACCTCAATTTTTAAGTGTGTTATAAGTAGCCATCAGATCTACAAAGCATCTCAAATTCAAAGGGAAATGTTCTGGATCCTCTGTCCTTATACCATGGAGGTTGGGAAGGATAGATGGAATGATGTTCTTCATATGTACACTGATGTCCATATCTTGAATGGGAAACCCAATAAGATCTTCTTCATTCTCATCATATCCATCCATCTCTTCTACCCTCAAAAGTGTATGGTGATGTGGTTCTTAATGCACCACGTGGTTAAGTGGGGGGTTGGTATTGGAGAAGTATTTTTAAAATTTTTATTAGTATCCCTACTCCTATGAGGCACGAAAATCACATTTTTTTTGTATTTTTCAATATTTCAGAAACAACATGAAAAAGGAAAGCATAAAAGAATTCTAAAACAGAATCAAAGCATATACTAGACACCTACCTGGAAACGATGCGAAAAAGTGGTGAGCCCTGGTATTGCACAAAGAGTGCTGCAACTCCTTAGGGCTTCCCTACTTTAATTTATCAACACGGGGTTCGTAAAAACTTAGAGGTGATAGTTCTATATACATAGTAGATGCATTCTACTCATTTAATCCTCTTCCACTCTACGAAAGGGTGCTACTTCTAGGGTTTCTCGGTGAAGTATGTCACACTTCAATGAAACTAAAATAAATTGCAGAAAGGAAATCAGAGAAAGGAAACTAAATTAAATTGATAAAATAAATGACAGGAAAGGAAAATAATTTAACTTGCTAAAAAGAAATGGCAGAAAAGAATCTAATTTAAATTGCAGAAAGGAAATGATGGAAAGGAAACTAATTTGTCTTGTTGAAAACAAATGGCAGAAAATAAACTAATTTAAACCACACTTAACTTGGCCAATCGGAAAAACACACCCTACTTATATTATGCTCTATCTACCATGCTTCTATCCATGCAGCTAAGCTATCTATGAATTAATTCTAATTGAGAAAGTATTGATTGCAGTCTTGAGGGAAAGGGCTAAAGATGTTAATGGAAGGCTTAGCACTTGAAACAAGGCTTAGAGGAGTGAAACATGTGTTTGATATTTATTACAGTGCATAATATAGAAAAAATTATTTGGGGAGGGAGGCCTTGAAAAGTGTGATGGCAAAATTGAGACAGGAGGATGGAAATGCGATATGTGATATGCGATATCGCAATATCACAAGGTTGGTGGAGAAGCGAAAGTGCATCAGGAGCAAAGTGCGAAGTGCGAGATGAGATGAGGCTCAAATTGTGAAATGTGAAATGTGATGGGAGGATGGCAATGCAATATGTGATATGAGATATCGCAATATCGCAATGTCGCAAGGTTGGAGGAGAAGCAGAAGTTCAGTCAGGATGAAAGTGCGAAGTGCGAGATGCGATGAGGCTCGAATCGTGAAATGAGAAATGTGATCGGAGGATGGCATGCGATAGGTGATATGTGATATTTCAATATCACAATATCGCAAGGCTTGTGGAGAAGTGGAAGTGATGTTCGGTAGAGGGAGAAAAATGTGAAATGCGCAATGTGACGGGATAGTGGAGTGAAATGCAAAAGGTGATAAGTAAGATGACATGGTGGAGTATGGAAATAATATCTCAATCGGGTGTTGGAATGCGAGACCATAAACATATAATGCAAGATATATATTATTTTCGATGAGTGAAGTACGATGAGCGGGAGTTTCCAGGAGTAAGGCGGAGGTAAATTTTTTAATTGGTTTTTGTGAATACAATGGGTGTGGCAGGTATTAAGGAGAGAAGAAGGAGGGAAATGGAGGAAAAATAGCAATGCTTAGGTGTGAAAAAAAAGCTGCAAAATGAAGCTGGACAGCTTGATAAATTTCTCTAGGAATGTTGATACTTATTCCTGCAAACAAACCTGTGGATTCATGCACGGAAAAACAGAAAAATGCGTGCTAAAAACGATGAACAGAAAGAAGTTTTTTGGCATGTGGGAAGGTCAACCCTACTCGAACTCTATTGAAATAGATGAGAGTGGAAGTATTAACCACAAATTTTGGATTTTTCCTCTTCTCTATTACTCTCGTAAGCAAATGAATAACTACAACAACAAAACTGAAAGAAAAAAATAAACAACAATGAACTATTAGAAATAAAACTAGCTAAATGACAAAAAGAAAAGAATGATAACAATAGAGAAGCTGAGGCACATGGGTTGGGCCCCAACCCATGGGCCCAACTCTCTGGAGCTAAATCAGTAAAAATCCATTTTAATACTCATTGCATTACAAAAATACAGTTTTATTACATCCCAAGGGTCTTAAGAAAAAAAATCGTAATAGCTAACAGCAAAATGTTCGAGTGGAATCAAATGGACCGGCATCGACCCTAATTATCTCTTGATCTACTTTATTTATCCTCAAGGGTAGCTACCAACAAATCCCTATAAAATAGTGATTGAGTCCATTTTGACTCCAAGTAAACCATAGATTGAGTGCACTTCGTCCTCAGTTTTCTTGGCTGCCTTTGATAGGTAAGGAGGATTAACAAACCCCTTGAATCTATCCAATATTTCTCCATAACTTCTTGACATTGTGCTCATTTATTCTTCAATATTGATCTTTGAGTGGGAGGTAGCAAGTCCCTAAATGATCTCCTTCTCCAAATCTGCATAATCTGCCCAATATTCTCACAATATTCAACAAAAACAGCCAATATTAGGCACAAATATTAAATTACCTTTAAACCTTCCAAAGAACATATTAAATCATAAGAGAAAATTATGAAGTGTAGAAGGAGAGATTTAATATATATTTTATGTGTAAAAGAAAGGTATATGGGCCTAAGAAAGGTTAGATGGGCCTTATTTTATGTCTAATTTAGAGGCCCATCCCATGTGTCTGCATTAAGTATGAGTAGGGTGATGCAGGATGTGGATGTTGAGACATATGTGACAATCATAAGGGAGGTTGAGGAGGATGTTGGAGTGCGAATGCCTATTCAAAATGATATTTACGATGTATTGGAAAAATATGCATATTTCATACCTAATGAGTTTCCTAAAGTACTACCATCAAGATGTGCAGTGGAAAATAACATTGAGATAGAGTCGAGAAAGTAATCACCAACAAAAACTCCTTATCATTTTTCATGGCCAGAGTTAGAGGATTTGAAGTAGCGATTGAGGGAATTAGATGATGCAGGCTTTATACAACCTTCAAGGTCCCCATATAGTGCTCCAATATCATTTCAGCAAAGGGACATGAATGAGTAACGAATGTGTTGTGATTGTCATGCACTAAATAAGAAAACGATAAAGAACAGGTCTCCTTTGGCACTTCTTGTAGATTTCTTTGTTAAGCGTGTGAAATCCCAAGTGTTTTCAAAGTTCATTTTGGGGCATGGTTATTATCAGCTGTGGATAGTAGAAGGAGATGATAATAATACCATAATAGTGATAATGTATGGGAGTTTTGAGCTCCTTGTCATGTCATTCAGGTTGTGCAATGCTCTTGCTATGTTTTTCACATTGATGAATGATGTTTTGCATCCATATTTGGATTCATCTGTGGTTTTATACGTAGAAGACATTGTGGTTTTTAGTTATAACATGGAGGATCATAATAAGCACATGGATTTGGTATTTGAGGCAAGGAAGAATCGGGTGTTCTTGAAGAAGTCGAAGTGCATGTTCACTCAAACCGAGATTCCATTCCTTGGTCGCATAATGGGTAAAGGTCATGTATTGATCGAGTCGAGAAGGGTACACATGATTGAGGATTGGGATGAGCCACAGAATATGAGAGTATTCTTGGGGATGATTAACTACAAGAAGAATTTTGTATAGGGTTATTCCAAGTTGACTATGCCACTGACAGAACTATTGAAGAAGGATAAGTGATGGAATTGGGCAGAGAAATGTCGTGCAACATTTGAAGAGTTGAAGAAGAGGATTCTTACAATAATTATATTGAAACTACGTAACTTTGAGAGACCATTTCAGGTGCACACGGGTTATTTTTATTTTGCGATTGTGGGAGTACTCATGCTGGATGGGAATCTAGTGGCATATGAGAGTCAAAATTTGTAGGATAGAGAGAGACAATATATGGTTCATGAGAAGGAAATTATTCATCCACTATTTACAAGTTTGGTGACACTACTTGATTGGGAAGCCATTTTTTTCAAGACTGAAAACGTTGCAGTGATTTATCTTGCATCCCAACCGAACTTGTCAGTGAAAAAGGCACATTTACAGGACTTAATGGTAGAGTTTGACATGACTATTGAATACAGGTTGGGTAGACTCAATGCGGTTGCATATGCCCTCAGCAAGAAGGGACAGTTTGCCACACTTAAGGAGGGGGAATACTGTGTTGAACGAAGTAGGATTCGAGCTCATATGATCGATGAGATGAAGAGTAGACTATGTGCTAGTGTGGATACAAATATTCAGGTGAAAAACATTCTGAAGCAGGTGAATGAAGGGAAGGCTAGGAATTTCTTTTGTATGACATGGAATCTTGTTCTATGGGAACCGACTCTACATTCTAAAATCATCTTGGCTCGGGAGGCACCTCTTCAAGGAGCGCCACAATTCTCCATGGGCTAGATACCAGGGCATTGTCATTTTTTGGCATTATTGGAGAGAGGGTACTTTCGAGAGAAGATGAGCACTACAAGGAAAAGACCCTCTGGCAGACATTATAATGGAGGTTTTTATTGTTATAAAATTGGCCAAAATTGTCAAAAAAAAAAATTCTAAAACATATTTTTGTGGTCATAGAGGTTTTGTCGGAGCTTCGAACAGAATTTCAACACAACTAAAAAAAACAGGGTTGTCGGAGGTTATTACGAATGTTTTCTCATCAGTGCACTACCCAGCTGTCAATGCACCAATGTTTTTTAGATTGAACGCAGTGGTACTGCAAACCTACCAAGAACTGAGATGGAAAAAAAATATAGGATGTCTCGGGGCATTTAGAACCCTCCCAATGCATGTCATCTAGACGGTCACCCCGAGGCGGTCGAAGGTTCATGCACTGGGCTATTAAAGTCTAGCACAACATCAAGCACACTCTATTTGATATAATGCACCAGGCCCTTCTAATTGGTATTGCGATTTGTGCAGTTCTCATAGGTCGAATAAATGCACCAGTGCGGAGTATTATACAAACACATCAGCGTGCACTATCACACAAATGCACCGATTGTTCTAATTGGTATTGGTATTTATGTGGTGCCCATAGGTTGTAGAAATGCATCGGTTCACCGTATCTCATAAATGCATTGAGAGATATAATTGGTATTGGTAATTGTATTTGTGCGGTGCCCATAGGTCGTAGAAATGCACAGGTGCGCAATATATCATAAATGCACTATGAGTTATAATTGGGATTTGTATTGGTATTTTTGCGGTGCCCATACGTCGTAGAAGTGCACCAGTGTGAAGTATCTCACAAACACACCAAGAGTTATAATTGGTATTGGTATTGGTATTTTTGTGGTGCCCATAAGTTGTTGAAACGCACCAGTGCATAGTATTTGACAAAAATACTGAGAGTTATAATTGGTATTGGTATTAGTATTTGTGCGGTGCCCATAGGTTGTATAAACATCGACCTGTGACAATGCAATTATTCTGATTTTTTAAAATTCATTATTCATCAAAATTCGACACATACCTTATAATAGTATTCATATCGATTAAATTTTTATTAGTGCATTTGAATGTGATGTTTGGATTAATTTATTATATCATATCATCGTATTTCACATCTCTTCATTATAATATTTAATCATCCATATATTTAATCAGTGGTGTTACATTTCACAGCGACAATGAAGAACGCAATAGAATAAATTAAAACATATTTTATTATATATATGAATAAGGCACTCTTTTTCATACAAAATGGGACAGTTATTGGTACCCTTTTGTCCTTGAATTGGGACACTATGTCCATTACATTAAAAAAAAATGTCTAATTTCACAGACAAATATTTCAAAAAATAAAATACCTTGCTTTGATGTCCAAAACATAATTATCATCATTCTTCACTTGAACTACTCTAACTGCTCGAGCTACTTCCATGACTTGGGTTATTTTGAGGAATGTTTTCTTCATGGTGTTGATTGTTTTCTTCTTCTTCACCTTCCATCTACACACATAAAAATAAATTGTAATGAGTGTATATACATTGGCGAGAATAATGAAAATTGCAATAATATACATCAATGTAAATCGAAAATAAATTACGTACCATAGGAAAAATTGACTCATGAACTATACACATTCTTTCAAAACCAAATATCATGCCATCTTTCAACATTTCTTGGTGCATTTCCATACTTTGTTTCCTACAATTTTTATACCCCATAAAAAATCATATATTTAATATAATTTTTTTTTTGTTCAATTAATTATAGACAGAGCTAAGTAAAACAAGATCGATAGATGCTTACAAATTCCACAATTAATTTATGATATGCCAACATATACTCACAACCCATATTTAACCCAATGTGAATCAATTTGTCTGATTGTTCTTCTTTGTATGTTAGTACCTGCTTGAAGACATTCAATGATGGTTGTTGTAAAACAACTTAAAATATACAAAGATGAAATCTATTTAAGTTTTTATAAGGAAGCAACAATTACTCACAAACTTAGATATCAACCCTTTTCTTCCTTGTCGTTGCATTTTATGTGCTGAATGAGTTCCATTTTCTTTTCTTTTCTGCAAGAAAATACTAGAAAATCAATATTTAAAGCTAAATTGTTTATTTATTGTTCCTAATCATAAAATTCAATGATTACATATTACATTTGAAGCACTTTTTTGTTGAGATGGCTCCTCGTGTGATGCAATTATGTCCATTTGTTTGACCATCTCCTTGTACACTTTTTTGGACATTCCTACTCGCATATTTCTGATATCATCTCGTTCATCCTTTGAGATTTTCATAATATTCCTGAAAAATGTAACATGACAATAAACTATTTAATTTTTATATTGATATATAAAAATTAAATATAACTAAAGTGATATTTATAAATGATTACTTTATATATATATATATAAACATTTAAAGGAATATTACTTTTTCATTCCTTTTTTTTGTTGTTGTACGGTTTTTAAAATTCTGACATGTCTCATTGACCAATTCTCTGGAAAATCATCCTGTAGCTTAGATAAAATTTGGTTCTTCAAATCATTAGATTAATTTTTGTATTACAAGTGGAAAGAATGTCTATACATTCATTCCACTAAATCCCTCAAAGGTTTGTAAAAAAATTCCCCCTTTTGTTAACCTTCGGCACCACTCCAGATGCGCTAAGCTGCAATTCATTTTCATTTTCATATTCTATTTTTTTCTTTTCCTAGAACAACATTCATTTCTAAGTTGTTGGTCCATGTAGAAAATTAAACATATGTGAATTAATAGATTGTTTGAAACATGTTATCTAATAATTTTAAGTATATTATTAATGAAAATTAATTAAAGAAACTCATATTAAATTGATAGTATTTTTTCATCCACTTGATTCATCCTTTTGCAATTATTCCATCAACCTTTTAGGCTCTTCTGGTCCTAGATAAAAAATAATCTTATCGAGCTTCACCATTTTGTGGCTCTACATGATACACAGTAAAAAATTCATACTAGTTAAACTTACATATAGTTCAAAAATATTATTTTTTTAAAGAATTTACAAAGAACTTGCATTTTTTTCTTTTCTTGATGTGCTATCAGAATTTGTGTTACTTGATATCTTGTGAGCCATTTCTTTATCAATATGAAACATGTACCATACCATTAGTTAATATATATTATAAATAAATCATAAAATTTTTAGGTAAAAAGAGAATATCACGAAAATGGTGCGCCTTTAATTAGGTAAGCACCGCAGTCGGTGCGAACTGTTCTTATAAACGCACTGCCAAAATAGTAGAAACATCGTTCCGTACTCTATATAAACAAGGAGCATCGGTGCGTTATATGTTAACTAGCGCACTGATTAACAGAGGACACGGTGTGACATATTCTTATAAACACACCACAAAAATAGGGGACCACCGTAAGATGCTCTCTGTAAACAAGGAGACTCGGTGAATTATATTTTAAAAGGTGTACCGATTTTTTAAAAAAATAAAAATTGTCAAAAAGTAGGTATGCGGTGCGTTATAATGAAATAGTGCACCTGTGCTCTATTTTACATATGGTGCATGGATTAAAAAAAATATGTTTTTAATTTTTTTTTAAGAAATAGTACGTGTGCCACTATGATAAAACAACACACCGGCGTGCTCATTTACACAGGGTGCACCGATTAAAAAAAACTATTCTTTTTTAAATTTATGCAAGGGATGACATGGATGGGGATCTGACTATGTAAGTCATCCCGTGGGTTAGATTTCATAGGTCTATATATATATATATATATATATATATCAATATATATATATATATATATATATATATATATATATATATATAAACCCTATAAATCTAAAATGAAAAGCCCTAATTCTGAAATCACAGAAACAGGAAGAAGCAAGCGAAGTAACAAAAAGAATCAAGGGTTTAGGGTAAAATGGATTTTTTTTGTTTATTTTTTCTGAAAATGAACAGTAAATTTAAATTTTTTACTTACTGCGTAAAAAATACTGCAGAAAATGTAAAAAACAATAAAATTTAATCACCAGATCATTTTAAATTCTAATCAACAGAGGTTTAGCATTATCATTGTCTGAATAGTTTTGTTTGAAAGTATTTCGCTGCTCCACAGTGCTCTTGTGCTCTCGTGCTCCAGGTATGTCTCGTGAAAATCTCTCGCTGAAATTTTTTGCAAAAATAGCGAAATAATGAATTTTTTTTACTATTTAAAGAATTGTTTTATGAAATTAGATTTTCAAAAATATTTTGCCGCCAATTTTTCAATATATCGCTTTTTTCACTTTACAAAAATGAAGTTGCACTTTTTTTATTTGCGGCTATTCGTCACTGGTGCAATTAATAACACCACACTGGTGCTTCTGTTAATAACATGGCACTGATGCACAGAAACTAAAATGCACCAGTGTGATTAACTATACATTAGCACCGATAACAATAAGTCCATTTTTAAGGCACTAGAATTAATTTTAGGTGTGTACACCAAAATTTTTTGTTAATTTTTCTTAAATGCAGGGAGAAAATATCATAATTATATCGAATGGACAATCCTTCAAAATTCAGCTCATTCCATAATACTTCTCAAATTCCATCACCGAGTTCTCCTTATCCATCTCGAGACGTAATATTTACTTTATATTTTATTTATTATTTCATTATCTAATTGAATTATGTTTCTTATCCATGTCAATCAACTTAATAAAATTTATAATGTATACAAATTTGTAGGTTCATGTAGTTTAGAATCGAGTTCCGATGCATAAAATATTCAAACAACTTCAAAACATCAGAAGCTCTTATCAATAACAACATACTGCAAGGCACATTTGGTAGATGAAAATGGACAACTGCTTCACCTTGCCAATTGTAACAATATTGTATCTGTTTGGTATATTAATTAATGTAATTATTTCAACTTAAAACCAATTAATCATGCAATATTGTCAACGTGCTTACTAATTGATATCATATATTTCGTACTTATCATGTTCAAATATATTTTTTGAAATTATTAGGATTCTAGTGGTGATTAATGACTTAACTACCATCTTCTGTTGCACCCCATGACAATGTCAAATTGAGAGAAGACTGAATTAAGACAAAAAATCAGAGAGAAACGATACCAAGAATGGTTGAATAAACCACCTATTCAATTCCCATTACGTCTAGATTCACCAAATAGGAATGAATACAACAATAGTAGTTCTTCACAAGCTAGAAATAGAGGCAATCAAATAGAGGTTAGTATGGATGATTACTTAAGGGATACGACTGCCATTTAGACAATGTTGGTAGATGCATTCCAAAATGATGATCAGTTAGGGGATGATTCTCATATCGTCGACACCTTTTTCGAAAGCCTTAAAGTTTCTTCCACCACCCCAGTCAATGGACTTGACGATCAGTCAAAGTCTACCAGTCGGGGACAACGATGTTACTTTACAACTTGAAAGCAAAGTTTGGCTTGTCGAATGCATGTCTCTCGGAAATTTTGAGGTAAGTTACCATAAAGTCCTCCCTTATATAATTTTGAGAAATATAATCACACAATGAACATTAAAAATGGTCATTTTTATGAATGTTAATAACTATACCAGCATTAATATACATTTAATACTGTCCATGATCACCAACTACATTCTATTCAAATATAAGGTTCTTTCGAGTCATAATGTCTTGTCCGGTAGCTATGAAGAGTCAAAGAAATTGTTGAAAATATTGGGTGTTGAGTACATATCATATCATGCATGTCCAAATGATTGTATTCTATATAAAGGAGAATATGCAGACAAAGAGATATGTCTAAAATGTGGGCATGACAGGTATGATAAATAAGAAAAAGAAGTGTAAATAATGTGGTCTTCCTTTTAAGATATTGAGGCACATGCCTATAGTCCCAAGGATTCAAAGGCTCTTTCGTTGCAAAGAATAACTATGTTGCAGGGATGGCATGCCTCACACAGAAGCGAGTTGGGATTTATGTGAATCCCAACATATTCAATATCCATGAAGCATATAGAAGATACATGGCCCAAAAAATTCAAGGATGAAGTACAAATTCTACGACTTAGCATAGCCATGGATGGTTTCAACCCATATTCCCTCCAGAACACCCACTATTATATTTGCCGTGTAGTAGTGAACAATAATAATATCCCCCCATGGTTGTCCATGAAGAATCAACATCTTATGTTGGCTCTCATAGTCATTGATAGAAGACAAGTGAATAATATGGATGTCTACTTACAACCACTAGTATATGAATTAAAGGAATTATGGTATGGGATAATTGTATACGATGTATCAAGACCCATCGCAGGAGAGAGGAGTTTCACGTTGTATGATATATGTGCTTACACGACACATGATTATCTAGGCTTAGGAGTTTTCTCTGTTAAATTACATTTTTATTGATTTGTTTATATATGTAACAATATTCTTTCGCATATTATTTATTTAATTCATTGTAATTGTTATGATCTTCATGATATTCTTTAACATGCCATGCATATAAATTGTATACAATAATCTTGCAGGTCTTGTAACAAAAGGGTATTTTCGATGTAAATTTTATGGACCTTATCTGAAAGCTAGATGGTCCAACCACCTACGAAAGCTAGTGTATGACTGCTCTAGGGTATTCCTCCCAAAAGAACACCCTTACAGAAGAGCAGCATCCACTTTCAATGGTAAATGAGAGAGAAACCAAAGGCCTCCAATAATGACACCAACTAAATGGGTTAGAGAATACGAGAGAGAGAAGGAGAAGGAGTTCATACAAATGTCCGATCCAAATGGGGAGCCTATGTTTGATGATCCATAATTCTTCGACACTTATGTTGAGAAATTTCCCATTGGGATGAAAAGGAAATATATCTTTTATAACATCCCATATTGGGAGCATCTTAATATTACCCACTTATTATATCCCATCCATATATTTAAAAAATTTTAATATTATTTATGGAGGCACATATCATCGAAACAAAGTGACACAATGGCTATTAGGAAAGATCTGATTACCTCAGAAACTAAAAAGAAATATTGGCCAAGATGATTAGAAATTAAAGGATCAAAGGCAGGCACTCGTCCATCTAATTCATGGTATTTCAAAGAAGGTGATGTCCCATGGATTTAAAGAAAATATCATCTTTCTTTGGCAAAGGAAGTTAAAATGGGTGTGAGGGTGCCATCTTCATACAAGTCTTCACTACAGTGTTGCTTCACTGTGGATGACCATTTGTCGGGGTTTAAATCTCATGACCATTTGGATCCTCTAAGAGTACGTATAATGTCAAAAGCATGATTTTATTATTTGTTATATTACTAAATTTTATCCCATGCAGGGACCATAAAACATAACTAATTTTGTATATTATTGCACGTATTTATAAATTTGCAGTGTCGTTATCCTTTTTTCATGCGTGGGTGTGTGAAACATGAATTCCCCCAAGACCTAGGACATGCCATATCTAAATTATCGGTATTTTTACCTTGGATCGCGTCAAAGGATATTCACGTGGCTAGCATTCCACGGTGGCATCAAGAGATAGTTGAGATTTTTTATATGTTTGAGAAGGAACTGTCGACGAGTTTCATGGACTTGCAAGTTCATCTTCTAATCCACCTAGTAGATGAGGTTGAATTAGTTGGAGTGGTTTCTTGTCGTTGGATGTTCTTCTTAGAGACGTACATGAAGAAATTGAAAGGTTTTGTTCGACAAAGGGAAGAACCCGAGGGGTCTATGGAAAAGGGTTACATACCATATGAGTCTTTCTACTATGCCACTGATTACATCAATCATATCAACAACAAACCATGTACGGTGATTTGGGATAATGAAAGGGATGAAGACAAAAGAGAAGGGGAGCTTCTCCAAACGAATGGAAAAAGGTGCTTGATAAAGAGTAAGCAACTTATAATTTTTCAAATTATTTACACAAAATAAATATTCATGTTGAACTTTGATATACTGTATATTCTTATCTCATATGTACTATATGTCAGTTTGATTTCATCATCAAATGCAGAAATTTAAGCAATCAATAAATTTGTTCTTTACAATTCCGAAGCGACACAACTGTGGGTCGCATTGTACGAACAAAAGAGAATGAAATGGGATAGTGACAAGAAATAATTTAGACAGTTGAATAGTAGAAGTGTGCCTTATCCCAATCATTAAAAGGAAAATATGCCAAAAATATGCCCCAACAGTTGGGTTGTTGACCCAGTCAGAGAGAAATATGGTGCAACCGATCGTTACCTGCATGCTGAAGAGGATGTGCTAAACGTAGGGATTGGGTGCACCAACTCAGTAATAATATATTTAATTTATATGTACATTTGAAACTTAATAATGCACTTTTCCAATGTAATTACATCTATATTTCATATTCTAACTGTTGGATTTTTAGAAGACACATGACACTATGATTTTTTAACTTTTTTATAGGTGAATTTGTTCCCATCTATGTGGACATATGGACACCATTTTTGCACAAAAAATGCGGATGATAAACACATGACACAAGACTTTGGAGTGGAATTCAAGACTTAATTACCTTATAACTAAGACTCGTTTTTTGAACCATTATAATATGTATTTTGAATTAATTGGCAATTTGCATTGTGCTAATGTTAAAATCATTTCACTTGATAATTTGCAATTATGTTGATCTCAAAAACAATGGCGTACTGTATAAAGTTCTTTTTTTTGGGTATGCAAGATCATAATAAAATAATCATATTTCTAAAGTACATGAATTTATTTCCATTATTTTCTAAACTTTATTATGTTACAAAAATTCATATTATTCTAGATTTATTTTTTTACAATTATTTACAATTTTACAAATTTACAAATTTATAAATTTTAATAAAATCATTTAACATTAATACATTTAAAATTTTCATGTTAATACAATTAAAATTTTACAAATATTTTACATACAATTACAATTACAATTTTACAATTTCACATACAATTACAATTTTACAATTTTACATACAATTACAATCATTTCACATTAATACAATTAAAATTTTAGAAATATTTTACATACAATTAGAATTACAAACAATTTTACAATTTCACATACAATTACAATTAAAATTTTAGAATTTTACATACGATTACAATTACAATTTTAGAATTTTACATAAAATTTACAATTACAATTACAATTTAACAATTTTACATATATACCATTACAATTAGAATTTTACAATTTTACATATTTACAATTACAATTAAATTACAATTATAATCATTTCACATTAATACAATTAAAATTTTACAAATATTTTACATACAATTAGAATTAGAATTAGAATTGGAATTACAATTACAATTTTATAATTTCACATACAATTATAATTAAAATTACAATTACAATATTTACAATTATAATTTTAGAATTTTACATACAATTAAAATGAAAATTATGATTTTACAATTACAATCATTTCACATTAATACAATTAAAATTTTACAAATATTTTACATACAATTACAATTACAATTATAATTACAATCACAATTTTAGAATTTCACATACAATTACAATTAAAATTACAATTTTACAATTACAATCATTTCACATTAATACAATTAAAATTTTACAAATATTTTACACACAATTCCAATTAGAATTACAATTTTACAATTTCACATGCAATTACAATTTTAGAATTTTACATACAATTACAATTCCAATTCCAATTTTACAATTTTACATATATACAATTACAATTACAATCATTTCACAATAAATCAAATATTACAATTACAATTAAAATTACAATTACAAATACAAATACAATTTTACATACAATTAAAATTAAAATTTCAATTACAAACACGACATAATATTTAATAAACATCACGATCATAATAACCATCGTACCAACATCATATTCGACTAAAAAACACATCCAAATTCGCTAACATCATCTAATCATCGTGATCATGATCATCTAACAAAACACAAGCATTTTATAACATCATCACAACAAAAACATAAAATATACATCTCATGTCAAATAACGGCTACCACATACACATCTATCTGCAAGCTGCACATAAATGAACCTATCTAACATGACCTAACAATATACACATCATGATGATCACCAACATGTAAATTAAGTACAACTGCAGCATGAATATAAAATGCATGGACCATATATATATAATGTCAAAAGAATACAATTGTAATATAAATGTCAAATATCAGCTGTTGGTACGTCATGATCAATAGTAGTACTAGTTGAGGCCTTCTTAGTCAATGGTGTAGTCTTGACAAGCTCAGATAGATGTCAATCATCACGTGCCTGCTAATCTGGTATTGGTGCCTCATGATGAGTCAACATGGATCGTCCAGCCTTCTCATGATCATGAGTACTGTTGGATGTTGTAGATTGCTGATCATGATGACCGGACATGGATGGTCCAGCCTGCTCCTGATCATGACTGCTACATGTTGCAAGCTGAGAAGGCTGACTCAACATGGATGGTCCAACCTACTCATGATCATGATTGGTGGTCGATGCTACAGGTTTCTCATCTACGACGCGAGGTGAACGATGATCACTCCCCTGATGGTGATCATCATATGATGCGTTGTTTCTCGACTGTCGACATACTGTGTCTCCACCATGCCTACATTGAAGGGCACTCCTCATCCACACCACTAAGTTGCTAGCTCCTACGACATGTAGCATCAGGCTCAACATATCACGTGGCATGCCTCTCCACATCGCTATCAGGATATCATAGGCTTGTAACTCTCTAAAAGTGGTCATCCTGACTCCCTCCTCAACAAGCAGTTGACAAAGTTGGTCGCCCAACTCCATCATTAATCTAGTGTCAGGGTGATGCCTCACACCAGTTGGTACCTGCACAACATGAGGATGATCAGGTTTGTCTGCACTGACCTGATCATCGACATCTACCATCTCCTGATCGCCATCGGGATCTACACTTGGAACATTTGGTGGTGGTGGCATCTCTTCACCATCAAATGACCCAATGTCTAAAAAAAATATATAAGTACACAACAATAATTAGACAATTTCATTAAACAGTTTAATAAAAACAAGTTAAATAACATGTTATAATAAATTTAAAGAAAACACTAATATTACCTCTATCATCCGGAGGCTCATCATCTATAAATACGATGTTGGCACACCCTCACCAATCCAAACCATCATACGGACAGGGGACCAGAATGAAGGCATGCTCAACAACACTAGCTAGCAACTGCAGCATGCGATATCCTCACGGAAAACACTGACTCGCCCCTCTTGGTCATCATCTGTCCCCACATCTGCATCCTTACATGCAGCATCAACCTACAAGGCTTTCGAACAAAAGCAGGCCTCGTCTTTGGACACCTCTCAAAATATTAAAAATAATAGATCTAAAGGAAAAGGGAAGTTCACCCTCCCTTGTGCTTGAGCATGACATCTATGTAAATCTGTACATAACTGCCACAAAAAATTAGCAGACCACCTCATAAGTCATGGCGCCTATAACAAAGAATCAACATAAAATAGAAGCGGGCAACTAATGTGTTTCCCATCACTGGTATGGTGTGAAATGGTCTAAATCAATAGTGAGAGGCACTGCACCTCCTCTCCACCAAATGAAGCAATACGTAACTGACCCGTAGAGACCTAAAAATATGCAGGAGATAGTATACCCGTGCTAATGTATGTCTCGGAGTACACCAACTGACTTCCTGCTGCGTAGCCAATGGGGACCTCTCGGAACAAGGGAAAATCCTCCCCTCTCCTCGATAGGCCAGTAATATAATAGATTTCCTCCTTAGTGGGTGTGTACCACTGGTTAGGACCAACTTGAAAATCCTGTCGGTCGGCATTCCACCTATGGATAAGCTGTTGCAATAATGCACCATGGCCCTTCAGGGATGTAGCCTCCTCATAGAACTTGAGGAGGCCTATATCCCTTAGGAGCACCTGCGTGGCTGGTGTAATAGGGCAAGGGTTCATATCTCTCTCCCTCTCTCGTGCCTCCCATTGGAGAACGACATTAAACTGATCCACCTGTTGTTGATGTTGTTCCTTCTCTTCTCTCCTTTGACGTCGTTTAATGATTCAATATTAAATACAATTTTTTTATTAAATGATACATGTATTTAGGAGTATATATATATTGTTTTTTGAAAAGAAAAAAAACAATCGGTGCACCAAAAAAACAGGCATGCACCGATAATGGTTCATTTGTTTTTATCATGCAACGGATGCAGTGCAACCTAAAATTTTTAGTGCACCGAAAATCATGACCTGTCCTATCTAAAGCGTTGTGTTGAGCAAATGCACCACCAAACTCAACTTGTGGCCAATGGTGTGGTTGTTTAACTGATCGCACCATTGACTATGAAAAAATTTGGGAGGGTGGTGCGCTGGCAAAACTACTCACCCCGGGGCGAATAGTTTCATCAATGCACCGACCTCCTGGCATTGTTACACGGTTAACGGTGTGGTGGCATATCCTACCACACCGTTGAATATGTATTAGTATCATTAGGGCGGTATGCTGACCAAACTATATGCCCTAGGGCGTATAGTTTAGGCAGCACACTACACTCCCGACATCACTACATAGTCAACAGTGCAGTCGTTTACATGACCACACCGTTGACTATGTCGAAGTGTGAGAATGTGGTGTGATGACAAAATTATATGCCGAGGGCACATATTTTCATCAACGCACCGCATTCCCGCACTTCAACATGGTCAACGGTGCGGCTGGGAAACCGACTGCATCGGTTTTTTTTTTTTTTAATTTAAAAAAAGAATGGTGTACCATGTCGGTACTGCCACGGAACCAATGTGGATAGCATTAGCACTGGTATCAGTGTGACCTGTAAATTTACAGGCAACACCGTGAATCAGTGCGAGTCGAATGGCTTGAGTGCACCACGCGGGAATATTATTTTTAAATAAGGTGAATTTTAACTTAATTTCAAAAACTAATCCATTAAAAGGTTTAATTATAGAAAAAAAAAGTAGAATACCTATACATTTGGGCATCAAGGAGGCATTTTAGCTGTATAATTTGCAAAAGTAAATTTTCCCACCATTTTGCAAAATTCTAAATGGATATGGTGGGTAATGAAAAACAACAATGCGTGCAATGGAAGCATCGGTGTTAGGGTGCCTCACACAGGGTAAATTGGCACCAATGCTTAAGATCTCTGGAGCATTGAAAAGTGAGAAATGCATATTTTTAGCCATAATTTTTTATTTATTTATTCCTGTTCTGATGTGCGGGTTTTTGAGGCACACCAGGTGGTTTCTTTCAACTGCACTAAGCTATTTCAGTTTTGGCGTGGGTTTTTAGGATGCACCGCTGCTAAATCTGTGTAGAGCACCAGTGCGATATAATAATTAGATGCACCAGGAAGATTTGTACCGAGCGCATGTTTTCCCGGTGTGCCAAGTTTTAGTGCGCATCGCTGCTTCCTCTAGTTGAAGGCACTGGTGCAGTTTAGGATGAGAAATGCACCGGAAAAAAACATCTGCAAAAACCTCCACCCGCAAAACTACTCTAGTAACCTCCGCTACAAATGGATTTCTAGGCTATTTTTGTACGGGGTTCGTCAAAAACATCCGCTAGAGGGTCTTTTCCTTGTAGTGGAGGGAGGATGTGGAGGATTATGTACATACGTGGGTCACTTTTCAGTTGGACAAATCTGATAACCAGAGACATTAGATGAGTGTTTCGTTGGACTTGATCACTCAGTTATTTCACGTGTAGGGGTATAATGGGATTATGATCGTTTTGGATCATTTTTCAAATTATGTCGTCTTAATTTCAACGAAGAGACATTGTGGAGACGAGGAGACACATGAGTTATTCTTCAAGAATATTATGAAGGATTGGGGAGTGCCTTTGAGTGTTTTTTCTGACTGAAGTCTGTGTTTTATAGGAATATTTTGGACCACTTTGTTTAAGTTAATTGGGACAAAATTGTTGCAAAGTTCGAGTTACCATCTGCATACATATGGGTAGACTGAATGGATCAACACACTTTTGGAGGACTAATTGAGACATTATATGAGGGTTGATGAGAAAAATTTCCCTGAACTCTTGGATATAGCTCAGTTTAGCTACAAATTGAAAATTATTTTTTCAACTTGCTATAGCACATTTGACTTGGTCAATGGATAGATTCGAGTTTCTACACACACCATGGTACCAAGTGTATTTTTTCGAGTCCGCATGCAAATATATTCTTAACAGCATGAGAGGAGTAGTTGAAGTTAGCACAGGTGTACTCGCATGATGCAGCAAGGAGAATGACGAAATGCGAAGATAAGGATAGGAGGGAAGCACACTTCAATGTTGGGGACATGGTTTTACAGAGTATCACTAGAGATCAGTTTCATCCACCAAAAGGGACTATGATATATTTGACGATAAATTATGAAGGACCATTACAGGTAAATAAGCGATTTCGTGAAGTTTCTTATGATTTCGATCTTCTGAACCACATTTGTTTGAAACATCTTGTGTTCCATATCAGTCACCTTAAGAGATGCTGACTTGATGCACATCATCTTGAGAGAGCAGCACCACCAAGGGGACCACCCATGATTGTGGACAACTCGAGCCTATTTTTGGAAAATATCTTGGATCTCAGAACTACACGAGTCGGGAGAGCCATGAGGAGAGAGTACTTCGTGCGATGGAAGGATGCACCAGATTAAAATGATTGGGAGAGGGAGGATTCACTGTGGAGGTGGAAAAAGGAGATTTCATAGTTTAACAAGTATTTTACACGATTGTTTGGATTGCTGACGACGACAATTATTTGTGGTGGGAGAGGATTTTTGGACCTCGAGTCGACATCACAGCCCTTGGGCTGGTCAGGTGCCCAATCGATCACACATGACACATAGGAAAGTTTCAGATAGGGACATGCCCATCATGTGCGATGAGTGTGCTGATGTAGTGGCGGGCACACCAAGAACTTTCCCCACTCATGTTCAATTAAATAAGTGGAGATGAAGAGTGTGCTCGATGGAAGTTCAGTTAAAGGCATCATGATGGGCGACAGACCGGTTATTGGCAACATGAATTTTCTTAAATGCGTCAGGTGGAAAACACAACCAAGGGTGCACACTTGGGTAGGGCGGCCACACCCCAGTGCAGATGAATGAGAGTGGAGCGACAAAATTAGGCAGGTCAAAGTGGAAAAAAATCGAGCGACGAAGTGCGACAAGGAGGAAACGTTGCAAGGGGGCAACACAGATGGGGGATGGGAAAAATGTGCAACGGACCGTGTCATGCACAAGCTAAACGGTTGTGTCAAGCATAGTGGGCAGGTCGGCTTGGAAGGGTCGATGACCCAAGCTACATGACCCTTCGTATTACACTCAATGAAGAGTCGTATATATATGGAAGGTTGCATGGTGGATTGAACAAACAACAATCGCAATCACAAGAAATAGGACCATTCAGATGGTCATAGTGTGAGGGTTCAAGACACGAGTACCTTGTGCAATGGTAAGATGAGTAGTCGGGTACAGGTATGTGCCCACCCTATGGGAAGAGTGATACGGGCTATAGGTGAGTCGGCAGCAAGTGCATGTAGCATATAGGAAGGTAACTGAGGTTTACCAAGGGAAGCTAAGTACATGTTGCAGATGGGAAGGAAGTACGTGTTGTGGCCTAGGTGACCTGTGAACTGGGATTCGGGTGAGTGTTTCGCTCAAGTACAAGTAGCCTCTGTGCTATAACATATTGTAAATAATTTGTAAAATTATAGTGAAGATTTCAATTTCTTTATTCCTGTTTTTGTTTTGGTCTCTCGATTGGTATTGTTGCATTGTTATGTTATGTTACTATGCACATTGCTAATAATTAAATAAAACACAGATAATAATAATGTTGGAAGGCGCAGTCCAGAAGATGAAAAAAATAATAAGTATGGGAGTCTAGCCGATGTCGCATGGTGCCCCAAAAGGTGGAACCGAGTTGGGGGCATCACAGGAAGGGACATAGGTGTTGATTATACATCCAATGTTAGAATCTTGGATATTAAACAAAGAATAACGTGTAAAAACCTTTGAGCTTAAGATCTAACAATCAGTAGAATACTATTCAAATCAGAGGAAAAGGTTGAGAATTGCTCAACAGGCATGGATTTGATATTATTAAAATATTATGGTTAAAAATTTTTTTATCACTACAATTGTATTATGATATATATAATAAATTTCTTTATTAATTTTATATATTTCACACACACACACACTATGTAAAATAATATATATATATATATATATATATATATATATATCATTTCTTTTCAATTTGTCTATGATCCTCTAGGTTTGACCCGTGGCTTGAGAAACTGCAATCCAGGGCCATCTAATCCGTCAAAATCACCTGAGGGGATCGCACCCGGCTTTGCCTGCACCACCTCTAAGTTGACTGGATTTTTTTTAGCATGTCTCCCCCCTAGACAGTGCACAACCACCCCCTTGAGGTTTGCTCCTGGGTCACCTTGTTAACGAGACCCATGCTCAATTGGTTGTGCTACTAGGACTTGATATATATATATATATATATATATATATATATATATATATATATATAATTGTCTTATTGTATTTTAAATTTCTTATAAAAGTTAACATGTAAAATTAAAATAATTTTTAAAATTTTAAATAATAATTTATTTTATTAATTTTAAATAAATAAATAATTTAATTTTTATATATTTATTTGTTAATTTTAATTAAAATAAATATTCATAAAATATATATATATAATCATAAATACAAAATTTATAGCTTATACATATAGATTACCATCCACATATATATTTTTGAACAAGTCATGAACTTGTCTAATAATGAACGTTGATCACAACTATACACATATATATGAACTATTTATCACATAACATAAAATAAAATAAAATAAAATAAAATAATATATATATATATATATATATATATTAATTAAATGTTACATTTAAATATTATCATTAACACAAAAACTAAAATTTTACTTAAAATATTAAAATAAAATTGTACCGAATATAAAATATTTTCGGAATGTAAATATATGTCAAAATATAATAATTATAGTTTTATTTTTAATAAATATAAATACATTTTGTCTCTGTATAGATCAAATTAAAAATTTTATATATAAAGTGATTAGGAAAATTAAATAAAATTAAAATACTAAGAAAATGAATTCATTTAAATATTTTTAAATATTTGCTAAATTTGCATTAAAAATATTTAACTCGCTTCATATATTTTTATAAAATTTACTTACGGTAAGTAATTTAATTCAAGTTGTAAAATAATTAAAATTAATGTATTAGGTTGCAATTCATTTTCACCACAAGGCACATACATCATATTGTTGATTGGGTTACTTCACGGAAAGACACATACATTAGATGCTTCTGGTGTCATATGTCCCCTCATCTTATGCCTAAGTATGTCACCAACAAGGTGTTCTTTCAGGAGGTAGCCTATCAGCTGAATAATGGATTGTCTACACAAATCCATAGGAAGAATAGGTTACCTTTCTTGCTTTTCCTTTACGGATTGGTATTTATGAGCTCAAGAGCCTCAAGGCAGTTGATGGTAATATTGGAGAACTCAAGTGTGTTCACTTTCGAACATGGGGTTTTCAGATATATGATCCGAGAGAAGTGTGAAAACAACATTATGATAAGATACAATACACTTTGTCACATGTAGGTCAATAAAAATGTCAAAGGACAAAAATATCAAGGATTGGTACAATGCTCTGAGAAAGAATAGAGAGGTTGGTCCGTCCGAGGTTTCATAAGCACTAGATGTATTCATGGAGGAGACTCAATAACAAGAAACTGCTCAAGTAAGCACTATGGCACCAAGAAATAGGATAAAATGTGACCCAATGGTGGAAATCAATAGGAAGTTCAATGTTGATCCAATGAGTAAAGGAGAAATTGAGGTAGAGCAAGAAAGGAAACAAAGAGAGGAGAAGAGGAGAATAGAGATAGAAAATAAAATGGAAGAAGATAGAAAAAGAGAGGAGGAGCACGTACATATGGAGGAGGAAGAAAAGAGGAAGCAAGATGACTTCCTTAAGCAACATCCAACAAAAGAGGAAAATAAAACAATGGAGGAAGAGGAACAACAGAGGTGGTCACAAGAGGAAGAAGTCACACAAATGATATAGGAATACAAATGGCCCATGAAATAGAAGAAGAATTAGAGGAGGAGGAGGATGTTATTGAACCCATAGAATATGATCCTAGCACTCCATTAGAGCCTCCTCTCACTGGTAGCCATCTCCCATTTGATAAAATGGGAATTGTTCCTCCACAAGATAATAGGGTTATGGACATACCTATCTTTTCCTTTGACCAACTAAAGAAGAATATTGTGCAAGAAAGGTGAAGGTATTTTCATAATGATCTTGTTAATATAGTATATCTATCCACATAGAAGGTGATAGAAGCTAATACCAGGAGAAATCCTCGAGAAATAGTAGGAACTAATCTAGCTTTCACAACACCAACTCAAGATAATACAGACTATCTCATGAGCGAGAATGCATGACTAAGAAGAGAACTAGTTGCCACAAAACAATTGGTTGACCACCACTCTAAAGAGAATCAACGATTGTCTTCTATTTGTCTCAGCATAGTGGGGTTGCAGTGAACCATCCTTCAAGAATTAAAGTTAGTGGAAGACACCATGCAACATATTTACAATGAGATGACTCTCTTGCATGAGGTGATGGCACCCTTGACCGATATCTAGAAGAAATCTCAAGTGGTCCTAAAGCTTGTGAAAGTTACAAGTTGAGTTGTTGATTGGAAACAGGATTGGGGTGTCACGTATCCATATGCTCCACAATGGTTAGTCAAGAAGGATAGAGTGGCTTATTAGATGGGTAGAGTACACTTGAGACTTCATAACCAGAACTAAATCCACCTCAGCGAACAAGCTACCAATACTATCGTTGCTTTTGCTCAACTACATAGTGGTATAGAGTCTCTGGTACAAAAACACAAAATGCCTTGTGTGGATGCACTTGGAGAAATAATAAGAAAGGATATCATCATTCAGAAGATTACATAGTTTATCAAACATACCAAGTAAACGACAAATAAAAAAGGCTTGGAGATCACCAAAAATGTTATAGCATACAGGCAATCTCCAAATCTATATTGTGAGATGCTTTAGAGGTGAAGATGTGGTATATTGTAAACCTACGATTCATAGTTAAATTCATTGCATGAGAGTTTAGATCATGGAATTCCTACATCACAAATGAACTCCACCCTCCAATTACCGATTTGTCTCTTTTGTTCCACACTAAGATGTTTTGTCTTGTCATAGTTTTGTCTTATTAGAGTTTGTCCTACATAGCCACCATTTTGATGTAATATTGTGCCTGTAATCTTTCATTAATTATCATAAGCTCTTTGAGCCAACACTCTTTCGTGCATGTATCATGAATATAGTAAGACCATTCTTTATATGTTTTCAACATATGTTGATGTAATATATACTAAAAATAATAAAATACTTCATTTTTTTTAGATATAGATCTCATTGAATGGGTATTATTTATGCTTTCATGATTGTTGTTTATCTTGTGAACTCACTTATGAGTTAATCAACAAGTCTTTCTCGTTCACTCATGTGTCACTCTTTAGATAGTACTATTACTTCCCTATTAGAGGTTCCTCACTCTTTCATTCGTGGAAGATCCCTTTACACTATAAAAACTTGGTGTCATACAAAGTACAGGTCTAAAAAAAACTATAAAAATTATAAACCATATTATAATGGAAATATTTTACATGTCTTTATTTTACTTTAATTTTATAAAAATTTACATTAAAATAAAAAACAAAAATAACAAAACTATATTTTACATAAATATCCTTGGTATTATTAAAATACTAATACAAAAATGTACTCGGACGCAATTTTTTTGATTTTAACGTTGAACTTTGTTTTAGTCTCGCTCTTAATAAAATCTCACACTGGAACTTGTAAGTTGCGAAATTAGATTACCCAGTAAATATTTATTCGTGTGTGCTGACATAAATCATGTATCAATATCCGATGATTCTGATACATAAACTCTGCAAATAAGAGCAATGGGGCTGAGACATGACAGTTTCATAACATATGATATTCACCCTACAATGTTTATTTGGATTAGCGTAGGAACCATCCAACAATTGAGCAAATTGTCTGACTGACATGAATAGATGATGTGCGTGTGGGTGGCTAAAATAGATGGTGGTTATGTTTTTTGCGATGAGCTTCTTTTGCTTTCTTCTTGGACTCCTCCCTCTTGTGATGTTCGTGGACAGCATATCCCCCTGCTCCAACTGCAACTGCGGCTGCAATCTTCTCCTGCATTTTATGCCTTTGTGCGTGTTCTGGATCCTTCTTTACTTGGTGCTTTTCATGCTGCACAGATGTAAAATTACATTAATATACACATTCACTTCCTTATGTTCTAAGAACCATAGAAGATTTCTATCATATGGATATATGGATCTGAAACATTAGAATTAATGAATAAAGAATATGTGCAGTACCATTGCAAACGCTCCGGCAGCGGCTGCTCCCATTTCCCCCAAATGTTCCATACGCTTATGATGCTTCTCGTCTTTCCTTGCCTTGTCGTATTCTGATTCATTAAACTTATAGGCGGCGTTCTTGCTTTCCACCTCTTTGTCATTTTTCTGATGGTGGTGTTCATGTTTCTTGTGACCCATCTTTTCCAATGATTAGAAACAGAACTGAAGAAAATGCACAGAATGGTTTCTAGACAGTCGTAATAGTTTAACGATTCGGAGATGAGATGAGTTGGGGAAGGAACATAGCCGTTTATATATATAGCGGGCGATGGATATAAACCTTGGCTATTAAGCAAAGAATTACGCGTAGAAACTGCAGAAGTCCAGAGCCCGTAGGTAACACATTGGCTGGTCAAGCCAGAGGAAGAAGTCGAGGAAAGTTCAACAGACGATGATTTGATATCTTCAGTTTGAAGGAACGGCAGAGCCATAATTAATAATTGGTTAATCGAAACGCGTTATTGTTGAAAGCCACGCGTAACACAATGCCCGGTCAAGCCAGAGGAAGAAGTCGATCAAAGTTCGATGGACGGTGATTTGATATGTTGAGTGTGAAGGAATGGCACAGCCATAATTAATCGAATTGCGTGACTGTTCAAAGCGTGTGTGCAGGTATGAGGAACTACACCAGAAGGCGCAGAGGAAAGTTTATCGACTGAAACGGAAGAGGGCGAGTGTTGTTTTTAAAATAGACGCACTTTCTAAATTCTTTGTCCTCGTCCATTTTTTAAACGCGGGTCTTTGTAATTGTTTATAATTAGTTAAAAGTATGGCACTCATGTGGTGGATTATTGAATTCAAATCTCAAAGATTTGAATCGAAATTCTCGACTAACTTATAACTCATTCACACATTAATTCACCAACACGTCTCACACAAATTAAAAACATATATAAAGAAAAAACTAAAACCAGTAATTTTAAATATATAAGAAAACATTTTACTCATATTTTTACAATTACTTTATAATATATAAGCATATTTCTAACTAAAAAATCTACAAAGATAAGAGTGATATTATGAATATTGTAACTCTTTTTATAGAGATTGATGTTAACACGGAAAATAATTACTATGTTATTACCATTTATATAATGTTATTATTATAATGGTATATGAGTTTTAAAGAGAAGGGTGTTGAGTATGTGTTATATTATTTATATAATTATTACCATGTGTTGTTTGTTGGGTTTAGCATAGCAAGGGCGTTCTAAGGGGGCATGGAAGGTGGAGAAGCAATGCCACTTGTGTGGGTAGCATCTTTGAAAGAATATTTTTTTGCATTCAATACTTTTGTTTTTCCACATAGTTTTGCTAAAAGAAAGTTTGTGGTGCATGGTGATTTTTCCCATGGTTTTGTTGTTTTGATTAAGGAACTACAATTTTATCCTAATATATGGTAAATAGATTGGGTGTTCACAATTACTAGGGACTATATATTGTATTGTAATACTCTACTATATATATATATATATATATAGAAACATCTTGCTAGTTTTCTCAGTTTTGGGTTTCCAATATAAAGTCTTTTTATCAATGTGTGTGTTCTCCATTGCAACCATTATAATTTAATTGAGAATCTATTTGCAACAACTACTTGTATAGGGTAAAAACCTACATTTGGTATCACAACAATTTTGGCTTCAAGGAAATGCCTCTATGGCTAATGGGTTTGGATTTGGCCTATGGTATAACCTTTTATAATGGAAGATATGGAAATGCAATGTTTATGGTGAAAATGAAATAGAGAGTAGGTCAAATACGTAGGTTGATAAATTCAATTGCCAAATTTTTAGGATATGCACCTCAAAATGAAAGATTTGTTGGTTGATAGAGATCAATGTATCACCATGGATCCAACTACTGCACCAAATTGGATGCCAACAGAAGGCTAGACCATGTTGGATTGAAATGAAAAGAGAAAAAGTACAATTGTTTCTCTCAAATTCAATATTAACAATTTTTTTAGGGGATGCTACAACAAAGTCTTTATGGGACAAGTTAAGGGCTTTATACCAATATAAATACTTGTTGGACAAATTGTTCCTACAAAATAAGATTAACCTAAAGAAGCAGGATGGAAACTCAACAATAGAGAATCTAAATGCCTTCAATATTATGGAAAGTTATCTATTATCTATTGGTATTATGAATTGAAATAAAGATAAGTGCATTAGTTTGTTATGTTCGCTATCAGATTGGTCGGATAGTCTATTTGTTTCCATAAGTAGTAATGTAACTACTTTAAAGTTTGATCAAATATTATCATCCTGGTTATTGAAGGAGATGAGATAGAAAAACATGGAAACTCATAATGAAAATGTATTTTCTATAAGAGAATTACCCTAAAATAGAAATAAAAATAAGTCCTCACGTGGGAGATTTAAATCAGGAGCAAGATCTAAATATTGAGGAAAGTTTGTAATGGTATGTTGGACATGTCAAAATGAAGGGGGTTATAGGAAGCATCGTAGATTAGATTCTTAAGAAAGGGAAGGGATCTGAATATTATCCTTTTGCAAAAGAAAAACCCTCCTCAAATGAATGAGTGGATGTGGACTTTGCCTCTTCAAGTATACACAAATATCATGGGGGCATCCCCTGTTGATTCAAGTGTTTCTTTTGATATGACACCTAATGGGTAGTGGTTTTGAAAGTGTAAAATATTCCATGGTGGTGATGATTTCTAAGGAAATCTCTTAATAGTGAGAATCATAGGGAAAGGAAAATTTAAGTTGAACCTCATGGGTGGAAGGATCAAAAAAATTATTAGTGTTCTACACATCCTAATATTAGCCAAGAAATTTGATATTTGTAAGAAATATGAGTGATGGATGTGTAAAAACAATGTTTTAAGAGGATACCTACATGATAACTGAAGGAGAAATGGTATTGTTGAAGGGAGTTCAACTTGGAATTCTACATAATCTGTTAGGAAGAACGGTTATTGATGGGTGCAATAGTTTCATTGTTTTTTACAGTGGGGGAGAAGAAGGAAAAAATCTTGTATATTTTCGAGAAAATATTATGTTATGGCATCAAAGACTGGGAAATATAAAAAAGAATGGCCTTTGAGTACTAAAAAGTAATGGTATGGTATAAGGTATGTCTAGCTACTCTCTAGAATCTAATTTCTATGGTTATTGTTTATATGGGAAGCAGAAATGGGTAAATTATTCTTTGGTTCTATGAAGTCGGAGGGAATATTACAACTGGTGAACAATGATCTCTCTAGACCTGTGCGAGTTCCATCACTAGGTAAATCTATGCATTATGTCTCATTTATAGATGAATTCTCAAGTAATACATGGGTATGTTTCCTCAGGAATAAATATGAAGTCTTTGATAAGTTCAAAGAGTTTAAGGTTCTTGAGTGAAATTAGATAGAGAATAAAATTAAGGTGGTGAAGATATATAATAGTGGAGAATTTTCTAGGAATGAATTTGAAGAATTTTGTAAGAAGTGTAACATACAAAGGAAGAAGACCACTCCCTGCACACCTCAAAAGAATTGAGTTGTAGTAAGGATAAATAGAACATTGATGGAGAATGAGAGTAACATGCTTAGTTGTTTCATGTCAAGACATGAATTCTTGTTAGAGGCACTAGACATTGCCTGTTATCTAGTAAATATATCACCCTCATCAACATTGAATGACAACAATTTGCATGAGCTATGGAAATGTAAGAAACATTCTCTTAAAAATCCTATGGTATTTGGATGTGATGCTTATTTACACATTCCAAAAGAGAATAGGAGTAATCTAGATAAAAAAGTGAAACCATGTATCTTTCTTCAATATAAATATTGTTTGAAAGGTTAAAAACATTAGAACCCAAAAAATAATAAGGTTTTGTATAATTGAGTTGTGATATTTAGAGATGTCAGAGATTTTTCCAAAAAAGAAGTCATACCAAGGGGGGATGTTATGAAACCAGCTCCAAAAATAGAAGAAAAGAGAGATCAACGCCTTAGAAATCATCCACTTCAAGGGGGAAACCTCCTTTACATTACATGAATGCAGTTCTTGGATGATTCAAATGACAAAACCTCATTTATATATATACAAGTCCATGGGGTTACAATATAATCCTAGTTAACATAACAATAATAATGTAAGGGCACACCAATAACAATAGTGGGGTTTTATGGGGAACAATAATAAAAGTATGGGGACTACAGGGGTACAACAATAATATTAAGGGGGTGAAACTAACAACAATAAGGGACTACACTAGTAATATAAGGACCTTACATGCCCCTCTCCTTCAAAAAATTGTTGTCCTCAATGTTGGAGTAGCTCTGGATGTTTTTGTATAAAATTCTCAACCTCCCATGTTGAATCTTCAATGGGTAAGTTCTTCCACTTGATGAGATACTCTGAAATTGATTGATTTTGTAGTTGTCGAGTTCTTGTTTCCGTGACTGCTTCAGGTTATAATATGATTTTTCCTTGCTCGTGAAGTTTTGGAAATATTGTTTGAACTGGAAGTTTGCCACCTATAACCTTGTTTAAGCATGAAACATGGAAAACTTGGTGCACTCGAGAAGAAGCAGGAAGCTCCAATCTGTATGCCATAGTACCAATATTTTGCTACACCTTGTAAGGACCATATAACTTTGGTGATAGTTTATTATCCTTCTTAGCTTACTTGAGGGACATTTTTTTGTATGGTTCTAGTCGTAAAAATAACCAGTCTCCTACATCAAAACTTCTCTTGGTGCGATGTTGATATGCCTGTTGTTTCATTCTATTTTGTGCCAAATTTAGGTTACCCTTTAATAGTTAGAGAACTTGTTGTTGATGCTTGATGTGATCATCCACTACTTATACCTTAGAATTTTCCCTTAAAGATGATGTGATGGACAGTGGATTATATCCATAAACTACCATAAATGGGGTCATTTTCACTGCAGTATGGAAGGAAGTGTTATACCACCATCCAGCAAGAGGTAACCACTTGACCCATTTTTTTTGTTTATCAGATCCAAAACAACGAGGATATCCTTCCAAATATTTGTTCACTATCTCATTTTTCCCATCAAATTGAGGATGATACGATGAGCTATGGGCTAGTTGAGTACCCATACAAGAAAATAATTCCGTCCAAAAATTTCCAGCGAAAATGGGATCTATGTCGCTTACAATAATCTTTGGGTTTCCATGTAGCTTTTGAATTTTTTTCATAAATGTAGTAGCAATTGTACTTGCTTCAAATGGATGATATAATGCACAAAAGTGTGCATACTTGGTAAGTCTATCAACTACCACCATGATGACAGTCTTTCCTTCGGACTTAGCAAAATCCGTGATAAAATCCATTGAAACCTCCTCCCAATGTTAATTTGGAATGGGTAAAGGTTGTAGCAGGCTCAGGATCTTAATTGTCTCAACTTTATTTTGCTGGAAAACCAAACATTCTACCACAAACTTTTGAATATTAGAATTATGGCCATCCCAAAATAATTCTTTCTTCACCCTGTTGTAAGTTTTTAAAAATCCTGAGTGTCCTATGGGAGAGGTGTGCAATTCCAAAAGAAAATTTTGTTTTTTTTGGGAATTCTTACAAAGATATAAGTGATATGTGTACCATAAGGAATCATTTTTCCAACTAAATGTATCAGATGTATTGGGATCTTGCTGCAAATTTTGAATGAGTGTCCACACTTCTTCGTCATTCTTCCATTCCTCCCTTGCTTTGGCTATCCAATTTGGTTGGACAATAGAAGTGGCCCAAAGAAACACTTCCACCTCCTCATCCTTTCTTGAGAGTTCATCTGAAACAAAATTTAGCTTCCCTTTTCTGTAGATGATTTCAAAGTCATAACCTAACATCTTTGTCACCCATTTTTGTGGCTCTTCTGAAGATATTATTTGTTACAAAACTTATTTAAGACTATCATGATCTGTTTTTACCTTTAGGTGCCTTCCCATTAGGTAAGGTCGCCATTTCTCTAATGCATGTAGTATTTCCAATATTTCTTTCTCATAAATATCTCTTTGTAAATACTTTCCTTTGATTAGATGACTTTCATTAGCAATGGGTCTTCCTTCTTGCGTTAAAAAAACACCAATTTCATTTTCTGAGGCACCACATTCCACAATAAAGGTTTTTTGTGAAGTCTGGCATAGCTAAGATCATTGCTAGGCACATTTCCTCTTTAAGATGTTCAAAGGCCTTAGTTGCTTCAAGAGTCCATAAAAATGAATCTTTCTTCAATAATGTTTTTATAGGTGCTGCTATTCTCCCATAATTCTTAACAAACTTGCGATAATACCCTGTTAACCCGAGAAATCCTCGCAACTGCTTTATGGTTGTGGGGACTTTCCATTCCTTAATGGCTTTAATTTTGTTAGGGTCTACTTTAACACCCTCGTGAGATACAATATGACCGAGATATTCCACCTCTTGTACTCCAAAGAAACATTTGGATTTTTTTGCATATAATTGTTTCTCCTGCAATAGTTTGAGCACCCTGTCAACATGTTCAACATGATCCTTCCAAGACCTGCTGTCGATTAGTATATCATCAAAAAATACTAGCACAAATTTTCTAAGGAAGGGTTTGAAAATGGAATTCATCAACCCTTGAAATGTAGAAGGTGCATTGGTAAGGCCAAAAGGCATGACCAAAAATTAATAATGACCCTCATGAGTTCGAAATGTTGTTTTTGGAATATCTTCAGTCTTCATTCTAATTTGATGATATCCTGAACGAAGATCCAACTTGATAAAATAAATTGCTCCATGTAATTCATCCAATAATTCATCAATCACAGGAATGGGAAATTTATCTTTAATGGTGAGCTTATTGAGCTCCCTATAATCCGGACACGTGCGCCATGATCCATCCTTCTTGTGTACCAATACTACAAGAGCAGAGAAAGAACTTTGACTAGTTTGAATTATACCCGCCTCTAACATTTCTGCAATCATACGTTCAATTTCGCTCTTTTGGACATAAGGATATCTATAAGGCCTGATGTTTGGAGAAACACTTCCTGGAATCAAATGAATAGCATGATCATGATCACGAATAGGTGGGAGTCCTTTGGGAGTTTCAAACACCTTGGAATGATTGTCCAAGACTTGTTGGAGATCTGCAGAAATAGATGATTTTGATATTGGAACTTCTAGTGAGCATAATTGTGCAATTACGCCTCGCTGTTATTCGTTCTTCTTTATTCATAAGATTGTCATGAAATTAAGAAGCTTATTATCTTTCTCTGACTTCCCTGTTGTCCCTGTGATACCCGTAATTCAACGCTTTCCTTCCAAAAAAAAATCATGAAAATTTCTTGAAAATTAAAGCTATGTTCCCAAAGATTGTAACCATTGTACTCCTAGTACAACATCAACACCTCCCATTGGAATGGAAAGCATTGGACTATTCAATACATATTACCCCATGGTTAGCTTGATATTATGGATTTCTCTAGAGTAATCTATAGTCCCTCCATTTGAAACCATCACTTGACATTCTGATGCTAGGTAGAGGAAGGAATTCAATTCCTTAGATACCTTACAATGAATAAAATTATGGGTACTACCTGAATCAATCAACACTATTACATTTTTTTTCTTGATGTGATTAATTCGAAAGACATTTATCTAAAATATGGATCACAAAACTCTTATATCTAACATGTCCTTCTATCTTGAGAGTTTAAGGAGTGGTAATTCCTGCCAATGCATTACATGATATGGTCGAACTCATTTCTTCCTCTTCTAGGGTTGGTTCCTGGTGTATGTCCTCTTCTTTTGAAGATTCTTGTTCATTTTCTTCTTCCTCTTCACAATCTATGTAAAATAATTTCTTCTCAGCACACTTATGACCTTTAGTGTATTTTCTATCACAACTGTAGCAAAGCCCTTTTGCTCTTTTTTCTTCCAATTGTTGTGATGTCAACCTTGTAGGTTGTGGAAATCTAGGCGTAGCCACACTTCCTTCTTTATAGAATTGAGTGGTAGGCTTCCTTGTTGCCATAATTTTACATTCAAATTTTCTTGCCAACCTGAATGCCTTCTCCAATGAATCAGGTTCCAGAACGCAAACTTCATGTTGAATGTTATCCTTTAAAGTGCCTATGAAGAGATCAATCCTGTGTTCCTCTGGAATATCGGTTACCCTTATATTCAATTTTTGGAAGTCCTCAATGTGTTGCCCCACTAAAACCTTTTGTTTGAGATTTATCAATTGGCTAAAGAAGGTGTTGCGTACCTTTTGTGTGTTTTGCACATTATGGAGATCAAAATATTGCTCCATCTCTAGTATCCATTTTACGGGATCCTTGACATCAAAATTCCTCATATCGAGTTTTGGAATATGGTGGGTCTTCAATCCAACATTAGAATTTATGAAATCACAGTTGACATTTTTTTTGTTCTCATCATGAGTTTCCTGTACTACCTTTCCTCCATTAGGAATCATTTCTTGTATCAACTTTATCAAACCTTCCATCAAACCTTCCATGTTTGGCTTTTGGTCATTCTTCATGTCTTCCATGTTGTCTTTCATTTTTTCATCTTTCTTAGCGTCCATGTCATCCATCTTAGCTTCCATGCAATCCATCTTAGCTTCCATGCTATTCTTCAAAACTTCTACACATTTCTTCATACCATCCATCTTAGCTTCCACACCTTTCTTCAAAACTTCCATTTCATTTTTTGTTTCTTTTTGTGAGATCCAAATTTGGTGCACTTTATCTTGTAAATTTGATATATCATTTTGCACTTATTCCTCGTCATGAGTCATGGTAGAGCCTTCTGAAGGCTTAATGGGTGTTGAATTATTTTTATGGGCCATTTTAGAATCCAATATTGATACCTATTCTACAATATGCCCTTGGAATCAATTCAACTTGATTCTTCAAACAAGACTTATGCAATTCGAAAAAAAAATACACACCTTTTTCTTGCTTTTGAGGGGCTCGATATTGAAACTGATGTATATATATATAATTTCAGATCCCCAAGAAATGATATTCGGTACTGTAGTATCCCTCTGCGTCTGATTTCCAATGCCACAAGTCTGACCTGATTTGGATTCTTTAAGAAAAAGTTATTCCCAATCTCCCACAATGACCTAATTATGGGTTGGTTCAGTAGATCGAACTTGTATGGAATGCCACATGTCATTGTTTCCTCCTTCAGATCTGAAATTGATACACACAAAACTACGATCCATGTAATTTCAGCCACTTTTCACAGAATTCCAATCTGATACTCAGAGCGAGAGTTATGATAATTTTCCCAATGTTACCTCTTTGAGATGAGATTCGGGAGCCTGCAAAAACCCTAACTTCCATAGATCATATCTCCTAAAATATTACGAACCAAGATCTAAAATTTTAACACGAAGTTCCTCAAGATTTCTTCGCAAATGGGTTTTTTTAGCTTCTGAGCCTTTGTATAAAAAAAAATTATATAGAAAATGCCACGATGACCTGTTTGAAGCAGTGAAACCCTAGAATCCAAAGCTCTGATTCCAAATGTTATGAAACTAGCTCCAAAAATAGAAGAAAAGAGAGATCAATGCCTTATAAATCAGCCACTTTGAGGGGGAAACCTCATTTACATTACATAAATTAACAATTATTGGATTATTCAAATTACAAAACTTCCTTTCTATATATAGGAGTCCATGGGGTCACAATATAATCATATCTGACCTAACAATAATAATGTAAGGGCACGACAATAACAATAGTGGGGTTTTATGGGGCACAATAATAAAAATATGGGGACTACAGGGGTACAACAATAACAATAAGGGGGTAACACTAAGAATAATAAGGGACTACACTAGTAATATAGGGACCTAACAGGGGAAAACAAGAAAATAAGATGTTTGAATTGAAGGATGATGACTCATTTTTTACAGGAGAACATTAATACAAATATGAAGAACCACAAACTATGGCACAAAGGATATCTGTTTGGGAAAAGAAGACAACCATAAAGGTATATTCCACTTGATTTCCATTCTATTTTTTCTTTGTCTATTATTGATTATTATCCTAGAATATTTAGGAGAAAATTCATTCAAAGGATGGAAAACTCTAGAACGTGGATCAGTATCTAGTGGTGTTTTTCATTGGAAGAAATATCTTTGGCATCAAATGAGTAATTAAAATGAATTTGAATGTAGAAGAAAAGTGGAGAAATGAAAAGTTTGGTTAGTGGTAAATATTTACTCCCAAGTAGAGGGAATTGATATTTGTGATATATTTTCTCCTTTTTCCAGTCTAAATCCTATTATATTTCTTTTATCTATTGATACTACTTTTGATATTGAATTAAACTATATGGATGTAAATACAACATTCCAACATGTGGATATAGAAGAATAAATCTACAAGAAATACCTTTTAGGATTTTTTGTGAAAGGAAAGAAAGAGCTAGTATGTATGACGAAAAGTCCATGTATGAGTTAAACCAATCACCAAGGATGTGGTATAAAAAAATTGACACTTATACTAGGACTTGGCTTTACATGGAATAAAGCATATCATTGTTTTTATTTCAAATAACTTGGTGATTATTTTATTAATTTGGTCTTGTATGTGGGGTGTATATTTCTGGTTGGAAATGAAACAGAAATCATCTAGGAAGTTAAAACTTAGTTTCCTTCTAAATTTGACATGAAGGCTTGGTGCTACAAATTTTATCTTGGGAATGAAAATTAAAAGAGATAAAAAAAATAAGTAACTATGTTTAAGTCAGATAAAGTATGTAGAGACATTATTACATATGTTTAATATGAAATAATGTAAACATGTAACGATGTTTATTCTTGTAGGTGTAAATTTATATTTAGATACGGGTCCAAAGACATAGCAAGAAGACTAGGACATGTCTCGTGTTCCATATGGTAGTGTGATTGGAATATTGACGTGTGAAATGGTGTATACTAGACTAAAAGTTGCACATGTAGTAAGAGTATTGGAAGGAATATGTCAAAACCAAGGAAGGAGAATTAGGAAAAAGTAAAGAGAGTTTTCAAGTATTGGTGTGGCACAAGTAGATATGTATTTTTCTACCAAGGAAGACCATTATTAGATAGAGCGTTGAACATACATGCATTTCTTGATGTAGAATGGGATGTATATTTGAATTTCAGAAGATATACAAGTGGGGGAAATTTTAACCTATTTTTAAGAGGAATAAGTTGGATGAGAAAATTGAAATTTGTAGTGGCACTCTCAACTACAAGAGTTGAATGCATGGTAGCCACTCATGTAAGCAAGGAAGAAATATGGTTATAGATATTCTGTTAGGGTATTGGGTTGGCATAAAAAACTACAAAGATAGATTGTTAAAGTTAGAGTGCAGTCTTCCTAGTGAAGAAATGAACTTGTCATTCAAATACAATACATATTGATATTCAATATCACTTCATTAGAGATATGATTGAAGACAAGAAGTTGCTACTTGAAAAAGTGGACACTTCGAAAAATATAGCGGATTTAGTAACAAATATTTTGAACATTAAGAAGTTCTCTTTGTGTAAGGAAATAATCAGAATTATTTCCCTATATTGCTTATCATATACTCCTATAACCCTTTTGTGTGCAAAGGTAACAATAAGTCTCAGAATGTTGGGTTGAGTATCTATTATATTCTTTGCATTCCTATCACCACAAAACTTGGGGGGGTGGTGGGGGTTAGGCACCCATATTGGGATGGTTTATGGGCAGAGTTTGGACAGAGTGATCGCTATATAGGGGTTCGGGTGTATCAAACCTAAAAATAAAATTTGGGTTATTTTTTGCATTCACTTTTGGTGGTTGTCGACATAGTTAATTTGCTAAAAGAATTTTTCTGGCACATGGTGGTTTTTCCCATGGTTGTGTAGTTTCAGTTAAGGAACTATAGTTGTATTCTAAAATAGGGTAAATTCATTAACGGTTCATAGTTGTTCGGGATATATACTCTTTTGGAATATTGTTTACAAAAATATATATGTTGAAAAATCTTGTTGTTTTTCTAGTTTTGGATTTGTAAGATAAAATCTATGTGTTAATGTGTGTGATTTTTATTGCATATGTTTATTTTAATTAAGAATATGTTTGTGCCAATTAATTTTATAGTGTCAAAACCTACAAAATACCTATTCCATTTTAATTATTTCCTTTATTTTACTATTATTTCCTCTTAGTTTAATATTTCCCAACTCTTTGAGCGATTCATGGGGAAAATTTCACTTTTTTTTAAAGGTATCTTTGATTTCTTAACCATTACCATTTTGTGTACTTGGTTAGTCCCTTGGTAGCCTTGTTTATTTAATCCTATTCACATGGGTGCAGAGAATAAGGTGTTAGGTTATTTCCTATTGCTTGGGGGTGCAGGGCAATAAGGTGTTAGGTTATTGCTTCTTGCTCGTGATCCCTTTGTTAAGAGGTAATGAACAATCATGTATATGTGGCCTACATGTCCTCATATTTGCAAAGGAATTACAAATGTGAAACCAAAAGATAGAATTAAGTGAAAATACATTACTCATATTGATGAAGAAGAAGATTTTGGAGGAAGTGTGCATACTAGAAAAACGATATACTTGGAGAGTGTGGACATTTATTAGTAACTAAATGGGAAAGTTTTAGTAAATGGTTTGGAAACCAAACATTAAATAATTATATCCATTAATTAAATGAAAATACATACAAAGGATCTAATTCATAAAGTATCTTATCTAAGAATGAGGTTCTATAAGTCTAATAAGGAGGGTGATTTATGGGACACTATTCATGTCAAATTTTCATCTAAATAAATGTTTTTACTTTATTTTTTTGGGATATAAATATGCGAGTAACAACTACAATTTCAAGTGTGGATGGATGTATCTTATTTAATAATTTTTTTTTTCTATTTAATATATAATTTTTTTTTTCTTTCTTTATTCAATCCAAACTATAATGCTCTTTCTTCTTGCAATTTACATCTTCTACCTGATCATGCTTACCCAATGCCAAATTTCAAAGCAAGCTTCACATGTCAACTGAGGATACTATCCACAAAACATTTGCGCTCAACGAGGATGTTGACTTGGGTGTTACTCTAGAACAATCCAAATTTTTTACCTGGTGGCAAAAATGGATCGACTCCTTCATTATTTCAAGACTTTTTAAGGACATTGGATTTCGATGTTGTCACAGATGGTGGCATTGTATGGGATGTTGTTGCTATTGCTGGTATGAATTTTAAATTATGGAACTTGGCGTGACTCCCATCCTTACTATCTAGTTTCCTCCCATCGACCATCTTCTACAGGGGTGGCTTTGTAATTTCCTTCAAGCTTTTTCGGCCATCACCTTTTTTCTGACCCTCTTTTTTCAAGGATCTATAGAACTAGGCATCCATCATTTTTTGAATTCACTTACTCCTTTTTCCCTCCCTCATACATCAAATTTTATTTATGAAGCATGCTATGAATATGCAAACATTACTTCCATCTTATTTATTCATGTGACTTTTTGTCCTTCTGATTTGACTTTTTCCCGACTCTTCCTCTTCGACCATTACATATTATAAAACATTTCACACTTCCCCATAGCCTCCAGCCCGATTTGGGCATATCCTCCTTTGCACGTCTAACCACCCCGATTTATCATATATATTAATGTCATGCGTCCCACCTGGATCGTGGTTAGGGTGGTTATGTGATATTTATACTTTTCCATCTCACCATTGCACTTACTCTTTTCCCGCCTCAACGTGGATCTGGGCTTCGAATTCCTTGAGGCTGAAACATCATCTCAGGAGGCCTACATCTAGGCCACGCTAGATGTTTAACAAGAGTACAACACTTCGTTATCTAACTAACATCCATCGGGGCCGTTCCTTGAGACTAATCACCTCATATCTCTTCTGGATGCTCCATGTCGTCTGCCCCATGCAAGCCAGTCGATATGTGAGGTCTCTCACATACATAATAGGAAATCACAACAGAAACTAAACATAATCATACAACCCTCTCCTGAAATCAAGCTACTTAGCTTTGGATATGATGTAATCTAGGGCCGAGTGACAAGACTGCGGAAAGGGTGATCATGGGGCGCTATATTTTCGCGGATATGCCAGAGAAGGAGGGTTGGGTAAAGAATACATAGTCTCCCATTGAGTAAAGATGACAGCAGTAAGGATTTTGATCCAAGTTTGTATAAAAGCATAGTTGGAATCCTCATGTATTTGACTGCAACTAGGCCAGATATTATGCATGTTGTTAGTTTAATTTCCAGATTTATGGAGAAGACAAAAGAAGCACATTGGCAAGCAGCAAAGAGAATTCTGAGGTATGTGAAAGGAACAAAAAGATTTGGTATTTTGTATACAACCTCAGAAAATTCAGAATTAGTTGGATACACTGACAGTGATTGGGATAGAAGTGTAGATGATCGAAAGAGCACTTCCGGTTATGTTTTCATATGGGTTGAGGAGCCATTTCATGGGCTTCTAAGAAACAACCAATTGTAGCATTGTCCACAGCAGAGGCAGAGTATGTGGCAGCTACAGCAGCAGCGTGTCAAGCAATTTGGATGAGAAGGATGTTGAGAAGTTTGTGCCAATAACAGGTAAAGGGCACTGTGATTTATTGTGACAATAGCTCAGCTATTGCATTGTCAAAGAATTCTGTATTTCATAAAAGAACAAAGCACATAGACACAAAATTTCATTATATCAGAGAATTGGTGAACAATGGAGAAATTGTTTTACAGCATTGTAAAACTGAGGAGCAATATGCAGATATTTTAACAAAGCCATTGGCGCAAAAGACATTTGAATTTTTGAGAAAATGTTTGGGTATGATGGATAACCCAGCAGCTGAATTTAAGGGGGAGTGTTGAAATATTAAATTCACCTGTTGTGCCTTTGAGAAGAAGAAACGAGTACAGCAGCAGCATCAGAGATTGAGTGTACAGCAACACGTAGTTAAGAAGGATGGAGAAATCCATAAGGAAGAATTTAATAATTGATGGACAGCAGCCATGAACAACAGAGGAGAATTAATTTTGAAGTATGGGCGAAGTCATTTCTGCAGAAGAATGGAGATTTTCGTAAGTTTAAACTACGGAGGAGCAGATTCATTTAAAAACAGTCATTTCGGGCTTTAAATCCCTCAACAACCAAATTGAAGTGAAATTGAATAAAACAGGTGGAGAACTTAAAAGATATGAAAAGGCCGGACAAGTGGTCCCTACCACTTAAGCGCCAAAGCGCAAATCGCAGATCGCAGTTTTGAAGTTTGAGACTGTAAGTGTCTTGTTGATGTGGATGTTTGCGATGTGCAATCATCGCACCATCGCAACATCGCAATATCACATGATCGCCCTCCGCCATCACAAGTTCCGTTGATTGTTTGCGATGTGCGTTCGTCGTGCCATCGCACGATCGCACCATCGCATGTTACAAGAATTATCCGCCACATAAACCGCCGTTGTTTGTTCTGCGATGCGATCATGCGACCGCACCATCGTACATCGCAATATCGAATCATCGCACATTCCATTGTATTTCACCATCGCGCATGTCAAAAATCAATTTTTTTTTGTTCCATCGTTCTGCCATCGCAAATCGGAAAATGGCCGACTCCGATGTGGTCCCCACTCGTACGTCATGCTATGTTTAGTTTTATTATTTCGCAAAACATTTTCCTTTGTATTTGGTTTATTTATTTGATTTGGGTTTTGTTCCCACCACGCCATATATATATAATGTAAAAGGCCCGTGAGGCCAGCAGAATGAATGTATTGTTATTCTGTTTTGTTTCGCACATCAGCACGGAAGAAACAAAAAATACACAGCAGTGTGGTTTTTTCATAGACAGAGAGTATTGTTTTTGTAAAGACAGAGAGTTGTTTTGTGGAGCACTGCGTCTGTAGCAGTCTTGTTGTCATATTTTGTGAATCCCTCTGTATTGAGGAAGACCTTTCTTTTGTAATTGTTTTTGGTTCTGTTAAAGAAATAGAAGAAAGCATTTTTCATGCCATCTCTGTCTGCAAGCAAATTTTAGTTTTTAACTTCTCTGTGTTGTAGAGGAGAGATCATTCTCTCCATTTCTGTTGTTTGGAATTCTCAATATTTCAACATGGTATCGGAGCTAGTGTAGGCTCTTTGAAGGTTTCAAAGAAGCTGAAGAAGAAGGAGACTTGTTGCAGTGTTTTCTCCAGCAGTGTGAAAGCCCAACAGAAGTCAAAAGTTCAGGTATTTCTCAAGGAAAATAGAGCTGTTGTTTTTGGTTTAAAAGAGTTTGTTCTTTCAAATAAAGGAAAGATAGTTTGTTTAAGTTCAGAGTTCAGTTTAAGAGCAATGGCTGGACCAAGTACAGGAATGAACATTGGAAATGTTCAGCTTCCACAATTTAATGGAAAGAATTATGATTATTGGGCCATTACCATGAGAGCCATGTTTGTATCACAAGACTTATGGGAATTTGTAGAAGATGGTTTTGTTGAACCAGATGATGAGCAGGCTTTTAATGCCTTAACTCAAGAAGAGAAGGACTTATTGAAGAACAATAGGAAGAAGGATGCTAAAGCCCTCTTCTATTTGTATCAGGCAGTAAAAGAGAGTGTGTTTCCAAGGATAGCAGCAGCTAAGAGATCCAAGGAGGCATGGGAAACTCTGAAAGTAGCCTATCAGGGTATGGAGAAATTTAAAATAGCAAAAATTTAGTTGCAGAAAAGATATTTTGAAACTCTTTGCATGAAAGATTCAAACAGTGTAGACACGTTTTTTACACATGTGATTGGGATTGTAAATCAGATAAGATCCCATGGAGAAACTCTTGAAGAAAGGAGAATTGTGGAGAAACTTTTGAGAAGCTTACCCTCAAAGTTTGATGTTATTGTCACCACCATAGAAGAGACCAAGGATCTCTCAAAGTTCACGGTAGATGAACTTCATGCCTCGTTGATAACTCATGAAAAAATATTGAGCAGAGATGAAACCTCATCTCTTGAGCACGCCTTCAAGACCCAGATGCCTTCAGGAAGAGGAAGATGCATAAGCCAAAACAGAGGTGGAAGGAACAGCCCTTCAGATTCACATGGAAGGTGCAACAGTGAAAGTCACAGCCACGGCCAAGGTAGTAGCCAGCAGAGTGGTAAGCACGATTATCATGGACAAAGGTATGACAAATCCAATGTCCAATGTCATTATTGCAAGAAATATGGGCACTATGCCAATGAATGTAGAAAGAAACAAAATGACATGAAGAATAAACAGAATGCTAATGTAGAAAAATAAGAAAAGAACCCAAGTAATGTGCTGTTAGCTTGTAACGTAGCACAAGATAGAGAAGATGATGTTTGGTTCTTAGATTCAGGATGTAGTAATCACATGACTGGGAACATAGCAATGTTTTCCAATCTAGATGAAGATGTTAAATCTTAAGTGACCACAGGGACTGATTCTAAGATCTCTATCAAAGGAAAAGGCAGAGTTAGTATTCGAGCAAGAAATGGGGAGCAGAAATTTGTCCCTGATGTATATTATGTTCCAGGTCTGAAGTGTAATCTTTTGAGCGTTGGGCAGCTCATAAATAAAGGTTACAATGTAATTTTCAAAGATGATGTGTGCACCATAAAGGATATACCTACAAGCAAGAAAATCATTGCTGAAATACAAATGACCAGCAATAGAATGTTTCCTCTCAAGCTCAACACTGACTTGAAGGGAAAAGGAAAAAGCATTGCAGCTGTAACACAAGAAGCCTTTCAGAAGGAATCAAAGGATGAAAATTGGTTATGGCATCTAAGATTTGGACATCTCAATTTCGGAGGATTAAATTTGCTGCACAGAAAAGGAATGGTAAGAGTTTTACCATTGATCGAGAAGCCTGACAGCCTATGTGAAGGCTGCATCTTGGGAAAACAACACAGAGAAAGTTTTCCATTAGGGAAAAGAAGAAGGGTGAAAGCACCCTTAGAAATCATTCACTCAGATTTATGTGGGCTGATGCAAACAACATCTGTTTCGGGCAGCAATTACATGCTAACCTTCATAGATGATTTCACAAGAAAAGTGTGGGTTTATTTTCTGAAATACAAGAGTGAATTTTTTCAGAATTTTTTCCATTTTAAAGCTCTTGTAGAGAAACAGAGTGGACAGCATATAAAAGTTCTCAGAACCGACAGAGGAGGAGAATACATATCAAAGGATTTTCTGCGTTTTTGCAAAGAAAACGGCATACACAAGCAGTTTACTACAAGATACACACTGCAACAAAATGGAGTTGCTGAAAGGAAGAATCGAACCATAATGGAAATGGTGAGAAGTATGCTAAAGGCAAAACACTTGCCGAATGAGTATTGGGCAGAAGCAGCAAATTGTGCTGTGTATATTTTAAATAGATGCCCTACAAAAGCAGTGATGAACAGAGTTCCAGTAGAAGCGTGGAGTGGCAGAAAACAAGGAGTCACCCACATGAGAGTTTTTGGATGTGTTGCATATGTACACATTCCAGATAAATTGAGAAAGAAGTTGGACAGTAAGGGGGAGAAGTGCATTTTCCTTGGATACTGTGAAGATTCCAAAGGATACAGATTGTATAACCCATCCACGAAGAAGTTTGTGATAAGAAGAGATGTGCAATTCATTGAAGAGGAAGCATGGGATGGAAGCATTGAGAAAACAGTTAATGTTAAAAGTTTTTTATCTCATGATGAAGATGAGGAATATGTAGTTGAATATAAAACCTCATCAGTTGCACAACCTCCACCAACACAAGGACAGCAAGGGACACCTCAAGCAGCAGCGAAAACACCCTTGATAAGAAGTGGGAGTGCATCTCCAAGCACACCACATGGAGCAGACTCGAATGCTTCTTCAAGCATGAATACACCAAGTGAAAGAGGAACGAAGTTTAGAAGTATTAGAGAAATCTATGAGGAGGGAGCAGCAAATGAAGGTATGAACTCCTTATTTTCTTTGTATTGTCAAGTTGATGATCCTATTCATTTTGAAGATGCTATTAAAGATAGAAAATGGATAGAAGCTATGGATGATGAAATTAAAGCCATAGAGAAGAACAAAACATGGGAGCTGGTTGATCTCCCAGAAGGTAAAGAAGTTATTGGAGTTAAATGGGTCTATAAAACCAAAACCAATGCTGAAGGAAAGATAGAAAAAAACAAGGCCAGACTTGTTGTCAAGGGATATAAGCAGAAGCAAGGGACTGATTATGAAGAAACTTTTGCACCAGCTGCAAGAATGGAAATAGTTAGAGCAGTGCTGTCCATAGCAGCACAAAAAAAATGGAAAGTATATCAGATGGATGTAAAATCCACATTTTTAAATAGAGTTTTAATGGAAGAGGTATATGTGGAACAACCTCTCGGATATGAGAAGAAATGCCAAGAGCATAAGGTCTGCAAATTGAAGAAAGCTCTTTATGGGCTGAAGCAAGCTCCAAGGGCGTGGTACAGTAGAATAGACTCCTATCTACTGGAAAATGGATTTGAAAAGTGTGAGGGAGAACCCACCCTCTACATCAAAGAAAATGATGGTAAGATGTTGATTGTTGTTTTATATGTTCATGATTTAATTTTTATAGGTAATGATGATTACCTTATTGAAAATTATAAAACAGTCATGAAAGATGAATTTGAAATGACTGACATGGGTTTTTGAGATACTTCTTGGGAATAGAAGTAGAACAAAATGAAAAATGGATTTTTATATCTCAAGAAAAGTATGTGAATCAAGTTTTAGAAAGATTTAATATGCAGGAGTGCAAAGCTGCAATTAATCCCACAGTAATGGGATTGAAATTGAGTAAAGATGACAGCAGTAAGGATTTTGATCCAAGTTTGTATAAAAGCATAGTTGACAGCCTCATGTATTTGACTGCAACTAGGCCAGATATTATGCATGCTGTTAGTTTAATTTCCAGATTTATGGAGAAGCCAAAAGAAGCACATTGGCAAGCAGCAAAGAGAATTCTGAGGTATGTGAAAGGAACAAAAAGATTTGGTATTTTGTATACAGCCTTAGAAAATTCAGAATTAGTTGGATACACTGACAGTGATTGGGCAGGAAGTGTAGATGATCGGAAGAGCACTTCCGGTTATGTTTTTCATATGGGTTCAGGAGCCATTTCATGGGCTTCTAAGAAACAACCAATTGTAGCATTGTCTTCAGCAGAGGCAGAGTATGTGGTAGCTACAGCAGCAGCGTGTCAAGAAATTTGGATGAGAAGGATGTTGAGAAGTTTGTGCCAAGAACGGGTAAAGGGCACTGTGATTTATTGTGACAATAGCTCAGCTATTGCATTGTCAAGGAATTTTGTATTTCATAAAATAACAAAGCACATAGACACAAAATTTCATTATATCAGAGAATTGGTGAACAATGGAGAAATTGTTTTACAACATTGTAAAACTGAGGAGCAATATGCAGATATTTTAACAAAGCCATTGGCACAAAAGTCATTTGAATTTTTGAGAAAATGTTTGGGTATGATGGATAACCCAGCAGCTGACTTTAAGGGGGAGTGTTGAAATATTAAAGTCACCTGCCGTGCCTTTGAGCAGAAGAAACGAGTACAGCAGAAGCAGCAAAGATTGAGTGTACAACAACACGTAGTTAAGAAGGATGGAAAAATTCGTAAGGAATAATTTAATAATTTATGGACCGTAGCCATGAACAGCAGAGGAGAATTAATTTTGAAGTATGGGCGAAGTCATTTCTATAGAAGAATGGAGATTTTCGTAAGTTTAAACTACGGAGGAGAAGATTCATTTAAAAACAGTCATTCTGGGCTTTAAAGCCCTCAACAACCAAATTGAAGTGAAATTGAATAAAACAGGCGGAGAACTTAAAAGATATGAAAAGGCCAGACAAGTGGTCCCTACCACTTAAGCGCCAAAGCGCAAATCGCAGATCGCAGTTTTGAAGTTTGAGACCGCAAGTGTCTTGTTGATGTGGATGTTTGTGATGTGCGATCATCGCACCATCACAACATCGCAATATCACATGATCGCCCTCTGCCATCGCAAGTTTCGTTAATTTTTTGTGATGTGCGTTCGTCGCGGCATCGCACGATCGCACCATCACATGTTACAAGAATTATCCGCCACATAAACCGCCGTTGTTTTTTCTGCGATCCGATCGCACGACCGTGCCATCGCACATCACAATATCGCATCATCACACATTCCATTGTGTTCCGCCATCGCGCATGTCGCAAATCATATTTTTTTTGTTCCGCCGTTCCGCCATCGCAAATCGCAAAATGGCCGACTGCGATGTGGTCCCCACTCGTACGTCGTGCTATGTTTAGTTTTATTATTGCGCAAATCATTTTCCTTTGTATTTGGTTTTATTTCTTTGATTTGGGTTTTGTTCCTGCCATGCCATATATATATAATGTAAAAGGCTCGTGAGGCCAGTAGAATGAATGTATTGTTATTCTGTTTTGTTTCGCACAACAGCGCGGAAGAAACAAAAAATACACAGTAGTGTGGTTTTTTCATAGACAGAGCGTATTGTTTTTGTAAAGACAGAGAGTTGTTTTGTGGAGCACTGCATCTGTAGCAGTCTTTTTGTCATATTTTGCGAATCCCTCTGTATTGAGGAAGACCTTTCTTTTGTAATTGTTTTTGGTTCTGTTAAAGAAATAGATGAAAGCATTTTTCATGCCATCTCTGTCTGCAAGAAAATTTTAGTTTTTAACTTCTCTGTGTTGTAGAGGAGAGATCATTCTCTCCATTTCTGTTGTTTGGAATTCTCAATATTCCAACAGTCATGTGCCCGCCGAGGTAAGCTGCCTTATGAACTCCTGGTTTATCATACATGTCCTCCATTTAGATGACACATAAAAAATACTATGCACAACCTTGGTTCTTGGCAGAATCTTTCTGTAAGTCCACAGATGGTTTATTTGTTTCAAATCTATTATGGATACTGTGAAGAACAACATGGTATGGGTTAAAAATACCTGGTTTTCCCTGGGAATTCTTGACAAAGGAATCTATCACTGAGAATGGTAATGCAATTGGAAAATTATGACATCTTGACCCTGGATGGATGGCGGCTAAGGATAAACGTGTCGTGTGGATTCTAGTGAAGGTGAAATTATTTAGCAGGCTCTCGGGGAACTTATACCTCGTACGGGGCATGATTTGACATGAGAAAAGAGTGGATTACTAGGCTTTTCCACTTCATTGCCTTATGGAACCATATCGGACACCTGATGAATTTTTTCCCCAGCGGACGCAAGCACACTACAAACTTTGCTCGCACTATTGCAGCTCACGAGCCCAACACAATGGAGGGCCATCTGAATTTTTCACATCAATACTCTAGAGGTACTTCTTCTTCTTCTCAACCTCACTATGTTCACTTTTTTGCATCTTCTTCTCCAAATCATTTCTCACATGTCAACTGAGGATGCTATCAATAAAACATTTGGGCCCGACGAGGCCACTGACCTGGGTGTTACTCTAGAACAATTTAAATTTCGTTCCTTGGGGAAAAAATGGATCGAATCCTTAATTATTTAGAAACCTTGTAAGGATATTTGATCTCGATGTTGTTATAGATTTTGGCACTTTAGGGGATGTTGTTGTTGTGAATTTGAACTTACGGAACATTTCGTGAGGATTTTTCTTCTGATCTACGAATCGGGAGATGATGTGACAGCTCCCGATCACCCAGCTTCGGTGACCTCCCCTCCCTTTGGCACGATGTGGACCCCACATTCGAAACGGGGATGGAAACTCCAGTGATCGGGACAACGGCATTAACGGACCCCACCAGCTCGTGCCTCCTCTGCCACTCCTCCCGCTCGCACCGCTCCTCCCCCACCCGCCACCCCCATGACCCCAAGCCATCTACCTGACATTAATGTTGTGTTTTTTTTTAATTTGAAATTCAAATAGTTCCCGGTTCATGAGACCCCGTCATTCGCCAAGAAGCTTCGCGACATGCATTAGCTCCGAGGTAGCCAGCTGCGCTCCAACATTCCAGCGTTCCAGCGTTCTTAGGTTTCCTTCCTACCACTCATTTTCCCTGTTCCATGTTTGGAGGGCTTCATTGAACTAGTTTTTATTCCCATATATTGAGAAGTGCAGCTCATAATTTTTATATATGTGTAGCAGTGTTTGCATCCTTTTTTTAATTTGAAGTATCAATTTCTGGATTTATAATCCTATTTTGTGCTTCTTTTTTATTCTGGTGGCTCTACCTTTTCAAAATCTCTGGAGTGAAAATGTTATTGGTTTCTTCAGTAACCCCCATGGTAGCAAAGTCTTCCGTCTTTGCTATCTGTTTTTCATCTGAATTAAGGGAACATATCTTTTCTTCTATCTTCCTTTAACCCTGCAAAGGTTTCTGTTAATGCAATTCAAACAAACTGTTGGAAATCCAGGGTTGTGGTTTGAATCCAAACAACCAAACAACCAACATATTGGATGTTCCTATCCCAAATATAGTGTGCATTCCATGTCCATATGCTACACTGCAATTTTAATTGTTGTTCAAAATAGCTATCCTTCTTCCCGATCTACTTTTTATGCTACATTGTGCAGAAGTATGATAGTTTCCAAAATCTTCTATCTAATACTTGGTTTTGAATGGCTGGTAGTCATGCATGGCACTTATATCACCTGAAACTGAGCCAACCAAGGAAACCAAGGATATAACAAAGCATTTTATGCTCACCAACCGCAAAACCACCCACTTACAGCTCCATTGTGGAACCTTATATTGAACTATGTACATTTCTATTGGGAAATATACAGTGAGTGGAAAGAAGGCCAATGCTCCCAAAATGCCCACAACGTCATTGAAGAAAGGAAGAATCATGGACACAATAGTTGTAAAAATCACATAACAGGTCCTCCACACCAGACAAAAAAGGGTGATATTCAATGCCCCACAGCCTAGAAATTTAATTGTATACTTCTTGTGTATGAAACTGCTTTTGGTCCATGTATCAGAGCACCATTCCTCAACGAATGCAAACAAGGGTTGGGCAAATACCTACATAAATATGGAACACCAAACACAACAGGATGGAAAAAAACAACCATTGTAAGGATTCTTGGTTGGTCCGAGGGAAACAAATAGAATGATCACCTGTAATAATTCTTTTGGAGTCTTCCTTTAACTTTTGTATGAAAAATTATTAGCAGTTTCATTGGTGATTGAATTGATTACCTTATACGCACCAACCAGGTGGAGTACAATGCAAATATTTCCAATTTCAATCAACCAATATGGCTCATAAAATACAAAGCCTTTGAGAAGGTTTCCAGGAGCATTGTTCCCAAAGGCTACATAACCTACACAACCTACAGACATATAGAAGAGAGTGGTTACTATTACTCCAATAGTTGTTGTTTTTTTCATGGTTTTGTTCTCTTCTGGTGGTGATTTTATTTTATCCTGCAAAAAAAGATAATTTCAGGAAACAATACCAACTCATTATGGGTGCAAATGCCATGTTAATAAACATATCCTAAAAATTACTTGACAGATTTATTATTTTCAATTAGTTTAAAAAGAATTGAAATATGCCCTAGTTAGGAAACCAAATCCATCCATACAAAAGAGGCAGAGCTCTCACCAAAAATGCAAGGTGTTGTTATTTAGGAAAGATAAATATTTTAGAGAGAAAATCTCATGTACATTTAGCCTATATTGTGTCTCATATGAGTTCCAAATGATTCAACCAGACTTCAAATTGTTTTCAAGAGTACTAAACTCACCTGTATCCCAATGAGAATCATGGAGAAAGAATATGAAAATGCAACATTGCCAAGATCCTGAAACACATGGCAAGTTTTATCTACATCCTGGAAAAGCTCTCCAATCCCCGCTCCATTCACAAAACCATAAGAATAGTTTTTTTTCTGCAAGAGACAAGATGGTCAATAGTTTTAAGAATTTTAACCATGAAACCTGCACTACAGTTTTAGTTATGCGTTATTTACCTGTAGCTTTTCCAATTGTAAGGCCCAACCCAATTACTGAATATGAAATTGACATGATTCCTGCCACTGTTGACAACCACCACACTTTGTGCAAGTTTGGTATCTGTGAAAATGTAATCTGTGTTAGCCCAAAAATGGCCATGTACAGGTTGTTAGGAATATGGCAAGGAGCGTCCCTCCCCTTTTCATGAAAGCAGTTTGATCGCGAAATGGCCTTGTGATTATCAACCCAAATAAAAAATAAATACTAAGATGAAGACAAAGAGCTAAACAATCATTCCCATTTTGTTGATTTCATAAACTTCCTGGAAAATAAGGAATTTTCAACCAATTTAGTATCACTGATCTCTTACACCATGCTGATTGAAGCAGTGATGGTATTCATAGAAAAAAGTTGCAAGAACTGGCCCATATTGGCTTTGACAACATCCTTCTATGTATAGTTACGCTATCCAGTAACTGGGTCTGGTGAACGATAACAGTCTGCAATTAAAAGTGAAGTATAATATGTCATAGCTGCAAAGCCTAAAAGAACAGTTGGCCCTACTATCCATCCAAGCTGAGGCATACTCCATGCCAAAGATAGCACTCCAGACCCAATTACAGCTGTTATCACATGGAAAGAAGCTATCCATACATTTCCTGCACAAACATAACATTATAACCAATTAAATCTTATCAACATAGCTTTGTTACCAATTAAATCCTATAACATTTCCACAACAATTCAAAAATTTGGGATCATATTCACGTGCTTTACTCTATTCTGTATTAAGAAATAGGAGCTATTCCATTGAATACATAGCTCAATTTTCAATGGGGACAAGCAACTGATTGCATTTGTGAGTATATTCACAATATTTCTTAACAAGATTCATGGTGCTAGCGAGCAAGGGAAGATCTTCAACTGTGTGTGATTCTTAAGAAACAAAAAGAGCATGTACATACTTCAACTCAAGACTAATCCTATGTAGAAATGGATTTTTAATCAAAAGGTTAAAAACTCAAATATGAAATTAGGTGTGTAGAAGTGGATTTTTCATTGGACAGCTAAATTGAATATGGAATTATTATTTGTAAAAATGGATTTGTAACCAAAGAGTTAAGATTGAATATTAAATCATTAGAAAATAGTTCAATGTATGAATTTGAGTTGTAACTATACATAAACACGAAACGCATAAACTAAGTCTCTTAAGAATTGTATAAACACAAAACCCAAAAAAACCAACTACTTCTCAATATCAATTCTTACACAAAATTCCAAATGTAGAATTAACAAAATACTCAGGGCAGAGATTCTGCCTCTGATACCGTATCTGGAGTTATAAATCTACACAAAATCTACTTATGATAATGTATCTGGAGTTATAAATCTATGCAAAAGATATTTAGTCTAAAAAGGAAATTAAACCAATAAAATTTGCATTTTTGTCAAAATTTTAAAATACATCATCAAAAGTATTGCAGTTTATCTAGTATTTATAGGATCTCTCTAGTATTGAAAGTATTTTGTTTTAATTTGAGAGAAACAGAATCTGTTGACCAATAAATTTAAGTCTAACTAAAATAAAGCATCCCCTGCTAAAAAATACTTAAACTACCATATATCAAACTACATAAAAAATGCTATAAGCCATATCATGATATCAAGACTGCGATAAGCCATTTCATGATATAAAGAGTTTTAAAAGATCTGAAGCTGAGTCCTGAGCACTTTGCACCATCCATGTTCTTGATAAAGTGCAATATTTTATTTAAATCTTTTGGATATTTTCCAACAAAACATTAAAACAATTACTATAAATAAGAACAAACAATTGGGGCAACTTATCCTTATACTATTAAAAAAACACCTATCTCAAATTATTCTGATTTTTTGGCTCTATCCTGGTATAAATAATTACCAACCTTTTCGTTTCGGACGACCATCTTTCATTTCCTAATTAAGAGTATCCACAGATTCATAGCCATAGTGTAGTGGCATTATCAACAGATATATAATAGGAGTTCCTTAATTTTGGAAGCTCAAAGAGTGACTTTGGTAGATGGGGCAACTGCAGTAGTAGATTAGAGTTCATAAGATTGTTGTACTTATACTGTCTCAGTGGGAACAAACCAGGAAAGATTTATGGCATCAACAACCATATATATTTTAGTGAATGTCTCCATTAAGCAGACAATAAAATAAAATAATTATCAAGCAGAACCATAAACCTCACTAAGTTTAAAACTCTATTGCAACATCCTCTTGACTACATCTAAGGTCCATAAGACTCTGAAAACTGAAGAATGGAAATGTCAAATATTTGGGGTAGCCAGACTCACATTTACTATGATGATGTGGATGCGTAGATGCTACTGTAGACAATCTTAAGACAATTAACAAATACAGGGATAAAAGAGGTTACCAAGCCTTTTTAGAAAATTGTCACTTAATATGACTGTTGAAAAAAAAATAGTCCCATCATTTTAAGGTCCAATAAACTAGAAGTTTGAAAGAATTTAAATAGATAATAAAATAAAATGATAGCAAGGCAAGATGAAATGATATATACCCATGTATTATGAAATCAAGTAACAGAGAGAAGCCAAGGAAAAATTAATCTTTGCTAAGTGGATATTTGGTACGCATATAATTTTTTTTTCCTGTGGGCGCTGGAAAATCATTTTCTAGAGCCTACAGGAAAAAAAAATTGTATGTATAGCAAATATCCACTTACCAAATGTGTCTTCCTATTTGATACTACCTCTATACTATCTATAGTCTTCCTTTTGACCATTGAGAAACATCTGTCCCAATAGTCTTCCTTTTTATAGGCATATAATTTTTTTTTCCTGAAGGCACTGGAAAACTGGAAAATGATTTTCCAGTGCCTACAGGAAAAAAAAATTATATGCCTATAAAAAGGAAGACTATTGGGATAGATGTTTCTCAATGGTCAAAAGGAAGACTGTAGATAGTACAGAGGTAGTATCAAATAGGAAGACACATTTGGTAAGTGGATATTTGCTATGCATACAAATTTTTTTCCCTGTAGGTGCTAGAAAATGATTTTCCAGAGCCTACAGGAAAAAAAAATTATATGTTTCTTGCTCAAGGATGTTGGTCCAAGAATTTAAATTTTTTATGTTTCTCATCCCATTTCTTATAAATCCAAAGAATCTGTACACAACCATCATAAATAAAGGGTGCTTAGTTTTTTTCTAGCATTCAAAAATCTATTACTGTTGCTATTTAGATTGTTGAGATCTTTTGCAGTCAGAAATTCAAATCCTAGGGGTAAGATATGTATATGTAGTTACCACATTCCATGGAATCGGGCCACTTAGCATAAAAATTCAGTTTGTTTTATTTTATTTTTGATTGTGCAAAAGAAGAAGCAGGGCCTGTGTGGAGGTGGTCTATCATATTCCTATAGTGTATCATTTCTATCTGCTTATTTTACGTTAATGAGGCCTTCAACAAAATACATGTTTTGTAAATCATATCCCTCGCTTCTTAGGCCTTGACATCTTCGGTAACATGTAGTGTGCTATAGTGTTTCTCAGCTTGGACATCCAGTTAATTATTCTTTGTTTGCTAGGCTCTGGGTTTCGAGTCTAGACTTGGTCTTGGTAATGTCTAGATAGTGGGTTTGGTGGTATTGTTTGGATTGTGATTGTGTAGAGTTATGTCTTGATATTTTTTTTATATGTTTTCACAGTTAAGAATATAATGTTGATGAAAATTACTGGAGTCTTGTGTATTTATTTATTTAATAATTTAATTTTTAATTTGATTTTAAATTTAAATTTAAAATCAAATACATTCTGGTCTAGGACTTTTCCTATCATCTGTTACAGCTTTTTGCTTTTGAAGATATGTGAAACGTTCATCTCTTTTCTAAAAAAACCTTAAAACATCAACATAATAAGAATGTAGACTTTAGTTCTCTCATACTCCCTACTTGGTATCTTTGTGTTTCTTTTAGGAGAGATTTTAGATTCTAGCATTTTGACCTTAAAGGATAGATTTGCTTTTATTGTCACCAAACTAGAACTCCGCTCTGTATTGTTCCTAATGTATCTATCAATCCTTTTGATCATTAATAACTTATATTATCTTATCTACTCTCCTTTCTTTCGTGATAAAGCTAGAATTGCTCATAAACTCAAGATTTCCCTAATTAATCCACAACCCAACAATGCTTGGACTTCCCTGTTGATCTTCTCACTCTCTATGGAAGTCAATTTGCAGGGCACATTGTTTGGCAATCTTCAAAGCAATCATATCCTCAAAAGTTAATTTAAAATAAATTATCTTCTAGGATTATAATTCTTAAGAATTTATGAGCCACCATTACCAATCTACGTCACAACATTGTTAAAGCCCTTACAAGCCTCTCCTTTAGAGCCTGGGCTTCTTCAACTTCTTGTGTAACTTCTTGTTGAAGGTGATCATTATTCACCTCACAAAAATTTATTGCAACTACTCTTATCTAGGTTGCTTCCTTAACATCCATCTTATAACAAAGATGGTTCTCAACAGTAGGGGAATTTCATTAGAGGCATCTCTTCATTGTACTTGACCTCAAACTAGTATCCCTTTGTGTGCCATAGTGTTGTTTGCTAGAATTATTTTCACCCTCATCATGATTCTAAAAATTAAATTCTCTCTACTAGATTCATTCTCACTCACATGTATGTTTTAATATTATTTTTATACCAAATTGGTACAACCCTTCTACCATGAGAATAACACAATATAATTAACCTAAGTACTTTCACAAAGATCAATATTCTATGGATCTGATGACAAGAATATTCCTCCCTTCAAGTCTAAGACCGCTACCACTCAGCCAACAGATGCTCTAGCATTAATAACTCAGACTCTTACAAGCCATGTTGGAATAGGCCATAATTCTAAATGTTAGGGTCATGTTTCAAATGCGTAGTTTATATTGATTCTAAATGATGGGGTCATATTTCAATTAATTTCATAATCAACGGGAATGTATCTTTATAATCTACAAGCTTCTTTGTTGTTTTTCCTAATTCTTTTTTTTTTCAGAAGAAAAAAAAGTCTGACATAGTCAACTCATATTCATAATAATTCCAGGAAGTTACATACAGTAATTAAATACAACTTCAACTTTTTAGCAGCCCATGTCATGAACAGAATACATCATGCTCTAATTCCACACGAAATTGAATTGAAGTGAATGGCCAACGAAATCCACAAATGAACTCTGCACAAAAATTATTTTAATCTTAATCTATCACATTGCAAGAATAAAGAGAAATCTTGATAATATTGCCTAATTTTGAATAATCAAATCCCACAAATACATTCAAAATCCCACACAGATACATCATCTAATGTCTAAATATATTTTCCTAGCATTTGTCATCATATGTTTCCACCATAAGTTCATACACATGCTGACAGGAACCCTCAACTCAATCTTAAAATAATTGGGTAGTATAGCATGCATATGTACTAGCTAATCGATTGTACTTATGAGAAATGGGTCCTTCAGAAGTTCTGCAGCAGATGGATTTACCGATGTATCTGCCAGAAAAATCAAACTTATTGATGTCAAAAATCAATTCCTTCTTCGTATATCATATTTCTCTCCATTAGAACAAATAAGGCATAAGGTATCTTAGGCAGGAGTCCTTGTGTTCTTCTGCTATATATACGCATGCTTCACTCAAAGCTAGAAGCTCTTTTAAGAAACTCTGCCCATGAGTATATTGGGAGCATCTTGGCAGAGTAAGTGTCATTGTTTGCAGAAAAGGGGAACTTCTGAACATGCAACATATCAGAGAAAATTCCTCCTTATCAAAAGTTGAAACCTTCATGTGTGCCTTCTTCAGAATTTTGTGTGAAAAGCTCAAATTTTATGCCTCCAGTCTTGCTGCATCATCCTGCAATCCAGACTTTGTGGGATAAATCTCCCTATTAAATAAAATTTTGGTGTTTAAACACTCTACATAGATGCCAAAGCAAGAAAATTAGTAAACCTTAAACCATTTACACTCTATCGAGAGTTCTTCAAGGGAGAAAAAACTTTCAAGAACTGCAAGAAAATACATTTTTCCATTGAACCCACGAAACGAAACTTTCTTCAGCGAGTTAGTGGTAGAAAGGCTTTTAAGTGCATTGAGCTCCGTCATGGAATAATGCAAAGACCCACGAGACTTGACTTCTGACATTGACATCCTGGGAAAATTGTGCACTGTGAAATTCATCAAATTTGGGCAGTTCGCTGTCACTGAGCTTTTACACTCAACTCTAGTTATATCAAGACACTTAAGATTGCCTGCAAAAATTTTCACCTCGGAGCTAATGCATGTCACGGAGCTGCTTGGCGAATGACGGGGCCTCATGAACCGGGAACTATTTGAATTTCAAATTCAAAAAAACACAGCATTAATGTCGGGTAGGTGGTCGGGGGTCGTGGGGGTGGCAGGTGGGGGAGGAGCAGCACGAGCTGGTGGGGTCTGCTAATGCCATTATCGTGATCGTTGGAGTTTCCGTCGCCGTTTCGAATGCGGGGTCCACATCGTGCCGAAGGGAGGGGAGGTCGTCGGAGCTGGGCGATCGGGATCTGTCACATCAGCTCCTGATTCATAGATCAAAAGACAACTCCATTTCGTGACTCCCATCCTTACTATCTGGTTTCCTCCCAGTGACCATCTTCTATGGGGGTGGCTCTGTAATTTACGTCAAGTTTTTCCGGCCATCACCTTTTTTTTCCGACTCTCTTTTTTTTGTTGCTATTGAGCTAGGAACTTTTCCTATTTTGAATTCACCTACTCTATATATCAACCCCGCGTACATCAAATTTTCTTTATGACGCATGTTATGATTCTGCAAATGTTACTTCCATTTTTTTTATTTATGTTCCTTTCTGTCCTTTCGATTTTACTTTCTCTCAACTCTTCCTCTCTCACCATTACATCTTATACAACATTTCACACTTCCCCATAGCCACCACCCTAATTTTGGCATATCCTCATTTGTACATATAACCACCCTCATTTATCGTATATCCTATTGTCATACTTCCTTATCGAATCGTGGTGAGGGGTAGTTGTATCACATTTACACTTTTCCAACTCACCGTTGCACTTACTCCTTTCCCACCTCAACATGGATCTAATATTCAACTTCCTTGAGGCCGACACATCATCTCAGGAGGCCTACATCCAGGCCATGCTGGATGTTGAAAGGGCGTGCAACACTTGGATATCCAATTGAAATCCATCAGGGCCCTTACTTGACACTAATCATCTCAGAAATGTCCCAGATGCTCCATGTCATCTTCCCCATGCAAAACAGTGGACACCTTAGGCCTCTCACAGACATAGTGAGAAATTGCAGCATAAGGTAGACATAATAATACAAACCTCTCCTAAAATCAAGCTACTGAGCTTTGGATATAATTTGATATAGGGTCGAGTGATAAGTATATAGACACAGGTGATCATGGGCCATTGGATTTTCATAGACATGTCAAAGAAGAACATGTAGGGTTCGTTGAAGAAGACCTGGTCTCCCATAGTTGACTACTCGTCAAAGGTGAGTCGACTTATGAAATCCTCTTTTACCATACATTTCCTCCATTCAGGCGATGCAAAAAAAGTACTCCACACAACCTGGGTTCGTGGTAGAAGATTTTCTCAATTGAACATATGGTACATTGGTTTCAACTCTAATATGGATAACCCAAAGAAAAAATTGGTATGGGTTAAACTACCTGGTTTTCACCTAGAATTATGGACAAAGGTGGTTCTTACCGAGATTGGTAATGCAATCAGAAAATTCTGATATCTTGAACCTGGATGCTTGGTGCCTAAGGATAAATGTGTCGTGTGGATTCTGGATTGACTCCTTAATTATCTAGAAACCTTCTAAGGATATTTGATCTCGATGTTGTTATTTATTTGGCACTTTATGAGATGTTGTTGTTGTGAATTTGAACTTACGAAACATTTCATGACTCCCATCCTTACTATTTGGTTTCCTCCCGTCGACCATCTCCTATGGGGGTGGCTCTATAATTTACGTCAAGTTTTTTCGGCCATCACCTTTTTTTCCTACCCGTTTCTTTTTTTTTTGCTATCGAGTTGTGAACTCTTCCTATTTTGAATTCACCTACTCTATATATCAACACCGTGTACATCAAATTTTCTTTATGACGCATGTTATGATTCTGCAAATGTTACTTCCATTTGTTTTATTCATGTTCCTTTCTGTCCTTCCAATTTTACTTTCTCTCAACTCTTCCTCTCTCACCATTACATCTTATACAACATTTCACACTTCCCCATAACCACGACCCTGATTTTTGCATATGCTCCTTTGTACGTCTAAGCACCCTCGTTTATCATATATCCTATTGTCATACTTCCTTATCGAATTGTAGTGAGGGGTGGTTGTATCACATTTATACTTTGCCAACTCACCATTGCACTTACTCCTTTCCCACCTCAACATGGATCTACGCTTCAACTTCCTTGAGGCCAACACATCATCTTGGGAGGCCTACATCTAGGCCATCTTGGATGTTGAATGGGCGTACAACACTTGGATATCCAATCGAAATCCATCAGGGCCCTTCCTCGACACTAATTGTCTTAGATATCTTCCATATGCTCTTAAAATGTCGTCTCCCCATGAAAAATAGTGGAAACCTTAGGTCTCTTGTAGACATAGTGAGAAATTGTAGCATAAGGTAGACATAATAATACAAACCTCTCCTAAAATCAAGCTACTGAGCTTTGGATATAATGTGATATAGGGTCGAGTGACAAGTTTATAGACACGGGTGATCATGGGCCATTGGATTTTCATAGACATGTCAAAGGAGGACATGTAGGGTTGGGTGAATAAGACCTGGTCTCCCCTAGTCAGCTACCTGTCGAAGGTGAGTCGACTTATGTAATCCTCTTTTACCATATATTTCCTTTATTCAGACGATGCAAAAAAATTACTCCACACAACCCGGGTTCGTGGTAGAAGCTTTTTTCAATTGCACAGATGGTACATTGGTTTCAACTCTAATATGGATAACCCAAATAAAAAATTGGTACTTGTTTTCACCTGGAATTATGGACGAAGGTGGTTCTTATTGAGATTGGTAATGCAATAGGAAAATTCTGATATCTTGACCCTGGATGCTTGGGGGCTAAGGATAAATGTGTCGTGTGGATTCTGGGGAAGCTGAAATTCTCTGGCGGGCTCCTAGGGAACTTAGACCTCGCACAGGGCACGATTTGACATCAGTAATGGGTGGATTAGCTGAAATTCTTTGGCGAGCTCCTAGGGAACTTAGACCTCGCATGGGGTGCGATTTGAAATTGGTAATGGGTGGATTAATGGGGGTTTCCATTTCGGTGCCTTCTATGCCACCATATGGGACACCTGATTAATTTTTTCCCCCGTGGATGCAAGCACTCAACAAACTCTGCTCAAACTATTCCATCTTACGGACCCAACACATTGGAGGATTGTGTGAATTTTTCATAGTAATACTCTAGAGGTACTTCTTCTTCTTATCCACCTCACTATGTTCACTTTGTTGTGTCTTCTTCTCCACATCATTTCTCACATTTCAACTGAGGATACTATGCATAAAACATTTGGGCTCGAAAAGGATACCCACTCGGATGTTACTCTAGAACAATCCAAGTTTCATATCTTCTGGAAAATATGGATTTACTACTTTATTATTTTGAGACCCTATAAGGACATTGGATTTCAATGCTATCACAAATGGTGGCACTGTATGGGATGCTTTTGTTGTTGTTGTTGTGAATTTTGAACTTGCATAACTTGTCCTGACTCCTGTCCTTAATATCTAGTTTCCTCCCATCGAGCATATGCTACATGGGTGGCTCTGTAATTTTCGTTAAGTTTTTCTGGCCATCACCTTTTTTTTAGCCTGTTTTTTTTCTTTTTTCGGGAGATATCAAACTGGGTGCCCTTCCTATTTTTAATTCACTTACTCTATCTACCCACCCTTTGTATGTAATATTTTATTTATGACGCATGTTGTGATTTTTAAAACATTACTTCCATATTTCTTATTCCTATACCTTTTTGTCCTTCGGATTTGACTTTCTCCAGGTATCCTCTCCGACTTTTAAATATTATACAACATTTCACACTTCCCATAGCCGCCACCCTGATTTGGGCATATCCTCCTTTGCATGTCTAACCACCCTGATTTATCATATATCCTATTGTCATACTTCCTGCCCAGATCATGCTTAGGGGTGGTTCTTTCACATGTATACTTTTCCAGCTCAGCATTGCATATACTCTTTTCCTGCCTCATACTGGATCTAGGCTTTGACTTCCTTGAGGCTGACACATCATCTCAGGAGGCCTAGATCTACCCCACGTTGGATTCTAAACAAGCATACAACACTTGGCTATCCAACTAACATCCACCAGGGTCCTTCTGCAACACTAATCACCTCAGATGTTTTCCAAATGCTCCACTTCCTCTACCCCATCCAAAACAGTTGACACGTGAGGTCTCTCGAATATATACCAGGAAATCATAGCAGAAGGTATGAGGAATCATACAACCCTATCATGAAATCAAGCTACTGAGCTTTGGATATGATGTACTATGGGGTCACGTCATGATTCTGTAGAAATAGGAGATCGTGGGCTGCTCGATTTTCATCGACATGTCAAAGAAGGACATGCAAGGTTGGGTGAATAATACCTGGTCTCCCCTAGTCAGCAACCCGCCAAATCTGAGTTGGATTATGAACTCCTAGTTCAACATACATTTCCTCCATTCAGATGATGCAGAAAAAATACTCCGCATAACCTAGGTTTGTGGCAGAAGCTTTATACAACTCCACAGATGGTACATTGGTTTCAACTATATTATGGATAACCTGAAGAACAACTTGGTATGGGTTATACGACCTGATTTCCCCCTGGAATTTTGGATGAAGGAAACTCTCAGTGAGATTGGTAATGCAATCAGAAAATTTCGATATCTTGACCCTAGATGCATGGGGGCTAAGGATAGATGTGTTGCATGGATTTTGGTGGAGGTAAAATTATCTGGAGGGCTCCAAGGGAACTTAGACCTTTCTTGGGGCATGATTAGAAATCAACAATGGGTGGATTAATAGGGGCTACAATTTCGGTCCTTCTATGCCACCATACAAGACACTTGAGGAATTTTTTCCTCGTGGACATAAGCACTCTACAAAATTTTCTCACACTATTGTGGCTCATGAACCCAACATGATGTAGGAACGTGCTAACTTTTCACAACAATACTATAGAGGTCCTTCTTCTTATTCTCCACCTCACTATGTTCACTTTTTTGCATATTCCTATCCACATCATTCTTCTCCTAACCCCCCTCTCTTTGGCCCATCTGATGAATCTGGAGGGATCCCCACACAATCTGGTGATGTCCTGAACCTTATCGTGGTCATTACACAATCTCCCTACGTCTCTCTACCCCTCGATTGTGGTATCCATATTTCCTCACCCATCTCAAATCTTGTGGTCCCTCATGTGACCCTTCGCGATTCACATATTCCTACCTCTGGATCGATACCCTGCTCCTTGTCAATTCCCCCCTGGAACCGGTCTCTCCTCCTCCTGACCTCGTTCATGGTGCGACTGCACCCTCAAACTCTCCTCACAATTCTATTGGAAGTGACTGTGAATTCCTATTATTGAATCTCGGTATGGATCTAGAGGCCCTCACTATACATAAAGGATGTCAAACTGCTACCTCCCCTAATATTATCCCCCTCTCTACCTTGAAAATTACTGTCTGGAAGCAGGGAAAAGACAGGACCAAACACTTTCGTGGTCGAAAAAAATCTCGGTATTTTCATCAGGAGAATTCAAAGTGATTAAGGGACATCCCTATCCTCACATCCTTTGAATCTTGGGCACTTAGAGTGTGTGACCCCACCTTACCTGCACCATGAATTATGTTCTCTCCCACAATATCTATGGTCTGGGAGACCACTCAAAAATTTTGAACCTGAGACACCTCTTCTCCGTATCCTCCCCTTTCATCATTGTTTTCCAAGAAACCATGTCCCCTAGTGCCGGAGTTATTTCATACTTCTACTCCATTCATACAGAGTGGCACATCATCGCCTCCGATTCTGTTAGACTCTCTGGTGGCCTCATTCAAATGTGGGATCTGTGCCATGCCATTTTTTGTGAATTTCACTTCTTTGCTAGTATTATACTCACCAATAAGATCTGTGGATTCCCATAACCCATCCACTTTATTAATCTATACGCCCCATGTCGTAATCACCTCACATTCAGGGAATGTATTACATCCTCAGACAGCCTCAACATATGCAATCTCATCATTCTGGGGGATTTCAAAGCCACCTTGTCTCCCTCCGAAAGTTGGGGCACTCACTGTTGTCTGGATCCCTTGGCTGATCAACCTTCTCAAATTTTTACTGAATATCATATTTTTGATATTTTCCCATCCCTTATATCTCCTTCTTGGTGAAACAATGGGACTAGAGATGCCTATATCAGCAAGCAACTAGGAAATTTTCTTTTGCCCAAGAAATTTATTAAAATATTTAGTAATATGAAATCTACAATGATCAAATTTACCTTCTCATATCATCACGAAATCTATTTACGGTCACAGATGGAACCAGTTCATATGTAGCTTCCCTTCAAATTCAATAGGGTTTGGCTAGAATATTTCAACTTTCACAAAATGATTAGCGAGACTTGGGTGGAAGATCCAGAAAGGGAAGGAACCTCGTCCATGCCAAGGTTTTCATAGAAGCTCCGCATTCTAAAGAGAAGGACTCCCACCTTGGAACGAGTCAAGAAACAACTGGTGATTAAGGAATTACATCATATTCCCGGGATATTGAAACAATATGTACTAACCTCGAAAGTAATTTTCCAACCTCACAGGAATCTTCTCATCTACAACACCTATGAAAGCACAAAAATGAGATCCTCAAGATACAAGAGAGCATATGGAAATTGAAAATTAGGGCCACCTAGGTGCGTGAGGGAGACCACAACACAAAAATTTTCCACCATTATAAAAATCTCAAGAAAAATATGAATTCCATTTGGCAGATTGAATCGATGGATGATTCTATCTTACGTTCGAGACATGAGATCCAAAAGAAGGTTGTCTAATATTTTTCATGTTTTTACAAACGTAGGTCGGGGATTGATTTTTCAAGTCATACGTGGGCATTGTAACTATTCCCCCCATGTTCGATGATACATCCAATGCCACATTGTGCAACCCTATCTATCGTGAAGAAATTCAGCAGGCACTCAAAACATTTGCTGGGGGTAAATGCCCTGGAACTGAAGGGTGGGTGGTGGAGCTATACTTAGATTTTTTTGAATTGATGGGCACATACCTCTTGGAGGTTGTTGAGGAATCAATGATTTTTGGATAGATTTCAAGAAATATTAACTCCACTTTCCTTTCCCTCATCCCCAAATCCTCCTCTCCGAAGGATCTCAAGTATTTCAGACCTATACCACTTTGCAACATTTTTTATAAGTTTATCTATAAGTTGATTTCTCTTAAGAACTCTGGTTTAATCCCTTCCCATATTTATCATGAGCAATATGGTTTCCTTAGCGACCACCTGATACATGATGAAATTTCCATGGCACAAGAATGCATCCACTTCATTGATGCAAAAAATTTGGAGGTCTTAGTAAAGAAGGTGGATCTACATAAATATTATGATAGTGTCAATTGGTCTTTCATTCGCCTAGTACTACACAAGATCGTTCTATCCATATACAACATCAAATGGATCATGGCATGCATTGCACCTGTCTGGCATGTTGTCATCATAAGCGGTCTTCCTTTGGATTTCTTCCTAGTTGGGAATGACATTTGTCAACGATTCTCACTATTCCCCTATATTTTTATTCTTCTCATGGATGGGCTCAGCCTCAAAATAAAATATCCATAGTCACGAGGTATCTTGGAGGGTCTACACATATCTCCCCGGGTGGTGGTCATGCACTCTTTATTTTTTGATGATATCTTGTCTTTTGGCACACTCTCCTGGGAACAATGGTCTACCCTTCATTACATCTTCCTTAGATAGGGGGTTGTCTCTAGCCTATAGTTCAATGGAGGAAAATTTTTACTTCTATCTTCCACCGGAGACATGAGGGAGATGGAGATCATCACAGGAATTTTCGTTGTCAGATTGGAAACTCTCACATATGGCTTCACTTACCTTGGTTTATGTTTGAAACCAAAATATTATCATACCAAAGACTGGACCTGGCTTTTAAAGAAATACAAGAAACAGTTGAACCGTTGGACGTACAAATGGCTCACTCTAGGGGGTCATTACATCCTCATTCAGGTTGTATTACAGTAGATCTTGGTTTATTGGGAACACCTTTTCAAGTTGCCTTCACATATTATTAGTTCCATAAATTCCATAGTTACAAATTTCTTGTGGTTTGGGGATCATGGAAAACAAAAAATACATCTTTGTATATTGGAATTACTGACAATATCCAAATTATATGGTGGTTGGGGTTTATTAGACACTTAGTTTTCTACACAAACTCTCTTCATAAAATCATTACGTAGGGCTATCACTGGTACAGGAATCTGACCAAACATATTTCGTTTCAAGTATCTATATGGTTTGGGGCTCATACATATATATACAGAGCACAAATTTTTCCCATGCATAGGGGCTCATATATATGTCAGAGTTTCAGAAATGTCTTAGAACTTTTATTTAGAGGGCTGACATGGGAGTTTGGTAATGGCCAGAATATTCTATTGGGCATGGACAACATTAGAGGCACCTCGCCAGATCTATCTATATATGCACATCTCCTGCGAGTATTATATCGAAAAGGGCACTTCTTTTTAAGCCATATTATTTCAAAGTGGAAACAGGGTTTCCCAATTTGGGAGACTTCTGCTAAGTTTGGATTTTATGGAAAATATGCATTAGCATGGAAAGTGTACATTGACAGACATGGACCAGTTTGATTTTGTCTTGATCAGATTGTTTGCGTAGGAAAGATGCGGGGATAGTCTATTGTGGTTGCAGATATTTATAAAAACAATATCATTCAGAAAATTCGACAGTTCTTTATAAATATATGGAAGAAATCCATCCCAAACATTATCGTTCTCTTCACTTGTCGCCCATGGAGAAATAATTTTCTCAGGTGGGAAAATCTTCTGAAATGGGGATACCAGGGACCGGGTCATTTTTCTTTCTGCATGGCAGATTCTAAAACAGTTAAACATATGTTTATCACTTTCTCCTCTATATTTACATTATGGATATATTGTTCTTAGTCCCTACAGAACTTGGAATGGTCACCACATAATATAATACATTTCATTTGGTCATGGGATCGTGCTGATACTCAACACTGATTTTTTCCTTTTTATTTTTTCTAGGAGGTTTGGATGGCTAGGAACCAATTCCTCTTCGAGGGGGCATTGATTGTACATAATCGGATTTTTTTGTAGAATCATGACATGGCTTCACAACACTACTGCATTGGATGTTAAAGCTAAGAATTTATCTCACCGACATCTTCCACTCTAGATCACCTTTTCGGTAGGGTATTTCAATGGAGATGAACAACAAGGTATATGTGGATGCGTCACCTGGATTAGACTGAATAAAAACAAACAATAGCATCCACACTGGAATGGTGATCTTATATTGAACATGAAGGCTGAAGTCATGGCACTATGGGCTTTGTTATGGATCTCTTATAATTTGTAGATCATGAATCTACACATATATGGAGATTTCCAAATTGTTATTGATATGATTAATGGAAATAGAACATTTCTTCCTCCAATACTAGCGAGTTGGATCACACACATCAAACACCTCCTTCACTTCATGTGTTGTTCACAAATTCAACACATATATCGGGAGTCCAACACAATGGTAGATTCCTTTCTAATCAGGGCTAAAAGAAAATTCAGGCAAATACAAGTTATGTATTTCGTGGATGGTCGACTGCTGGAAGATCCCTCAATTTAGCTACCATGATTTTAGCCACCATGGATCCTACATATATGTTTTTTTCCCTGCAACTTCCATATTTTTTACCACCAAGTTTCTACAACCAGTTTTTTATACATCTTCCATTGTACATATCCATTTCAGAACATTATGATGCTTACGTATGATGCTGCAACTTTTTGGTTTTAGTTTTTAGCTTTGCCTTGGTACCAGAAGGCTACTGATGTATACTTTCTTATGTCTAAAATTTTTTCTAAATTTTTCCATTCTCCGAGACACTAATATGGGTTTATGGACCAAGGTTACATGTACTGGTTTTGACTTAATACAAAACATAGTTTTTTTTTTTTCGTCTGTGAAAAAAACAAAAAAAAAAAACTTTGCCAAACATAACATATGAGATATGAAGTATATTAAAAGAGTAATATAATCACTATATAATTTATAAAAATAATAATCATAATCACTGTGAAAATTTTGATATAAAAATGTAATACCATACTATTTTTTTATTGCAAAATCCAGTTTTGTTATAATGAAAGTATTAATTAAATTTACAATAATATAAATATGTTATGATGTTCATTAGAGTTTTTTTTTTTGAATTAATTAGTTCGTATACTTGTATGTTACTATTCAAATAAAGGTTGGTTCTTAATAGAGATGTCATTATAAATATTAACACAAATATATAAATTAAATGTTATATGATGAGTAAACATTAAAAAGGTGATAGTCATCAAAATATAATATATAAATATTTTTTGTTATAATATCATGTGTTAATATTATAATTTATAAATAACATATATTAAAAACCATAATCATTTTATAATTAAAATATTTTAGATATTTTTTTTAACTTTAATTTTATAAAAAAATTAAATTAAATTAAAAAAAATAACATTACTATTTTTGAGATAAACCTCAGTAAAATACAAATGTGCAGGCAGATGGCACCCATTTTTTTTGTTTCAAATTTGAGCTTTGTTTTTACTCTAACTATTATCTCACTTTGGTGAAACCCTATTCCACAGTACTAATACAAACGGTTAGGCTATTAAGCAAAGAATAATGCATAGAGACCGCAGAAGTGCAGATCCCATAGCTACTAGAATGGTCGGTCATCACAGAGGAAGAAGACGAGGAAATTTCAACCTACGATGATCTTATATATTGAGTGTGAAGGAATGGCGTAGCCATAATTAATAATTGGTCAATCGAAATGCGTGATTATTGAAAGCGTGGGTGTAGGTATGGAGAACTATACAAGAAGGCGCAAAGGGAGGTCTATCTGACTACACTCTTCATCCTCATCTATTTCTAAATATGGGCTTTTGAAATTGCTTCTAATTAATTAAAATTATGGTTCTCATGTTGTCGAACATTGAATTCAAATTCGAAATGTTTGAGTGGAAAGTTTTGACTAACGTATAACTCACCATTTGGGATCTCCTCCAATGGTTAGCAATATATAATCTATCACACCCCTTCACTACCATAATACAAAGCCCTTAATGGTGGCTCCCATATCATTCCACCTTTTCACTTTATAACACAGTGCACAAGACTATACTTTGGTCCATCAAAGCTCCTTGCTTTGATGGAAATAAATAGGGTTATTCTCATAGCACACCTTTCTTCCTAGTTGGATTTCTCTCACAAAGGTGAAGCATAGGAAATGAATCAAATAGAGGAAATTTTCTATCTGATCACAATGGAAATATCAATAATATATTATTACACCCTTTTTATTAGTGAGAATCCATGTAACCCAATATGATCCATGTCTCATAATGTTTTCCTATTTGTATGAGTGGAATAAAATTTCAATTGGATCTACTTGTTACTGTTATAACTTTAATGGATCTTATTATCTGGGTTTGCTTTCATCCTGGGAAATATGAAAGTATAACTAATCCATGACTTTGACAGATCTTGATTTTTACATTTTGGTACTTTTTGGTTGTCTTATATTTAGGGCCACCTATCATAATTGCTCCATGCTCCTCCTATATTTTCATGGATTTGTTTTAGCTTCCATCATACCTTTAATATTTATCATGCAAAACTCATTCATTGGTTATGATGTTCTCAACAAACTTGTAATTCCCCAGCCTAAACAATACTTCCAGGCAAGAATTCTTTATTATATTTTTTCTTTGATCAATGCATTTGTTGCATACTTTGAAGATATTGGTGAGGAATTTGGAGTATCATCATACAATAATGTACATGGTGCACCTCTTTTTTTTTTGGATCTTAGTCCAAATATACATAAGGTATATCTCTAGAGAAAAATTTTGTGCATCCTTCAATGGTTGGCATGTTGGATGCTTCAACAGAGGATGCTATTGAACATAGTGGATGGTAAGGGCCAAAAAAACGTAACAGTTTATAAAATTTTATAATATGTATTTAAATGTATCTAAGATTTTAATATCTATTTTTTACTTTCTTGTTGAAACTTAAAGAGTTTCCTTAATTCAATCAATCTTGTTGTATTGATGGAACAATTTTTCACATACATTTTTAGTTTAGTATTTTTTTTTTTACTTACAAAATTATATGCATATGTTTGGCATTATTATAATGTTATTTATGAGTTATCAACTATATTTTAAGGGGACATTGTGTGGAGATGCCTCTATAATGGAATAAATATTAAGGAAAAACAATATCTTAATGGAGCATTCAGTATTAGAGCACTCGCAAGAGTTCATTGTGGAGAAACTTGTATTTGGGGTTGAAGATAAAATTGAAGGGTTGAATCTTGAATCTGGAAAAAAATTCAAGGTTGATTTGCACCCAAGGTCATCATCATTTCATTTCATATTTACTACTTCTTGGTTGGGAATCATATTGTATTGTCATATTGGGTTAATGTTAGTTGTTGAGGATGTGAAAGAGAGGTGTGTTGAGCTTCTTCCTCGCTATTTATGTTATCAAATTTAAAAAGTATTATTGAAGGTCGATTATTCAATAAAAATATGTTTTCTTTTGTTGCCTATGCCTAAATTGATATCTTATGATGCACTTGGATGATTGATGATCACTTTATGTGGATTGAGAATGGAAAGAGGAAATATATATATATATATATATACTAGTGGGTTGATTATAAGAGAGTATTAATTCCTATGGTTTGTGGAAAATATGGATGAATGTTAGGATCCTCAAATATTGGGGTTGTCTTGGTTTCCGAAACATATATGTTTCAAGTGGATACATTTGGTCAGATACATTGAAAGGGGATGTAAATGACATAGTTCTAGAAATAATTCCAAAATTCCATTTTTTTAGAATATCTGAGATTTTTGGTGGGAATGTGGAGATATCGTGCGAAAATGATACTATAGAGCATAACTAGTTAAGGATGGAATCAGTTTTATGTTTTGGACTCACAAAGTAGAGGCAAGGCCAAGATGAAACCAATCAATCATTATGTTACTAGGAGATTTACTTCCTATGGACCCTAAGGATCATGGCATATTGGGGCATGTTGCTGACCTAGATGTATGGGTAATCATAGGAGAACGGTTTTCTTCTGTGATGCAATTTTCCAGCCAATTGTCATACATTATTTATTATATGCTTTTTTTCTTTCCATTTTTTTCAAAATTTATCTACAACCTGAGATTTTTAGCATGTAACTTAGTTAGCATGATTGTGTTTAAGCTTTTCCTAAAGGTTAAAAGTTAAGTTTCTAAGGTTTTATTTTAGATGGTGACATTTTTTTTTCTTTGTTTATACAGGTCGTCTAGCGACAGAGTGGCCACTATCACCCCATTCACTAGTAGAAAATCGCTAATTATTTACTAAAAAAATGACTAAAATTTTCATATAAATGACCAATTTTCAATCAGTGACCGATAGTAGTTAATTTACAATATCTTATAACACGGCCAAATTTTAGTCGTTTTTATCTTAGTGATTAATTGGTTGTCTAAATTTTATTGCTTAGTAGTATATTTAGTCATAAATTTAGTCATTGATTTAGTCATTAATTGCCACAATTAATGACCAAAAATACAACAAAACATATTACTATATGATCACCTGAAAAAACCAATTAATGACCAAAATGTTGGTCGTGTTATAAGATACTGTAAATTAGCTACTAATAGTCATATATATGCAAATTTTAGTCATCATTTGAAACCAATTATTTACCAAAGAAATATGACTAAATTTCAGTCGTGTTATAAGATAATGTAAATTAGCTACTAATAGTCGTATATATGCAAAATTTAGTCGTTATTTGTAATAAAAAATTTATCATTTTCAATAGTCATTTATTTTTTTGGTAGTTTCATATTCATTATAAAAAATGAATGATTTATTAGTTTATATTCATTTAATTTTATTTATTTAATAATCATTATAAATTACTAATTTAGTCATATATTCATTTTGTGTGCGTTCACCATTAATAAATATAAACTGCTAATGTAGTAGTTTTAGATTAATTTTATGTGTTCATTATTTATAAACATAAATTGATTAGTATGATTTTGCATTTAAATTAAAAATAAATGGCATACAATGGGCATGTTATTATAATATAAAAAGACAAAATTACATATGTTAATTATAATACTAAATAATATCAAGTGCAACTATAAATAATTTCAACTATATAAATTATATTATATAAAAGTTGAAGTATTACAATATCAGTTTCCAACTTCGTCGTGGTTGGATTACAATTTACACATGAAATATTGTTTCGTCACTTCAAAACATTATCATTGTGTTGTCAAGGCATTGCAAGTGAAATCACCAACTCTAAATATTCGACCATCAGTTTGTATATGTGTGTCTCATGTGAAACATTGGCTTTAAGGGTATCACTATATCGGTTCTCTTCTCTTTCTCTTTCTTAATTTTTCTCTCTAATGTTATTGTTCTCCTCTTTCTTCAATTTTTGCTTCTTACCAAAAATATTGATTTCCTCTTCTGAAAATGAAAGAAGACACAATACAAAGTATAAGGCATGAAAGACGATGAACACTGAAATATTATAAACTAAATTAAACTATAAAATATGTATACAACATATACCTAAACATCAACAATGTTTACCATTTTTCTCCAAAAAATAAAAAAAAACTTGAAAAAGTTTTCTTTAGTGCAGCGAAAGTGGCCACCATGTGGCTAGTTGACATGTATAAACAAAGAAAATAAAATTTCACTATAGAGAAGAACACCTTAGAAACTTATCATTCAATCTTCAGGAAACTCTTAGGCAAAATCATGAAAACTAAATTACATTCTAAAATGCTCAGGTTGTAGATCTAAATTCTAAAAATAAATGGAAATAAAAAGACAACATATAATAAATAATGTATGACAATTGACTAGAAAATTGCATCACAAAAGAAAACAATTCCCCTATGTTTACCCATACATGTGGGTGGGTAGCAAAAGATAAGATAATTATGTTATTGTCAAATAAATGAACACATAAGTAGGTTAATGGGACTATTGAGTACAATTATTTCAATACAAAGGAGGATTATTAAAAAGTATTCTATATAAAGGACAATAAGTAATGTAGAAACATGAAATATATATGCGAAAACAAGAGAAAATCCTCATATTCAAGCGCGACAAGCCTCGACAAGAGGAAGGCATGTAGAGGGAAAGGATCTAAAAATTGGTCCATGATACACTTGATATACATATCAAAATGTTAGAGGTCAAATGAAGTAAACTAAAGATAATATGATGCCCTAAAGAAGAACTAGGGGTAGATTTGAAGCCTCTTCTACACTGTTGCCTGGCCATTATAACTTACTACTGATGTCTAGGTGATATTATATTCTTAATGGTAAGGGATCTAGTCTAGTGACATGTTTGAGGTTCCTCGGGAGGGTGAGTGGTCCCTCTAGTCTGCATTGATCTAGTGCTAGAAGTAATGATGTCATCATCCTATATCTTAGCGCCCCTAGCATATGGGAGCACTATAAAGATGGAGGTACTCCACTGAGCATGATATAGACTAGGAGGATACTGAAGAGTGTGCATAAAATGTTTGAGGTCATCTAGATAGTAGCCATAAAGGATTAATAAAATCTTGTAAAAATAAAAAGGTTGGAAAATAGTTATTAAATATTGAAATACATTAATTCCCATAGCCGCTAATGTTTATAACCTTAAATCTTGATTCAAACATGGACTCAAAATAATATAATATTACAGAACAAAAAGGGATAGATCAGTTGGTTCAACACTTGTTACTAAGGATTAATGTCCAGGGAGATCGTGGGACCCATTCCTTACATTTCCTATAAGGTTAGTAGCCGCAATTTCAACCAAAAGTTAATATCACCTTCCAGATGGAATCTAGAGTGGGGGAGAGTATCAGGGGCATTGAAAAAATACCAGCTTCCTCACTCTAAAAGTGAGTGGAATTATTCCCCCCAAAAAATATGATTGTAGAAGTGACATGTCCTGCTTATTCCAGATTAAAAAGCTGAATATAACTAATTGAACTAGAGATGAAGAAAATACAAATTTTGAAGGGCATTGTTTCTATATATATATATATATATATATAAAGGAGATACAATCATTAAAAGCTGAGAGAATAAAATCTGAGAAATTGGAACAAGGTCAAAAATCCTTGATTTTTTTATATAAGTCATCAGGACAACTTCAAAAAACTATTAAAAAGAAACAATAGATAAATAATTTTGGTGAGTATTTGCGGGGATTTACTTATCTCATAAGACATTCTCTAAAATATTAAAATGTAAGAATCTAAACCATGCAATTTTTGGAAAATTAGGGTAATCCTTAGGCTAATTTAGCTAAGTACAAGGAATTAAAGCCAGAAGATACACACTAAATTTTCGATTGGAAAGAATTTCCATCAATATGACCCTAATCAACACCAATCTCAGTGTAGGTATCAGACTAGAAGCAAATGAATAAAGTACCAGCAATAAATCTTTCATGTGTCTTCTGTATTGCATCTTTGGTTTTTTGCTAGCTTTTTAGCATCTAGCAGTGCTATGGACAATCCCATAATCTATAGACAACTAGTTGTATTATATAGTATCGTTGAGCTATTTCTTAGTCCTCTATTGGAAATTAATAAGATTATTTTATCTTATTTCTCATTGTTATGCAATTAGCTCGAGTCATTTACTTTTATAATATATTTGTTTTTCAAATACTTGGACTAAAGTTGTTTCAATGTGGTTTGTAACATGCTAGTTAATTGATTCCTAAAACAAGAAAGAATGGAGTATAAGGAAGAAAATTGGAAGATTTAGACGTTGTCACATAAGCTACATCTCAAAATTGATCAAATTCAACAAAAATAGGTTATGAATAAAGGTTTATTCTTAGAAAATTTAAGGCACGTCCTAGCATTTCTCTTGTATAAAAGTATAAGTTGATAATCACCCAATGAGTGTCAATTTTTACCCGTTATTCTATTTAATCTTGGGTTGACTAGGCTTATTTATCTTGTACATCTTAATTCAACACATTGGGCTACAATTTATTTTGATATCTTACTATATTCTCCTCTAAGAAAATATCGATGTCTTTTTTAGGCATGGTGATTCAACGATTAAAGTAAAAATATTGATAGAAACTAGAGACTAGGTGGAAAACGAAGAACACAAAAGTTTTCATATAACATATTAGAAACCAACATTGATCATATAAAGTTAGCATTCAACACATCACATTAAATATTTTCAAAAAATCCAACATGCCACTCCACTGATAAACAAATCAGAAAGGAGGATCACCATATGTAATCTACAAAAATTTAATGTTCAAGGAATGCTCATAATTAGCTTTCAAGTTTGAGAAGACGATATAAATTTTCAAAAATGAGGGAAATAATTTCATACTAGCATATAAACACCTCGAGCCTTGGGCACTTTCACAGGGGATACAAATTAGATTATTGGACATTAAGACAAACAACATTCACACATATTGTAGGTAATAACATTAACTAGGTTCTCTACATGGTCAAATAGTAACATTAACTAGGTGCTTTGGTACTTTGGTTCTTAGCTAAATAATGGGCAATACTATTTTCATATGGATTACAGAACCAAAGGACTAAAACATCTAGACAACCTGGAAGATATAAAACTAATGTCAACAGCCAAAATATGAACAAAATAGTAAAACAAACAAACACACACATACATGGTCACTAATTTCCTTCAAGAAACATATGTATCTACTAAATTAATTTATATGGGTTCAATAAGAAGTATGTAAAAGTTCACACATGACATATATATTATTAAAGAAATTTTGTATCGCATTACATGAAACAAAATAACATGGAAAATACATGTACCCCATTTATACAAAATTAATGTGAAAAACTGATGCCTATAATATACGAAACTCCATGATTTTAAGGAGAAAAATAATCATATTGAGTTGGTGCAGATCGAGACTCCAACATAATTCTATGCTTATTTGATAGTGATCTTCTCACCATGGATTGGGATGTCTGCACCAACGAGTCTTGTAGTTGTTTTCCTCACTCATAGTTTTCCTAATGACCCCAAGTGCATTCATGATATATTTACAAGAAAGATATATGCATCTACCTCGAAAACTAGTAGAGAAATCATTTGAACAAAACATATAAACAAAGAAGAACATGTCCATTATATTCCTTAACCATCCCATCACATTCCCTAACCAATGGACCATCTAATGATCCCATTAATACAAATTAATTTATCAACATGTAAATAACATATTCATTACTACAGCCTTACATGAATGCTTCTAAGCATGGATAGGAAGCGATGACCTCATATGTGTAGAGAACCCAATTAATGTTATTATCTAGTGGAACTTCTTTAACAAGGCCACATTATTGTAATATACTAGTGGACCTGATTTAACAGGGTCAACTTAAATTTATTTATTTCACACTTTAATACCTTGTGGGCCTAATTATTTAACTAACAACCTATTCTCCTAGCAAGGGGAGTTAGGTGGGACCCCACCGTGACTTCCTCCTTAGAAAGTAGTGCTATCCAAAAAGCTAGAAAAGACAAAATTCATGGAAAAACTCTATTGGTTACCATGTCGCATCTCTGGGTTGTGTATCCTTCCATTAGGTCAATACTTCCAAGATAGTGCACTGGCGAAGACAACACTTATATATGTCCAAAAAGGCCTTGAGCTGCAAGCAAATGGAACTATTCTCATCCAGTTCGAGAAGGCTAAATTTAACTCAGAAATTGGACCCAACCACTTTCTTCAAGTAAGATACATGAAAAACTAGATGGAACTCAAAATGGCTAGGAAAGTCCAATTTGTAAGCCACCAACCCAATGCATGTGATATCTAATTATGGATTCGAAGATGTAGGAACACCTTATCCCCTTCTTCAAAGTGGCATTCAAAGGCATGTTAATCAATATTTTGTTTCATTTTGTTTTGGGCCAATAACAAATTATCCTTGAGGGTACAATGAATGTTAACCTGAGCGACCAAGGTGTTTTTCATCTCCTAAAGCTTAGGGAAGCATGGTAAGTATAGTATCATTGACGGGGAATATTGTCCATAGACGACCTCAACGAGGGTCATTTGAGTACCACAATGATAGGTGATGTTGTACCACCATTCATTAAAGGATAACCACCAGACCCATTAGATATATATATCCAAGGAAAAAAAATCTATGTATTGTTGAAATCTTATGTCTCACCATCTGTTTTGCAGTGATACGTCATGTTGAGATTCAAACCAATAATTTGAAGCTAAAATAATTCCTACAATAAATTTCTAGTGAAGGTGGAGACATGATCAACCACAATTTATCTGGGCATGCCATTGAGTTTTAAAATATTTTCCATGAAGATGTGTGCTAAAATGGAGGCCTTGAATGGGTTTTGTAAGGCACAAAAGTGAGCATATTTAAAAAAGGAAATAAAAAAATACCATGCAATTTTTTTTCCTACTTTCAATAACCCCACAATGAAGTCCATAGAAATGCTAGTCCACACAATGGCTAGAATGGTTAAAGGTTGTAATTCTCCTATAGGACTCATAATATCCCATTTGTGCCATTGGAAAATTTCATACTCAACCACAAATATGTGGATGTTCATCTTCGTGCCTTCTTAAAAGAATGAACACTTATCATTTCATATGTTTTTCGAAATTCAGAATGACCTGTTATGGTAGAGGACTAATATTCAAATAACAATATAGATTTAAATATTGAATCCAAAACAAAAATATACACTCTTGATAGTCGAGGTCATCATTCTGCCAAGTGTCATTGAGATGTGCATGTGGGTCAGCGTATCACTAGTAGATCATGTGCACTATATTGGCATCTAATGAACATTATTGATGAAAATATTTCACTAGCTATTTTTCTGCCATTCTTACAAATAATCTCGTAATAAGAGCCTAACATTTTAGTGACCTATTTCTACAATTCTAGGAAGACAACCTTTATTCCTAGAAATATTGAAAATTCTAATATACATCAAAATGTTCTATTTCACACACACACACACACACACACACACACACACATATATATGGATTATCAAAGAGTCTAGACACAACTATTGTGCTCTATATTAATGGGATTAGTGCCAAAACTATTGTGCTCTATATTAATGGGATCAGTGCCACAATGACCATTGGATATATCTTTGCAAGTGAACAGAAGTGTAATGTGCATTTCGACTCCACAGTCTCTTTTTTCCCCATTTTTCTACTCTCCTTAGTTGTGCATAGTGAAATAATTAAAATTTAAAATCAATCAAATCTCATTATTGTGTAGAATTATTAGAAGTCGAAACCTATTTAGAATTTCTAGACTATTTGGAGATTACCTATTTTCACGTGATGACAAGACAACCTTATGGCAAGAAAACCTTATCCTACGTTGATGCCATGGAAATTCCCATTCAGGTTATATGTTATGGCTTCAGAAGTTCCAATTTCATGAATAGAAGAATAAATTGAAACGCAATCTCATTGAGAGATTGTGTCTACGGATTTTAGAATATATATAATATCTAAAAAAAAAATTGTTGGAATTACCAACTCTTCTTATATTTAAATTCTTTATGCAACACATGCATTTCAAACTACGTAAAATAAATGTGAAGATTGTATAAAATTTGAGATTAATTTACAATACATTCCAAACATGTGGAAAGTGCACTGGTGAACCAAGAATAAGTCTTCGAATATTGGAATTTGAACCTAATGCCATCTCTTAAAAACCTAAATAACAATTCTACGATGATACAACATAGGATAAGGTTATCTTGGCATAAGAATGTGGATTGCTTCTGATCCATGTAGCATAATGTTGATTGGCTGAGCAGAAGTAAGAGGTTAGGCCTATGAAAGGGAGAAAATATGATTTATTAGTATATATATGGATGTTCGGAAGTAGAGTGGATCAAAATGTTCAGCCCCTTCTGCTCTTGGTGCAAACCTGAGGCGAGAACTAAAGCTATGCTTTAATTTGGACTGAGACCCACCGTCCGCATCCTATAATATGTGGTGTAAAGAAGCGTGAAAAAAATTACCAAAATAATTTGGCCATTTTCCACTCGAAGTCGATCAATGCATAAGATATCAGACCATATACTACCGCTTGCACAATTATTCCATGGTACTTCAATCAAAATCTGACCGACAGAAACATAATTTCACCACAAGATAAATCATCTTTACCCGGAGATAAAATCAAGGTGTGAATTTTACCATTTGTGTTGAGTATAATAATTTAATTCGATTGTAGATTTCGAAATATTTTGAGGGTACTTGGGAAACTAAACAATTCGTCGGCATCTGTCAAAATTCTAAATTCCAAATTTTGTGATCTAAATTGCATTTTTCTATGTATATATGTTAAAGATGGAAAGAGCAACAAATAAGAAGAAAATCAAACTAAAGCAGAAATGGAGCCAACTCCCTTATTTTCATTAGTCAATAACAGTTAAATAATATTATATAAATAAATATCAACAATAAATAAACAACTGAATTGAAATTCAACTTTTAACTATAACTCAATAGAGCTGGGCTAAATTCAAATTGAGTAAACTAAAATTAAATAACTCTACAGAACTACAACTATAACTCAACAGAGCTGGACTAAATAATAATAACAAGCGTTTAGCTATGTAAATATCAAATTCAAATAATAACAAGTTCCTGAAATCGTGTTTATCTCAGCAAGGGCATAGGGAAGAGGGGAGTACATTTGTGCTGCATTTTCTCTTTAGAAGACTATTCTTTCGACATCAACCACTGGTAGTACAGATACAACATTGATAAAGTCTAGGAAGAGAATTGTGGTGAACATGGATCCCATTGTATTCAATATATCTCGTTTCCCGTGTCTGTAAAAAAATTAGAACCACCCATACATAAAAATATAAATTTAGGTTAATTAGAATTGATATAATTAAATTTGTTTCTCTTGAGTTCTGAAATTAATGCTTACATTTTCCGGCCCATTCTCCAGAAAGTGGTGCCAAAAAACAAAGCACAGGCCAAGGTGAACAAGAATCGAACGTTTTTGTGCTGAAAATTTCGTGAATAAGACCAATGTTGCAGCTTATGGTATTATTCTGGTTCTGTTGTTGGTTGAATGTTAAGTGCTGGCACCACGCACCTTCTTACCACTCCATTAGACATGTTGAAATACAACCTGCAGGTTAATACTGCTCAATACCGAAACATTTTTTCTGGGCTTGATGTTATATTGAGATAACAAGGTCCAGATGGCCTATGGAAAGGTTTGGAAGGGAAGCTTTTTGTCTATGGTTTCCATGGTAGTTGTCTTTTTGGCTTGTATGAGTACATCAAGAAATTTTACTATGATGTTGTTGGCCCAGTTAAAGTCAAGCATCAAAAGACTAATATTCCTTGCATCTAGTGCTTCTACATAGCTAATTGTTGATGTTGCTCTATGTCCTTTCGAATTGTGAAACTTAAAGTTCAGACACAACCTAGATTTTCTGAGGGAAAATTTCTTTAGCTGCTCAAATTTTACAAAGTTAAACTTAAATTTAAAATTATTAAGAATCTCTATAATACCCTCCAAATATATATATATATATACCCAAAAAAATGTATTTCCTCTCATGAAAAAAATGCACCTTTTAAATATAATCAAGAGCCTTGATAAATATCATTATCCTTGAAAATGAAGAAAAAATTAATAATCAAGAAATATAATCAATATCATTGAAAATGAAAAAAACATTAATGAAATTAATGAGCAATTAGTACCCCAGTCTGCTGCCCATGTGTCGACTAACCTTGGAGAGGGTAAAGAGCATCACGTCCTCATTAACTGGTTCATTAATGGCAGTGAAGTGAGGCCAATAGTAGGCATGATCATATACATTGCTCACGTTATGTCCCTCTAAAACGCCTACTTGAATAAAATTGATGTCATTGTTTGGAGACACTACAATTTCTACAAATCTGGTGGTGGAATCGACAAATTTCAAACTTTATGCCCATGTCCTAGTGTCTCCCTCCCAAGTAGAATCGACAGAGTCAAAAATTTGAGTCTGGCCTTTGTAAGCCTACAACAAACCAAATTACCCTAACATTAATCCATGGATTTCAGTTGATCTACTGAAACAACTAGAAAATGTCGAAGGGTTGCATGAACATACTCCGTAATAGGGCACAGCTGCGACTACTTATGCAGGACGTTGAGCATCTTGATGCCTAGGATAAAGACTATAAAACGCAACATTGATAAGCTGAATAGGGCTTGTTACAATCACTATATACCTCCCCTTTGTCACAATGTCTCCCACCAGAGCATTCATACCACGAATTTGAGTCTCTAACTCAGGGGATGTCAGTGTTATTGAATCATCGCATATTCTGTAGCCCATCCTCTACCACCCGGGCATCACCGTTGCGCTGGCTTCTGCATTCCCAATCTTGAAGGGTTTTAGAAATAAAGGATCCCCACTACAGTACCATTCATGTAGATCCACCAAAAATCTAGCCCCACCAGAGAGATCTGGATCTGGATCCAGATCTCGATCAGTGCTACCATCGTAGAAACAGTGCCAAGTTGTAAAACAATGCAATTATCAAGGAAGGATCTATGATCTATAACCCCATGAAAGCACCCAGAACCCCAAATTTACCGCTTTTACAATTTAATCTTTTTTATCCATTGATCCAATCCAATCCATAAAGTTATACCATGGCTGCAAAATATTCTCAATAAGAGCTGAAATTTTGATGGGAAAATAAAAGTAGAGGAAGAACTCAAAAATAAAGGAATAAAATTGAATTGCTAAAAAAAAAGAGAAAAAAAAAGAGAGAGAGTGAAAAATACCTTCTAATCCCAACAATTCGAAGTGCATAAACATAGGATCCAGCAAGCGTGGAAAGATAGCCGAAGAATGGCTAGCAGAATTATGTAAATGGGAAACACTAATTGATCTCACTTGCAAAAGACTTTTATATCGAGAGCCTGAATAGTTTCCCATTGTTAGGCCATGTGGATTATAATAAATGATTTTCATAACATTTCACACACTAAATTTTGTTTTTCTTAACACTTTTTACATTAAACTTTATTTTACCCACTTTCATCAAATTAGATCTTAAAATTGAATTTCAAATAAAATAAACTTGCTATATCTTTTAATATTAAAAGTTACTTTTAATTTGCTCCATGGTGTAGATCAATTAATGATAGAATGTGTTGTTAATGAATTACATATGATTTTATTGCTTTGAACTTCGATTAGCTAAGTATGCCACATGTGAGGGAATGTGCGTACACTGAGAGGTGATTGTGGTAGCAGATAGAATCGATCTCATACAAACCAGCCTAGATCCATCTTAACTCCGAATCTATCAAGCACCGAGAGGGATCAAATCTCTCGAGGTGAAAACCTCTTTTTTGAGTGCAAAACTTGAGGAAAGGTTTTCACCTCGAGAGATTTGATCCCTCTCGGCGCTTGATAGATCCAGAGTTAAGATGGATCTAGGCTGGTTTCAGTGGCTGGTTTCAGTCATGTGCGACCAAGGAAAATCTATCGATAATATGAGGAACATATGCTTAATTTTATCAATAATATGTAAATACATCTAATATTAACATAACCATTTTAAATATGTTAAATATGTCTGAGATTCATTGACTCATTTTAATTTTAAATTTGATTAGTTACCTTGGTTTGTTGAGATGATAAATATTGTAAAATAACTTTAATGATGAAATAAAATTTTGAACGCAAAGTGACAATGTAATAATATTGAATGATAGAAACCATGAATAATAAGAATGTATTCAATTACGAAGTCTTCATTGTGATCGATTTCAAACTATTTTCTTCTACTATTCTTATTTTCACCCATGTTAGTTTTGCCATATTTTCATATTGATTATTTGAAAAGGAAAATTGGAATCGTAAACTATTTAAATATTTAGCTCGAGCTGTTGGAGTAAACATCATACCTTGTCTCTCTTGCTCTCCAATATTAATAGGTTGAATTACTATAACACAAAAATCAATGTACATTGTCAGTAATTTTTTGTGCTTACACTGAAATCATTACTCACACACTATTAATCCAATGACTTTAAAATTAATGTACCATCATACATTAAATTATAAATCAACATATACACTGAAATCAATGCAACTAATGCAAGAAATCAAATAATAATAGAAAACAACATCTACACTAAAATCAATGCATATAATGCAAGTAATGAAATATGATTATAAATCAACATCTACACTCAAATAAATGACTCTAGTGCAAGTAGGAAAATAGGATTTAAAGCCAACATCTACACTGAAATCAATGCATCTAGTGCATGCAATCAAATAGGATTAGAAATCACCATCTACACTGAAATAAATGCATTTAGTGCAAGGAATCAAATAGGATTATAAATCATCTACATTTAAATCAATGCATTTAGTTAAATCATCTACATTTAAATCAATGCATTCAATGCAAGCAATCAAATATAATTATAAATCAACATCTACATTGAAATTAATGCATCTAGTGCAAGCAATCAAATAAGATTAGAAATCACCATCTACAATGAAATCAAGGCATTTAGTGAAAGCAATAAAATAGGATTAGAAATCACCATCTACATTGAAATCAATCCATTCAGTGCAAGAAATCAAATAGGATTAAAAATAATCTACATTGAAATCAATTCATCTAGTGAAAGAAATAAAATATAACCAAAAATCAAAATATACATTAAAATTAATGCATCTAGTGAAATCAATCAAATAGGATTAGAAATAATCATCTAAACTGAAATTAATGCATTTAGTGCAAGCAATCAAATAGGATTAGAAATCATCTACATTAAAATCAATCCATTAGTGTGAGTAATCAAATATCATTAGAAATCAACATCTACACCAAAATCAATTCATCTAGTGCAAGAAATCAAATAGGATTAAAAATCACCATCTACACTGAAATCAATGCATCTACTGCAAGAACCTTCTTCCCTATTTCCCCCATATATATCTATATATCCATCCATATCTCCTTATTTTTCTCTTTATCTCACCCCACCATACACACACTCTCTCTCACTCCATATCTATCAATTTCCTTGTCCCTCCCTCCTTCTCTCCATCTATCTTTTTTTCTCTTCACCTTACATCTATATCTATATCTCACTCTATCTCTCTATATCAGCTCCAAAACATAAACTTTCTTTCTCCAATCTATCTATCTATCTATCACTCCCTCCTCCTCTTCCTCCTTCTCTCTCTCTCTCTCTCTCTCTCTCGCTCGCTTCTATCTTTCTTCCTTGCTGCTACCCTTTCTCCCTCTCTCTCCCTCTCTCTCTCTCTCTCACTTCTATCTTTCTTCCTTCCTGCTACCCTTTCTCCCTCTCTCTCCATCTTCTATATCACTCCATCTCTCTCTCTCCACCTTTCACCCTCTATGTCTTTATTCTTACCTCCCCCTCTCTCCCTCTCCATCTTCATATCTCTTTCCCTACCTCTCTTCCTTTATCTCCCCCCCTCTCTCTCTCTCTATCTTCACCTTCCAACTTTGTTACCATATGTCTCTATCTCTCCTTCTCTCCCCCATTCTCTCCATATCTCCTTATTTTTCTATTTATCTCACCCCAAAACATACACACACCCTCTTCATCTCTCCCTTGTCACTCCCCCTCCCTCTCCACTACTCACTCTCTATGTATTTATTCTTCCCTCCCTCTCTCCCCATCCAACTCCATCTCTCAATCCCTCCCTCTCTCCCCCTCCAAATCCATATTTATATCCCTCCCTCTCTCCTCCCCTCTCTCCTCCTCTCTTTCAAGTCCCCTCTCCTTTCCTTCCTCTCTCTCCCTTTCTCTCCTACCTCCCTTTCTCTTCCCCCATATCTCTCTCTCTCCATATCTCAATCCATTCCTCTCTCCCCCTCCAAATCCATATTTCTATCCCTCCCTCTCTCCTCCCCTCTCTCCTCCTCTATTTCAAGTCCCCTCTCTTTTCCTCCCTCTCTCTCCCTCTCTCTCTCTCTCTCTCCCCTACAATCCTCTCTTCCCCCATCACTCTCTTCCTCTCTCGCCTCCTTCTATTTAACTCCCCAGCTCTCTTTCTTTCTCTCTCTCTCTGTCCTCCAATCCTTTCTCTTCCCCCATCACTTTATCTCACTCTCCAACTATCTTACTATTTCTATCCCTTTATCCTTCTCTCCCCCCTTGTCTCCATCACTCCTATGTATCTTTATCCCACCCATAAGCATACACACTCTTTCTCCATCTCTCCCTTGTCACTCTCTCTCTATTTATTTCTTCTTCCTTTCCTCACTCCGCCTCCAGCTCCATCTCTCTATTCCTCCTTCTCTCCTCCTCTCATTCTTTCTCTCTCTCCCTTTCTCTCCTACCTCCCTCTCCCTTCCCCCTTCTTTCTCTCTCTCTCACTCTTTACCCTCCAATCCTCTCTCCTTCTCCCTCCCTCTCTCCTTATCTCTCTCCCACCTCCATCTTTATGTCTCCCTCTCCTTCTCTTACCCTTATCTAACTCTCTCACTCTTCTCACTCTCTCTCTCTTAATTCCTTTTCTCCCTTCTCCTTCAATTTATCTCCATATCTCCCTTGTCACTCCCCCTATTTCTCCACCTCTATCATATATCATGATATATTAATATATATTACAATACAATAAATTTAATATTGTATTAATCTAAACATATTAAATTTAATAATATTAATATTTTAATATTAATGTTAGGGTTAATAATGTTTTTTTTGGGGTGGTATTAATAATAATTTGGTCCATGGTATTTGACCCCTATACTTCATATATAATTAGATCTTAATTTCTAATCGTATTTGATATATTTTTATTTATTTACCTTACCTCTTTATACCTCTTTTATATTTACTTATTTTCCATACCTATTTTATAAATATATTATTTGGCCCATGGTATTTCCCATGGTATTATTAATAATTTGCCCCATGGTATTTGGCCCATGGTATTAATAATAATTTTTCCCATAGGCTTCACCTAAATAAAACATGTTTTTGAGTTTTTGTAAATATAAAGTGGTTTATTGAGTAAATATAAAAATCGGTTTTATTTATTTACCATACCTCTAGTTTATTTATATTTTTATTTATTTACCATACCTCCTGAGTAATATAAAAATAAATTTTATTTATTTACCATACCTATGGTTTATTTATATTTTTACGTATTTACCATATCTCTTTTTTGAGTGTTAGTAAACTCTTCATATTTTAAGTTTATATCGTTTAAATTTATTTTTAATAAATTTTTAATTGTTCATCTATATGTTAATTTTTTAATTGTTCATTTATATTTTTATGTAAGTTATTGTTCAAGCCGACATTTTTTTGGCTTCCGACATACTTACACATCGAGGTCATACTGGGCTGTAGAATGCACATACTTACACATCGAGGTCATACTGGGCTGTAGAATGCACCTCTCGGCGCAAAAATAACAATAACAATAATAATTTTGTTTTTTTAATTTTATTGAATTAATTATTTATAAAAATTAGATGTTATTAAAGCACATGATTTTATTGGAGGTATTTTAGGTGATGGAAATAAGGGAAAATAATTTTCTTGTAAGAATTTTCTAAACTGTATTGCCACTCAAACACTCTCATAGAAAAAATAATCTTAACCCCACCCAGAATTCCTAAATGGAAACTCTCAAGAAAGCCACCAAATGTCACCTTGGTGGCCTTATCTCACTCTTTAGACTACAAAAAGGATATCCCTATCAAGGGGGGAAGCCTTAAATATTTAGCTAAGCTAGGTCATTGAGTAATGGAAGGAAGTTCCTTAATGAAGATTAGTGATTTGAAACTACTCACTCTCAAAGTAAAAGTCAAGGGATAAGTGTGCGAATAGTCAAACAACCCATGAATTAAAAACAAATTTTGAATGATTTTAATTATAAAACTATGTTAATTCATGCAATGAAATTATACTTGAAAAATGAAAGATAAACTTGCTCAATTAACCATATAACATGAGATGATAGTGAATCATATATAAAATGGAACAATAAAAATAGAAAATGAATCATAAATTATGTCCATACAAGTAAGGAATTAGATCATTCATTCATCGTATTGATGAGAATTAGAAATTGAGAGTTTGTTATCATCATCAAGAGATCATTTCACAATTAAGAGATGATACCCCAATAGTATTAACTATGGTTGGGATGAAAAAGAGTTATGTGTTTGAAATGATAAATAAAGGAAATATTCAAACTTGTCATTGTTACTAAGGACAATGAAGACAACAAAGTTGAATGTGGACCACTTAGAAATTTGTAACATTCAAATTTCATCCATTTATCATAAATTTATCATCATTTATGATTGGGTAGTTTGTAGCTATAGAATTGTGACCAAATGATGTATTTCTAACATTCCAAAGTGTGTAATTACAACTAATGAACTATTATAAATATCATTATCATGTGAGCACATTAACCATTATGTATTTAGAATAAATTTCCAGTAAGACTACAGATCAATGTAAGTTTTAAAGCACCCCTAAACAATAAGAAATTCCATCTGTCAACATCAAATATTTAAGAATTGTGTGCATTGTGTAAATTGTGTGCAGAGTGCACCAGTAGTGGCATTATTGGGCTTCAATCATGAACATACTTATATTCAATGTCCATGAACAGAATTATATTAAAATGGAAATATGGGAACAACTAGTATGTTTTACATAATAAGGATGGGCTCTATGGCCTCTATGATGGATATGGAAGCAAAACAAGATCCTTAGTTCCTAAACAAAACCTATTTAGTTCAAGGGACATGAATAAGGTCTCAAACCACCACACATATCCTATGAAAGATATATCTAGCCTTTAAGTGTGATATGAGTGATATTTGAAGGTTTTGTGTGAAGTATTTGGGTCTTAGGGCCTTTAGTTTAGGCCTAAATATCATTAGGAGTATTTTTGCACCATGTATGTCACTTGGGGCCTTAACCATTGTCAAGGAAGGATCATAAGGTACTTGGATCATATTTGAATATTCCCATGATCAATATTCTTGAAGAGTTATTTTAATTACTACAGAGAACATCTCTAGGGGATATTTTGCCTCTATGGGGGATATTTTTCACCACAGGTATGGCTTACATGAGAAGAATGGGTCTTGGGAATGTACTATCTCGAGGGCAGGATAAAAGAGGGCCTTTGGCCCTATATAAATATTCTATAGTTCAAGGAACACGAAGTAACCCCGAAACAACCACATAGATAATCTCTAAGGGATATTCAGACTTAAACTTGGATATGTGTGCCATGGCATGTTATTCTACATAATTAAAGAGCCACAATAATTGTTAGTATATATAGTTTTCTAATAATAGTGTGTGCTCATTCTAAGTATCTGAATGCATTATTAGAATTCATCAACATTTTTGTAATGCATGTATCTATAGAATAATATGGCTTTAGAGTAAACTTCTAAATTTATATCAATTGATCCTGTATAAATCAACATATGTTTAATTCAAATTAATAAATCATTGTCTATGAATATAAAGACATAATCAATCATGGTATGTAACAATGCCATATAAAAACCATAGCTGATCGTGTGTCCACAATTAAAAAATACTAACATAAATTACTAATTCATATACTTGTTGTACTTGTTATTTGGTCATATTATTATTCTTGGACTATCATAGCCATTTACGCTAATCATTATTAATTTCATGACTTATTATCTAGTAATATATTTTAATCCTAGACTAAATTATTCATTTAAGTTAGTCGATTTTATTTTAATCACTTATTATCTAGTCGTATATTTTATCCCTAGAATAAATTAGTCATTTAAGTTAGTCATTTTTAGTTCGGTCACTTTAAATTGCTCAAATGTAGTAATAATTCACTTGAAATAATTGTAGTGACTAACTTTTTTAGTCCTCTAGTCCCTAATTTCATTATTTTCTCCAAGTAATTGAAAATAACTTGTTCGAGCTTCTTTCTTTTCTAGAGAACAATAGTATACATTGTTGATGTTGAGGTATATGTTGTATAAGTATTTTATAGTTTTATTTATTTTATATTTCAATTTTCATCCTCTTTCATGCCTTATACTTTGTGTTGTGTCTTATTTGATTTTTAGAAGAAGAAATCAGTATTGTTGGTAGGAAACAAAAATTGAAGAAAGAGGAGAACAATAACACTGGAGCAACAGATGCAGAATGAGAGAGATAAGAGAATTGGTCTAGTGATACCCTTAAAGCCAATATCCCACATAGGATGCACACATACAAACTATCGGTAAAATATTTAGAGTTGGTGAATTCACCTTTAACGCCTTGACAACGCAATGATAATGTTTTGAAGTGATGAAATAATATTTCATGTGTAAATTGTAGTCCAACCAATACTAAGTTGGAAACTCATATTTTAATACTTTACGTTTTATATAATATAATTTATGTTGTTGAAATTATTTATAGTTCCACTTGATATTATTTAGTATTGTAGTTAACATATGTAACTTTGTATTTTCATATTAGATGGACATGCACATTTTATTTAATCTCAAAATCATACTAACTAATTTATGTTGATAAACAACGAACACATAAAATTAATCTAAAACTACTACATTAGTCGTTTATATTGATTAGTGTTGAACACACATAAATTTAATATATGACTAAATAAGTCATTTATAATGATTATTAATGGAATTAAATGAAATGAATATAGACTATTGAATAAGTAAATTATATAATGAATATGAAACTACAAAAAAAAAAATGACAATTGCAAATGCCAAATTTGTGATTACAAATAATGACTAATTTTTTCATATATACAACTATTAGTAGCTAATTTATAGTACCTTATAACACGACTGAAATTTAGTCATATTTATTTTGTAATTAATTCATTTCAAACAATGACTAAAATTTGCATATATATGACTATTAGTAGCTAATTTACAATATCTTATAACACGACCAACATTTTGGTCACATTTCTTTGTTCGTAAATTGTTTTTTAGGGTGATCATATAGTAATATATATTGTTGTTTATTTGTCATTAATTGTTGTCATTAATGAATAAATTTATGACCAAATTTATGACTAAATATAATACTAAATAATAAAATTGAAACAACCAATTAATGAGTAAGATAAAAATAACTAAAAGTTGGTCACATTATAAGATACTATAAATTAGCTACTATTGATCACCGACTAAAAAATGGTCGTTTATATGCAAATTTTAGTCATTTTTTTACTAACTAATTATCCATTTTGTACTAGTGAATAAATATATAGATCTCATACAAAAGGGAGCTTGAGAGACTAATTCTAAGACCTCTTTCGAGACTCGAATGAGAAGAATGAAAGGGATCCTCCTCAATTTATACAAATTCAAGGGAAAAATAGTGTCTCCTCACAATATCGTGGACTAAAAAATTATGATAGCTAAATATCACATATATAAACCCTTTTTCAAAGAATCTCTGAACTATGGGTCAAACCGCACAAAAGTGAGAGAAGATCTCTAAGTTTCAGAGATTTGTCTGGAAAGTGCGTGAAAGAAAATATAAAAAGGGATTTTATTCCAGAGAACATACCCCTACACATAGTAAAAATTAAATCTAAATCATATATTGTATCGATGTCCAATAGTCATGCATAAGATGGGGCTTCCCAAGGTTTTGAGTAAATTTTATTATCACAATTGGACTTCCTTGCAACATTTGTACAAATATTCTTGTTTTTTCTAGTCATTGAAGATGAGAGGCTATATACTTCCTTAGTAAATATTTTTCATCCATCACCTCATAATCAGGGAGATCTCATTCTTTATTTAGATAAATAGATCATGTGTTGCACACTATCATTCTAGAGAGTCTGGATCCAAGGCGGTTCAATTGATACCAAAATTTTTCTTACATGCACAAAACCATTCTGCATACATTGCTACACCTGGAGGTATAAATACTTCCAAATTTTAGTAGAGTGAAATAAGTCTGCTCTTTTTTTTCTTTTCATAGGAAGTCCCACCATAGTTTCTTGTACTAGTAGTAATCGATGTCAATACCACGAAATTTGAGAAAATGATTTTGACTTGGCCATATTGCAAAGGATATTGACCAATTAGTGGCATAAAATTTGGTGTACTGGGAATTTTTAGTTGCTAATTTCTTGCCAAAATAGACTAATATCTCAAAATATATAGGTCAAATAATTACTTTCTTGTGTAGCCTTTGTGAGAGATCATCCACATATGATGTTGGGAATACTAGGAGAAAATATTGGATAGGATCTAACCTCTACAACTAGCATAGTTAGGACTGATGTGGGTTATATATTCATATCTAGAACTTGTGTGCTAGGTAGTTTCCCCGTTGACCTCAAATTGTCTTCATATTGTGTCCAACTCATTTCATTGGGAATTTCTCTTACATTTTTATCATTATTTTTCCATTTTGTCATAATAACCATTCATGTACTGGCTTGCATATAATTTATCTTTTCACGATGTTCTCTTGATGAATTACTACACTTGCATGATGATTTGTTTAATAAGCTGGCATGTCTTCTTTATCCCATGTGGTTTACCCCTCCTCATATTTGCAAGGAAGTTGTAGATGCAAAACTAGAAGCTGGAATTAAGTGATAACACATAGCTAAAGTTGATGTAGAAGAAGAGGATCGAAGATGGGTGCATAGTAGACAAACAAGATACTTGTAGAGTGTGATAATTTGTTGGTAACTGAATTTTTTTTTTTTAGTAAAGTGTTTACAAATCCAAGATGAATTCCATTTATGCATTTATGCATTGATGAAATGCAAAGACATATAAGAGAGTTAATTAAAATATTAATGCTTTAACTAAAGAACTTTTGTGAAAATGTGAAGTTGGGTTACACTTTTTTCCCTTTTGAGAAAAAAATTTCATTTTTTTCTGTTCTTCAACTTTCTGCAAGCCAAAATAAGTTTTTTGTTTAGAATTTCATTTTGCGATAAAAATAAAAGTTGTCAGAAATTTTATTAGCTTTATATTACTTATTTTTTGGAATTTGTTTATACACATTTGATATGTCAACTTAGCATTTCTTTGAGTGTGTGTTTTTTACCAATCAAAGGATTCATAAGAAGTCATGTTAATACACACTGTTGTATTCTTTGAAACTTTGTGTTTTTTAGAAACAAAATGTGTTACAATAATTTAGACAAAGTTTACTTCAGTTTCGTCATATTTACAAAGCCAACAGATGCATATCATAATTATAAGAATTATTTGAACCGGTCCAATATGAAAAAACTGCATATTTTGAATATGTTTCGCGACACAAGAAATTTCTTCACATATAAGTTATAAACTAGAGATATAGAAACTACCCATTACAAATGATGGACCAATGTAATACACCGTAATTTTTTAAATTTTTTTGACAATGTATTTTGGAAGATACAGAATTATGATTTCACTAAATCATAATGACATTCAAAAAAATTTTGCACCCATTTTATTACAAAATCAATTAAAATTAGTAAATATTTATGAAATTCCATAAAAGTTATATTTCCTGAAAGTATATTGAATTCTGAAAATGCTTGTGTTGGTTTCGACAGTTAATTCATAATGTTTCATGGAGTTTAATCAGTCCAAATTTGAAGATATGTATTCAAAGCTTGGCCCTGCATAATTGCTAACGTGTTGGTTTGGTCGAACTCTTAAAAAAAATTTGATCGAATTGCTTTTTGCGCCGATGGCCTGTCAAGTTTAACGACATAAAAGTTCGGCTGAATTTTTGATAAAAGTTCAGCCGAACTTTTACCCAACTTTCTGTCGGCCAGAAAATATCATGAAGCCCCTCCAAAAAACATTTCGCGGCAATATAAATTGTCAAAAAATCATTCATTATTTTCGCATATTTTCGTACATTTGGTCTGATTTTACAATGGTCTTGGTCTGATTTTGCAAATAATTGTTTTGGATTTAAGGAATTTTCTTGGAGTTACATTCAAAGGACATTTTTGCAAAGGATTGTTTTGGCTTTAAGGATTTTTCTTCGAGGTACATTCAAAGGACATTTCTTGGAGATATGTGATATATTTTTTGGATGTTTTTTGGGCTTCATTTTTTTTGAAAGTATGGATTTGGGCTTGGTATTATTTTACAAAGGTCTTGGTCTGATTTTGCAAAGAATTGTTTTGGGTTTAAGGACTTTTCTTGGAGGTACATTCAAAGGACATTTTTGCAAAGGATTGTTTTGGGTTTAAGGATTTTTCTTGGAGGTACATTCAAAGGACATTTCTTGGAGGTATGTGATATATTTTTTGGATGTTTTTTGGGCTTCATTTTTTTTTGAGGGTATGGATTTGGGCTTCGTCTGATTTTGCAAAGAATTGTTTTGGGTTTAACGACTTTTCTTGGAGGCACATTCAAAGGAAATTTTTGCAAAGGATTGTTTTGGGTTTAAGGATTTTTCTTGGAGTTACGTTCAAAGGACATTTCTTGGAGGTATGTGGTATATTTTTTGGATGTTTTTTTGGCTTCATTTTTTTTTGAAGGTATGAATTTGGGCTTAATTTTCATTGTTTTTAGAAGTTTTGGGCTTAATTTCCAAAGGAAAATTTTTAGGCTTAATTTTGAAAGGACTGTTTTTAGGCTTAATATTCAAAGGACATTTCTTGGAAGTATTTTTTAAAGTGATATTTTTTTAGAGGTTTTTTTTGAAGTATTTTTTAAAGTGGCATTTTTTAAGAAGTTGGAATTAAGTTTCAATGGACATTTTTTGGAGGTATTTTTTGAAGTAACATTTTTTTAGAGTACACGTTTTGGGTTGAAGTAAATATTTTATAATGATTTTTTAAAATGTTTTTTTGTATAACTTTTTAAATGAAATTTTTTTGTAGGACTTGGAAGGAAATATTTTGATCTTCGTTTCATTTTTATAAGACATTTTTTTCTCGGATTTTGTAAAGTAAGTGTTTTGGATTGAAGTATGTATTTTTTGCAAAATTCTTAAAATGAGTTTTTTTTTTTTAAATTAAATATTTTGTGATGTTTTTTTTAATTGAGTTTTTTTCTAAATTTTTGAAGGAATTTTTTTGAACTTCATACTCTATTATCATGGGAAATCGAAGGAATTGTAAAAGAAAATATGATCGAAAAATAGACCCTTAGGAACGTAGAGAAGATTCGAGAGAATATCGCAAAAGAAAGAGATAAGAACTCTCAAATATTGAAGGGGAAAATGAACCTCAACTAGAAGTTAAAGAAGGTATGTAAATGTAAATATTATGAGTATGATATATTTAAAATTTTCCTAGTGTAAAATGTGAAGCTTAATTTTTATTTGATGAACTAATTTGAAAAATATTTTTCAATGTAAACAGAGAGAGATATTCCTCAAAACATTGATGATGAGATACAAAATTTTGAAAGAGAAAGTGAAAGAGATATTGAACCAATGATTAAAGATGGCGAAAATGTTAAAAGAAATTCAAGTGAAGAAATTGAATCAGAAGGTATATGTGTGTGTGTGTGTTGAAAACATGCACATATTATTGAAACTACACATATTTATTAATTTAGTTATTTATTGAATATGTAAACTTATTATGTATTATTCATTCGAATATGTACAGATGAAATCAATGTCAATGATGAGATGTTAGAAAATGTTAACACTCACACATATGGAGATAAAAGAGCTGAGCATGCTATACGATACTGTGTTAACTGCATTTTTGATACATACTTCATAAAGGAAAATGTGACAGTTCAAGCCTAAATTTTGAAAGGTCTCCTATCATTTAGGAAATTAAAAGAAGCTACATCTTTATTGGGTATTTGAAAATCAACCAAAGATAAAAAAAAATGAAGAAAAATGTGATACAAAATATAAATAGTGCTATAAATTCAATTAGAAGATCTAGACAGAAAAAATTTTCAGTTGTACGTAGAGCAATACATATGGCAGTGGTTTCATCAAGTACTAAAGAGAATCGCTTGGTAAAATATATGGCCCAAGCATTAGGAACCTCATGAAAAAAATTTCACAAACATCGAAAATTTTGGTTGCGAATAGATGTAAATTATGAACGTGCTTGTGGGAGCTATTTGTAGGCAACCATACAAAGATAGACTTGGAGAAAATGTTAAAAAAAATATATATGAATATTGGAAGAAAAATTCGCGTGTTTTTCCAACTACAAAGCATGTGATGCGAAGAAGAATAGCACAAAATCAATATGAAGAACATGAAAAACATTTCTTGGAAACCACTCAGATAGAATTTTTCAACAATTTCAAAGAAGGGAATCGAGAAATTCATGTCTCAATCAATGCTTTTGTTCAACAAGATCAAAGAAGAGAATCGTGAAATTCATGTCTCAATCAATTCTTTTGTTCAACAAAAACCATGGTATGTAAAACCTATCACCGTACACGACACTTGTTGTTGTCGTTATCATGTGGAATTTGAGGTATATTATCACACATTCCTTAATTTTGGTAGAACATTTTGGAAATATTCACCTCCTCCTTCCACTATTTGTGATTTCATATCTCAAATTCTATGTGAAAGACAAAGCGATGAACTATTTTACGAAAATAAATGTGTTGGTGGTAAAAAATGCGATGATTGTGGAAATTTGACTAAATTTAAAAAAAAATATCATAATGATATAAATGATCAATCATTGTCCAAAATGAAAGTGAAATGGAAGAGATATGAATATATGCATACATCGATTCAAGGTGCAAATAGTGCTAAAAGAATTGAATTACGAGAAGAAGAAATTTTTGTGATAGAATTTTTGAGAAAGTTTGAGGTAGAATTTTATAAATAAACCAAGCATTCCCATATAGCTCAATGGAAAGACTTGAAATTCAAAAAATACCGTGAATTTTTTCCACCAGGGACCATTTTGTCAGTAATTGATTTTTCAGAAAACTACACATTTGTTCCACAAAAATAAATTCATAGTGAATACTATCACTCTGACCAAGTCTCCATGCTCGTCCATATTCTATATAGACATGCTAAAAAAAACGTCGATCATATAAAAATCACCAGGGAAAATCGACATGTTATTAAATAATATCACTTTTATATTAGTGACGATCGTACACATGATACATATTTTGTACAACACTATTTTGGAAATATTTATAACTCCTTGAAAAGTCATGGAATAACATTAAATGAACATTGGATATGGTCATATGGATGCGCAGGTCATTTCAAATCTGCACGATCATTCTTTTGGTTGTGTTGTCTTCATAAGAAAATCTACACTAAACATTGTTGGAATTTCTTTGAGACTGGCCATGGAAAAGGAGAACATGATGGTGCAGGGGCATCCATAAAATGAGCACTTCAAAGATATCAAATGAACCCCTCTGCAAGCCGACTTGTGGATGCTAAATAATTTGTTCAATGGTGCATTGTTGCTCTAAGACATGAGACTAACCGATCAAGGGAAGTGCGAAGGTACATTCAATTGAATTTTTATTGGATATCTAATCTTAAACAGTGTACATTTATCACAATGACTATCTTTGATGGTATTTTAATATCATATTTACATTCTTCTTTGAATTTTCCATATAAAGTTTTTTTTGGCATATTGGGATCAAATATGTAGATAGATCAATTGGAAATGACGTTGAAACAATAAAAGGGACTCGAAAATCACATTCAATTAAAAAAAAGTTGTCCAGAAATGTGTTTGCATTGGATAAAATAAAATATTCTTGTTTTTGTCATGTTTGCATAGACAACACAGAATCTAATGACGTTTCTGAAAACAAAATGTATGTAAAAGATTGGAAACATACAGAGCTAAATACAAAGGGAAAAATTTCCGTTGCAATGTTTGAAGAAATGCAATCAGAGGAGACTACAATATCATCTGATGGTGATCGAGTTTATGATCTTCTCAGAGAAGGTAACATTTGAATTGCTTTCAAATGATAAAGATCTAAAAATAAATTAAAATACATAAGTTTGTTAAGTTTGTTTTATTGTGCAGGAGATATTTTTACTGTAATTGCACCTACTGACAATGATGAAAATGTGAAGTGTTATTTGATGTGTTGCACTTAACGAAAAATGAAATTATTAGAAAACTATAATGATTACAGGTTTCCATATGAAAGAGGATCTATTATACTGAAAGGTTATTTTTTCAAACGAACTAATCAATGTGGGGATTTTTTTTACTTTGAATACTATGAACCTCATGCCCTAAGTTGTCAATATAGTCATTTGGTGTGTGCAGCATGCATAAAGTTGATAGAGGTTCAATCAAAGAAAAAAACGAAAATTAAGAAATGGAAAATGCCAAAATACGATCATGAACTAATCATTGAAGATGGCATTTCATTGGAAATATTTTTATAGGACTGCCCAAAAATTTATTCTCTTTGGATTCATGTTTTAGAACTTCCAGAACTCAACTAAAAATTGAGTTTCCTTGTTATGTTATCTTTGCAAGTGTTTGCAAATGTACAAAATGTTTTGGTACATGCACACTAGTATCAACTGAAAGTATTTTTTCTATATATGCATTAATGAAAAATGTTGCATGTATTGGATATATATATGTTCTAGAATTTAATTAACTGTTCAAGTATTTTTACTATGTGCATTGATGAAAAATGTTTCACGTACTGAATATATATGTTCTAGAATGCAATTAACTAAAAGTAGTTTTTCTATGTGCATTGATGAAAAATGTTGCACATACTAGATATATACACGGAATGAATGTGACCAATTTTTCTCGTGGAATTTTCTGGTAAAAAGTATCTACAATGTAAATAAATCATCCATAGTATAGTTTTGTACAAATAATCCTTTCAGCCAAGAGACTCGGAGCACTTCTTTGACTTTTGGTGGGATTTGACCCACATCTCTATTCCTGATAGAAAATAGTACAAAATTTGTTTGTCCAATGGTCTGATATGTTCTAGGAAATTAACTGAAAGTAGCTTTTCTATGTGCATTGATGAAAAATGTTGAACGTATTGGATATATATATGAAATCTAGAATGAAATTAATTCTTCAAGTAGTTTTCCCATGTGCATTGATGAAAAATATTTCACGTACTGAATATATATGTTCTAGAATGCAATTAACTAAAAGTAGCTAAATTCTATAGGCATTAATGAAAAGTAGCTAAATTCTATTGGCATTGATGAAAAATGTTGAAGTATTGGATATATATGTTCTAGAAAGAAATTAACTACTCAAATAGATTTTCTATGTGCATTGATTAAAAATGTTGCACGTACTAGATATATATGTTCTAGAATGGAATTAACTGAAAGTAGCTTTTCTATACATGCAGTGATGAAAAATGTTGCACGTACTAGATATATATAAATTATAGGTTGCATTTTTAAAATTTTATGATTTCTTTCAACACATCTAAGAAGACCTAGAATCTTATGATTGTTTACACACACACACACACACACACACACACACATATATATATATATCTGTGTGTGTGTGTGTGTATGTGTATTGTACTTCAATCGTTTTAACATATATATATTCAAACATGTGTAAAATCATTTCTACTTATACATATATTCATGTGAATTTTTTTTGTTTGGAAAACGACAACTTGAATTTTAAAAACAAAACATAATATCATAATCACATGGAAAATGTAGTTCAACCATCCAAAACTTGAGTTTTAAAAACTTTTTGATTATATCACAACATTAATTCACATGCCAAATGTAGTTCAAATATCCAAAACTTGTGTTATAAAAACAAAACATCATAGATCACAAGTATCAAAACTTGAGTTTTAAAAACAAAACATTATAGATCACAAGTATCAAGTATCAAGCAACATTACTTCACATGCCAAATGTAGTTCAACCATAACACTTTAAAAAAGAAACAAATTATTTTTAACACAACATTACTTCACATCACATGCCAAATGTAGTTCAACTATCCAAAACTTGAGTTTTAAAAACAAAAAAAATTATGTATAACTCTGTAACATTACTTGACATGCCAAATGTAGTTCAACGATCCAAAACTTAAGTTTTAAAGACATTATATATCACATCCACATGTACCAAATGTAGTTCACATAAAATATGTCCAAAATTTGTAGATCTCACAAGTATCAAGTATCAAGTTATATACGACTGCATCTAGATAATATATATCCATTGAAAATATAATGTTGTAAGTGTGCATGTGCATCATCCATAAAATAGTGCATGTGCATCATCCATCAAATAGAGATGGATGTAGTGTCTTTCCCAACAAATTCTCAATCTGCGAGTTATCCTGCGAAGCATGGGGAACCTGTACACAATGTGTACAAACATTAAAATTTGATGTTTTAAAATTGAGTGAGAATATATAGAACTTCATGTAAAAAAAAATATAAAAAAAAGCCATGCAATACTTCATGAGGTTCCCTCTCCATTGGTTGCTCATCTGCTCCAACTTCCCCCATGGGAACATCTCCAACAGTAAATTGTACAATATACCTGTACAGTTATACATATATGGGCGAAAACGCGAAGTTGGGAAACACTTTTTGGCATGAGATAGAATTCGAGAGAGTTTTTTAATTTCTCGGCCGAGAAAAAAAGTCAACAAAATTTCTCGGCCGAGAGTTTTGAAAACTCTCGGCCGAAATTTTTGAAAAATCTCGGCCGAGAGTTGTGTGAAAAATTTCTCGGCCGCAAACTCTCGGCCGAGAGTTAGAAAAACTCTCGGCCAAGAGTTTTTCTAACTCTCGGCCGAGAGTTTTTCTAACTCTCGGCCGAGAGTTTTATTGTGCAAACTCTCGGCCGCAAACTCTCGGCCGAGAGTTTTTAAAACTTTTGCCCGGGAGTTTTCCCGCGCATAAATTGGTTTAAAACTCTCGGCCGAGAGTTTTAAAAATTTCTCGGCCGAGAGTTTCTGGTCAACAAAAAACTCAGAAAAATCTGCAGTTTTGAGAAACCTGCAACTTTCGAGGGACAGAACACCTACAAAACAAAATGTTATATGTCGGACCAAGTACCATTAGATTCGTCTCTAAATCTAGTTTTTGATGATGTGAGATTTATGGAGTTTCATTAAAAAATTCAAATTTTTATTAATTTTTTACTAAACTATGTCACTATGGAATTTCATTGTTCGAAGAATTGCACTGAATGAAAATTCAATAACTTTCAAACGAGGACACCAAAAAATTTAAAAAAATCATAGTGCACTTCCTCTCCCTGTCTACTTCAAAAGGGTACTCTCATTTTTCTTATTGATGATCACATTGAAAAGAAAATCAAAGGACAATAAAATGTACTGAAACATCACTGTTTTTTTGTCTTCGTCCATTTCAAAAAATAATAAAAAATAGTGATTTGATCCGAAAATTACCAAAAAATAGTCTGTGCACTAGTGCAATATATGCAGATTATGATGCTATGGTTTTTTTCCAAAAAATGAATAACCTTCCCTAAAAAAAGTAAAGGATAATAAAGTGACTATTTATGTTTTCCTGAAAATTTCAAGTATATGCAGTTAGTAAACAACAAATTTACCCTCTATATGTCAATACTTAAAAAAATAGAAGATGGGAGTAAGACATTTTTTTAAATTCTTGTTTTTATGTCAAATACACCTATGTATAAAATATGAGTTTAGTGATTTAGTTGAAAACATAGAAAATTACAATTAAACGTGCATATTTACCTTACGTTACCTATAATAGTGCTTAAATGATATATATCTTGAGTTAATAGTGTTGAATTATCAATGAAAGTCACACCTAGCACCCCTATGGTCACAAAATCGATCTTCCCCAGGACCAAAAAATTCAGAGGGAAGGTCAATGTAATTGGGTTTCATTTGCAAAAAGAATTCTGCATAAAATATTTTTACAAAATAAAGTGAAACCTTGTCGTTCCATGGGAGTATTCCATAGGCCACAAAGTGTCTATCATACAAATAGTGAACTATATCAGGGTTCTTGAAATTTGCACCTTCAGCATCTTTCTTTTCGGCCCTTCTTTGAAATTAAACATAGACTTTGCCATTTTTTTTGTAACTCTTTCTTTAACAAAATCCTATTTATCGAGACCCATCATTGTTTCCTTTATTTTTCTTATGAGATCCACAAATGTATTAGTGATTGGCCCAAGATTTTGGTACACATCTACTAGTTGGCCTAAAGAATGTGTAACTATTTCCAAGCTTTGTCGACTCTCAGCAAGTAGAGTCAAAGCCACGAGATCTTTCTGTAATTTTGCATGAAGATGTTGACACCTTTCTAAGGTGCATTGTCGCATGTTTCTTTCCCAAATTATATCAGAAATTTCGTTTAGATAAGTCGTGGTGGGTGGAAAACCTTCTTCTTGAATGAAGCGTTCTGCCCTACGTCTTTTTTGACCAACATTTGGAACATTTTTAGCCTCTGCATCAATATATAAAAATTTTTATATTAAAAAAAACACATGTGAACAAATTTGTAAAAATTGAATGAAAAAAAATTCAAATCGATGGTAACCTCAATGTGGTTGGCTAGCATATTCCCACCCTGAGACTGTTGAAAACCAAAATGACCCTGCTGAGAACCAACATGACCATCCGTTGATTGGCCTCTGGGGGAATAAATATCACCACCTTCACACAACCTGCTAGCACTTATTGATGGCCCTCTAATGGGATTTTAACCTTCACCAACCTCTTGAGATGACAGAGAAGCTTCATAAAAAAATATAAAATTATAATCAATTGAAAAATACATTCATACATATAAATACACATACATATTCATTGATTAAATTGCGTGAACCATACCACGACTGGGTGACCATGGGCATGCTCCATTGATGGAGTAGAGACCCTTCTCGTCTTAGCTCGTAAAAAATAAAAAATGAAACTTATTAAAAACTAATTTAACTCACAAAGTTGATAAAAAATCAATTCCATATGTACACACATGTATGTATATGTATGGAGATTTAAGATTATATTTAAATACCATGAACATCTCTCGATCCTTGATCCCCCTCTCTCGTAGATATATGGGATTCTATTGATCTTCATCGTTCATCCTCCATGATATATATATCTACGATGGACATTTACAATTATTTTTTTGAAATGGCTAATTTAAAATAAATTCAAAATAAATTTCAGAAAATTAATGTAATTTAGTGTACACAAATTATGTAAAACACAACTTTCAAAGCAATAATTGATGTGTGAAACTTGATTTAAGCAAAAATATTTATAAAAATTTTAATTTCACCAAATTTCACTTTACATGGTGGGAGCACAGTTGGTATAAAATTGAAAAAAACACACTGTCATTAAAAAAGAAGTGAAACTCCATTTAAACAAAAAATTGTTGAAGTCCCCGCATTTTAATTTTATAAAAATGTGAAGTTCACCACTTCACATTGTTGAAGTCCCCGCATTTTAATTTTATAAAAATGTGAAGTTCACCACTTGTTGTGAATGTGAAGTTCACCAAGTTGCGCTTTACATGGTGTGGTGGGAGCACATTTGCTCTATAATTGAAAAAATCATATGGTCATTAAAAAAGACGCATTTATAAGTACAAAACACACACATATCCAAGATATGTTACAATTTCCATCAATAAATTTTGAAGGAGAGTGTCTCAACACTAATTCATGTTTGAGAGATGAACCTTGAATTTTTTACGAAGAGTGTCTCAAAACTAATTCATCTTTGAGAGATGAATCTTGAATTTTTGAAGAAGAGCGTCTCAAAACTAATTCAACATTGAGAGATGAATCTTGCATTGGCATTGCCCCGTATAATTCTAATTCATCTATTAATTCATCTTTGATAGATGAATCCTGAATTGGAATTGCCCCACGCAATAGATCAACAGACATCTTATTCACATTTGTACAATGTCTTATACTAAAAAATTTAAATTGGCTAACAATATTGTTTTCTATTCCATGCAGTTCTTTTAGCCTCTCCTTCTTAACTTGGTACATGCCATTCATCTAGTTGCACACAAGTTCAGAATTGGTGAAAACTACAATTCCATTTGATCCATACTCCATAATTGTTCCCAAGCCTTGTATCAATCCAATATAATATGCCCCGTTGTCTATTTTTCTTCCTGGTATATTCATTTTCCTTTTGGACGACTTTGCTAGTTGCAATATTGGAAAGAACATATGTAATCACTGATTTCCCTGGATTGGGATAGCAAGAAAAATCTATGCATAATTTCCATTTTTCAACCATATTTAGTGGTTTTTTTATCCCTGAAAAAAAACAAAAACAAAATCAATAAAAATATTTATTAAATTGAAATTTATTGCAAATTCATGGGAGGAATGACACATGTGCATGAGATAAATGACATGTGCATGGTTTATATTAAATTTTGAATTAAAAAGAGTTTATGGTAGAATTCAAATCTAGAATTAATGGGAGGAAGCCTTTATTTTGTTGGAGAAATGAATTTTATGCACTTAGTTTGTGGGAGAAATGACACATGTACACAGTTTGCCTAAAGTGGTTGAGGTTTATGGATATGAAAATGAAGAACTTCTATTTAGATTTTTTACATATATTGACTGTAGGGGCATTTACTAGATATGTCACCTTTGAGAAAAGATGAGATCCAGAGGCTACCTGGCCCTTTACAGACTCTACCTTTAGAACTTGTAGAATTTAACACTCAACAGATAGACTAAAATCCTATGGAAGTTCAATATCCTATGAGATTTCAGCCACTTTAGGTTCAATTTTTAGGCCTTAAAGTTTGAGAGAAATGACATTTACATGGTTTGCAAAATTATTTTATGCACTTACAAAAAACACGCTTTAAATTTAATGGGAGAAAGCCAACATGACATGTATGCTATAAAAACTTTGCCTAAGAATTTATGGGAGAAATGACACATGTATACAGTTTTCCTTAAAGTGGTTGACATTTATGGGTATTAAAATGAATAACTTATACTTAGATCTGTTACAGAGATTGATTGTAGGGGCATTTACTAGATATGTCACCTTTGAGAAAAGACGAGATCTAGAGGCTACCTGGCTCTTTACAGACTCTGCCTTTAGAACTTGTAGAAGTTAACAGTCAACAGACAAACAAAAATCCTATGGAAGTTAATCCTATGAGAGTTCAACCATTTTAGCGTTAATTTTTAGGCCTTAAAGTTTGAGAGAAATGACATTTACATGATTTTCAAAATTATTTTATGCACTTACAAAAAACATGCTTTAAAGTTAATGGGAGAAAGCCAACATGACATGTATGATTTAAAAATTTTGCCCAAGAATTTATTGGAGAAATTACACATGTACACTGTTTTCCTTAAAGTTGTTGAGGTTTATGGATATTAAAATGAAGAACTTCTATTTAGATCTATTACAGAGATTGACTGTAGGGGCGTTTACTGGATATGTCACCTTTGAGAAAGTATGAGATCCAGAAGCTACATGGCCTTTTACAGACTATGCCTTTAGAACTTGTAGAAGTTAACACTCAATAGACAGAATAAAACACTATGGGAAAATTTTATGGCTAATGCATTTTTCTCAAAATTTGATACACCCCATTAAAATGGGAGATATATGAGAATGGTTCCTATGGTGTAATAAAATAGTTTCAAGTAGTTTAAAGATATAGATGCATAAATTCAATGAGCATAGTTTTGAGATATATAAGTCCAAAATGGAATATTTGTTGGTGAAAAAATATTAGTGGATCACTATGGATATATCTGGTTCATTAAAAGGGATTTTTCTATAAGGATGTCCACTAAGTTGGAAAGAAGGGAAAATATCACAATTATATGTTAATGCATGTGTTTTACATTGAATATTTTTCATTTTATTAAGAATCTATTTGAAATTGTATTAACTATATAAGGTTAAAATATATGTTTTGTATCAAATTAGTTTTGGTTTCAATGGGAAACTTTTATGGCTAATGTGTTTTTCTCGAAATGTGATAAACCCCATTAAAATGGGAGATATATCGAAATGATTCCTATGGTGTAATAAAATAGTTTCAAGTAGTTTAAAAATATAGATGCATAAATTCATGAGCATAGTTTTGAGATATAAAAGTTGAAAATGGAAGAGTTGTTTATGAACAAATATCAGTGTATCACTATGGATATATCTGCTTCATTAGAAGGGATTTTTCTAGAAGGATGTCCACTAAGTTGGAAAGAATGGAAAATGTCACAAGTATATGTTAATGTGCATGCATTTTACATTGAATATTTTTCATTTTATTAAAAATATATTTGAAACAATTAACTATATACTTGGTTAAAACCTATGTTTTGTATCAAATCACTTTTGGTTTCAATGGGAAACTTTTATGGCTAATGTGTTTTTCTCGAAATGTGATACACCCCATTAAAATGGGAAATATATCAAAATGATTCCTATGATGAAATAAAATAGTTGAGTAGTTTAAAGATATAGATGCATAAATTCAATGAGCATAGTGTTGTGATATATAAGTCCAAAATGAATAGTTGTTGGTGAACAAATATCAGTGGATCACCATGGATATATCTTCTTCATTAAAAGGGATTTTTCTAGAAGGATGTCCACTAAGTTGGAAAGAAGGGAAAATATGACAATTAAATGTTAATGTGCATGTGTTTTACATTGAATATTTTTCATTTCATTAAAAATCTATTTGAAACAATTAACTATACAAGGTTAAAACCTATGTTTTGTATCAACTCACTTTTTGTTTCAATTGGAAACTTTTATGGCTAATGTGTTTTTCTCGAAATGTGATAGACCCCATTAAAATGGGAGATATATCGAAATGATTCTTAAAACCTATGTTTTGTATCAAATCACTTTTGGTTTCAATGGGAAATTTTTATGGCTAATTTGTTTTTCTCGAAATGTGATAGACCCCATTAAAATGGGAGATATATCGAAATGATTCATAAGGTGTAATAAAATAGTTTCAAGTAGTTTAAAAATATAGATGCATAAATTCAATGAGCATAGTTTTGAGATATAAAAGTCCAAAATGGAATAGTTGTTTGTGAACAACTATCAGTGGATCACTATGGATATATTTGCTTCATTAAAAGGGATTTTTCTAGAAGGATGTCCACTAATTTGGAAAGAATGGAAAATATCACAATTGTATGTTAATGAATGTGTTTTACATTGAATATGTTTCATTTTATTAAGAATCTATTTGAAACAATTACCTATATAAGGTTAAAACCTATATTTTGTATCAAATCAGTTTTGGTTTCAATGGGAAACTTTTATGGCTAATCTGTTTTTTCTCGAAATTTGATAGACCCCATTAAAATGGGAGATATATCGAAATGATTCCTATGGTGTAATAAAATATTTGAGTTTAAAGATATAGATGCATAAATTCAATGAGCATAGTTTTGAGATATATAAGTCCAAAATAAAATAGTTGTTGGTGAACAAATATCAGTGGATCACTATGTATATATTTGCTTCATTAAAAGGGATTTTTCTAGAAAGATGGACTAAGTTGGAAAGAAGGGGAAGTATCACAATTATATGTTAATGTGCATGTGTTTTACATTGAATATTTTTCATTTTATTAAGAATGTGTTTGAAACAATTAACTATATAAGGTTGAAACCTAGATGTTTTGTATCAAATTAATTTTTGTTTCAATGGGAAACTTTTATGGCTAATGTGTTTTTATTGAAATGTGATAGACCCCATTAAAATGGGAGATATATAGAAATGATTCCTATGGTTTAATAAAACATTTTAGTAGTTTAAACCTATAGATGCATAAATTCAGTGAGCATAGTTTTGAGATATACAAGTCCAAAATGCAATAGTTATTGGTGAACAAATATGAGTTGATCACTATGAATATATTTTCTTCATTAAAAGGGATTTTTATAGAAGGATGTCCACTAATTGGGAAATAAGGGGAAATATCAAAACTATATGTTAATTCATGTGTTTTACATTGAATATTTTTCATTTTATTAAGAATCTATTTGAAACAATTACTTATATAAGGTTAAAACTTATGTTTTGTATCAAATCACTTTTGGTTTCAATGGGAAACTTCTTATGGCTAATGTGTTTTTTTCTCGAAATGTGATAGACTCCATTAAAATGGGAGATATATAGAAATGATTCCTATGGTGTAATAAAATAGTTGAGTTTAAAGATATAGATGCATAAATTCAATGAACATAGTTTTGGGATATATAAGTCCAAAATGGAATAGTTGTTGGTGAATAAATATCAATGGATCACTATGGATATATTTTCTTCATTAAAAGGGATTTTTCTAGAAGGATGGACTAAATTGGAAAGAAGAGAAAATATCACAAGTATATGTTAATGTGCATTTGTTTTACATTGAATTTGTTTTTCATTTTATTACGAATCTATTTGAAACAATTAACTATATAAGGTTAAAACCTAGATGTTTTGTATCAATTACTTTTTGTTTCAATGGGAAACTTTTATGGCTAATGTGTTTTTCTTCAAACGCGATAGAACCCATTAAAATGGGAGATATATCGAAATGATTCCTATGGTTTAGTAAACCAGTTGAGCAGTTTAAAGATATAGATGCATAAATTCAATGAGCACAGTTTTGAGATATACAAGTCCAAAATGCAATAATTATTGGTGAACAAATATGAGTGGATCACTATGGATATATCTGCTTCATTAAAAGGGGTTCTTCTAGAAGGATGTCCACTAAGTTGGAAAGAAGGGAAAATATCACAATTATATGTTAATGCATGTGTTTTACATTGAATATTTTTCATTTTATTAAGAATCTATTTGAAACAATTACCTATATAAATTTAAAACTATGTTTTGTATCAAATCACTTTTGGTTTCAATGGGAAACTTTTATGGCTAATGTGTTTTTTCTTGAAATGTGATAGACCCCATTAAAATGGGAGATATATCAAAATGATTCCTATGGTGTAATAAAATAGTTGAGTTTAAAGATATAGATGCATTAAATCAATGAGCATATTTTTGAGATATATAAGTCCAAAATGGAATAGTTGTTCGTGAAAAAATATCAGTGGATCACTATGGATATATTGGCTTCATTAAAAGGTATTTTTCTAGAAGGATAGACTAAGTTGGAAAGAAGGGAAAATATCACAATTATATGTTAATGTGCATGTGTTTTACGTTGGATATTTCTCATTTTATTAAGAATCTATTTGAAAAAATTAACTATATAAGGTTAAAATATAGATTTTTTGTATCAAATTAATTTTTGTTTCAATGGGAAAGTTTTATGGCTAATGTGTTTTTCTCAAAATGTGATACACCCCATTAAAATGGGAGATATATCGAAATGATTCCTATGGTTTAGTAAACCAGTTGAGTAGTTTAAAGATATAGATGCATAAATTAAATGAGCATAGTTTTGAGATATACAAGTCCAAAATGCAATAGTTGTTGGTGAAAAAATATCAGTGGGTCACTATGGATATATCTTCTTCATGAAAAGGGATTTTTCTAGAAGGATGTCCACTAAGTTGGAAATAAGGGAAAATATCACAATTATATGTTAATGCATGTGTTTTACATTGAATCTTTTTCATTTTATTAAGAATCTATTTGAAACAGTTAACTATATAAGGTTAAAACCTATGTTTTGTATCAAAACACTTTTGGTTTCAATGGGAAACTTTTATGGCTAATGTGTTTTTTCTCGAAATGTGATAGACCCCATTAAAATGGGAGATATATTGAAATGATTCCTATGGTGTAATAAAATAGTTGAGTTTTAAAATATAGATGCATAAATTCAATGAGCATAGTTTTGAGATATATAAGTCCAAAATGGAATAGTTGTTGGTGAAAAAATATCAATGGATCACTATGGATATATTTTCTTCATTAAAAGGGATTTTTCTAGAAGGATGGACTAAGTTGGAAAGAAGGGAAAATATCACAATTATATGTTAATGTGCATGTGTTTCACATTGAATATTTTTCATTTTATTAAGAATCTATTTGAAACAATTAACTACATAAGGTTAAAACCTAGATGTTTTGTATCAAATTACTTTTTGTTTCAATGGGAAATATTTATGACTAATGTGTTTTACTCGAAATGTGATAGACCCCATTAAAATGGGAGATATATAGAAATGATTCCTATGGTTTAATAAAACAATTGATTAGTTTAAATATATAGATGCATAAATTCAATGAGCATAGTTTTGAGATATACAAGTCCAAAATGCAATAGTTGTTGGTGAAAACATATCATTGGATCACTATGGATATATCTGCTTCATTAAAAGGGATTTTTCAAGAAGGATGTACACTAAGTTGGAAATAAGGGAAAATATCACAATTATATGTTAATACATGTGTTTTACATTGAATATTTTTAATTTTATTAAGAATCTATTTGAAACAATTAACTATGTATTGTTAAAACTTATGTTTTGAATCAAATCACGTTTGGTTTCAATGGGAAACTTTTATGGCTAATGTGTATTTCTCGAAATGTGATAGACCCCATTAAAATGGGAGATATATAGAAATGATTCCTATGGTGTAATAAAATAGTTGAGTAGTTTAAAGATATAGATGCTTAAATTCTCCTAGCCCAACCAGAATGGAAAGAGAATTAGATTTTGATTATAAGGAATGAAAGTATGGTACTATCTAAACAAACAGACACCAGTTCTATTGTTTCATATTAAAAGGCTTAATAAACTAAGTTGGGCTTAATTTTCACTGCTACAATTTCATATCAAAAATCTTAATAAACTAAGTACTTAATTTTCACTACTACTATTTCATATCAACTCAAGCTCAGAGGCTCACAATTATACATCAAACTTCAACACTTGCATTATATAAGAACTTTCTTACATACTCAAGATATTGTTTCATATCAACTCAAGATCACAGGCTCACAATTATACATCAAAATTCAACGCTTGCATTATATAAGAACTTTCTTACACACTCAAGACTCAGACTCTTGGAGTGACTGATACTTTAATCACAGAGAGGATCAGCTTCGAGAGAGAGGGAGATAGAGAGTCATATTTTTAACTTTCCTTTTTCCGTGGATATTTTCAACTTTCCTACTCTTCATTTTGAGAGAATTTGTTACTCGCTGCTACGTTTTTTGTCAGTTATACTTTATTGTTGCACAAACTGTTATAATCCAGCTCCGAGAGAGAGGGAGATAGAGAGTCATATTTTTAACTTTCCTTTTCTGTGGATATTTTCAAATTTCCTACTCTTCAGTTTGAGATAATTTGTTACTCATTGCTACTTTTATTGTCAGTTATACTTTACTGTTGCATAAACTGTTATAATCCATCAGCAGGGAATAACAGGCCATTTATATGGAAACAATAGATTTTGAGAGATTGTCTAATGTTGCAGATTAGCATTTTTTATACTCAACAAGCACACTATTATTAAATGAACAGACAAATTTATTTAATTTCTCCGTGGATTGATTGGCGAGTGAAGAGAATCTGAAAACTTGGTTTTGGTCAAATATTGTTCATCATGGAAGCCAACGATGCTATGATATCATATGTCATGTGTCCTAATTTTGTATAAAAACTTTGCATGGATAATTAGAGAAATATTCAATGATAGATTGGATTGTAAACACCGTAGTCCAAAAAATTGGAGCCTATGATTTGAGAATCTTATTTGCATACTTGGAATTGCTACAACTAATGGGGCCATGTATCAAAGGCATCATGTCAAACAATTATTCCATGATATTCTAGAGAATTAGATTCTGATAATAAATATTTATTCCATGATTTTTCTCCTAGCCCAGCCAGAAGGGAAAGAGCATTAGATTTTGATTCCAAGGAATGAAAGTATGGTATCTAAAAAAAAAACACTAGTGCTACTACTTCATATTAAAAGGCTTAATAAAATAAGTCGGGCTTAATTTTTACTGCTATTGTTTCATATCTAAGAGCTTAATAAACTGAGCCCTTAATTTTCACTGCTACTATTTCATATCAAAAATCTTAATAAACTAAGCCCTTAATTTTCACTGCTACTATTTCATAACAAAAATCCCTTAATTTTCATTGCTACTGTTTCATTTAACGTAACATAATGTATAAATTTGTTACATATCAAAAAGCTCTTAATTTTCACTACTACTGTTTCATTTAACATTCACATAATGTAAATTGAATTTATAGAAAAAATATGTATGCTATAAGAATAGATACGCAGATACATACCTGGAAATTCACAGAAAGTCATCGCGGTGCAACTCGAAATCACAGAGCGCAATAGAGCAACAACAAAAACCCACAGAGTGCAACAGAGAAATAGAAAAATTCACAGAACGCAACAAAGAATCAGCAACAACAAACAAACAAGAATCGGACGTGCGAGATAGATGTGAACAAGAAATCTATAACAATTTGTGGGCTGATATATTTCTAAAATACAATTTCAACCGAACTATTTTAAAATCTCAGCCGCACTAAAAGTTCGACCGAACTTTTGTTTTCGGTTTTCCCATCTCTGACCAAAAATCTATTTTCCCACGTCGTCAATACGTCGTCAATTTAAACAATAGAACAAGTTCAGCCGAACTAATTTCAAAAGTTCGGCTGAACTCTCTAATAGTTCAGCCAAAATTTTACAAAATTTCGGCTAAACTATTGAGAAAAAAATTTCCGTCCCCAATTCTCATAAAAGTGTAACCCAACTTCACATTTTCACCCATAACTAACCTTGATTTCTCCATGTGTAACGAGGAAGCTAATTTATAGGACGCTATTTATACCAATTCTCCATCTAAAAAAATTTTATTACATTATTGTTTCTCTATATATATACTAGTAAAATCCTCGCAATCATAGGTTTTGTGAATCTAGTTTATTTAATAAATTGTTTTATTGTTTTTTACTATATATATTTTAATATATATATTTTTTTAATGGAGTAAAATATTAAATTTTAATAAACATCGCATACATTATATTAAAGGAATAATATAAATACTATCTAATTTTTGGGCTAAGATGCGCATTCGACATCCTAGTATGATCCCGATATGTAAGTATGTCGGAAGCCAAAAAAAAAACTATTTTTTTTAAAATAAAATATGAATAATGTCACCTTTAAAGATAACTTACATAACCATATAAATAAACAATTAAAAATAACTTTAAAATATGAAGAGTTTTGAACACTTATTAATACCATGGGCCAAATACCATATTTATAAAAGAGGTATAAAAAGGTAAGGTAAATAAACAAAAATATATCAAATATGAGTAGAAATATACATCTAATTATATTTGAAGCCTATGGACCAAATTAATAATAATACCATGCAAAAAGAAACATTATTAACCCTAACATTAATATTAAAATATTAATATTATTATTGTTATTATTATTATTAAATCTAATATTCATATTAATATATTATAATATTAAAATTATTAAATCTAATAACTTTATATTAATACAATATTAAATTTGATATATATATATATATATATATATATGGGAGGGAAGAACAAAGACATATGATAGAGCTGGAGAAATAGAGGGAGTGACAAGGGAGAGATTGAGATAAACTGAAGGAGAGGAGAGAGAAAGAATGAAGAGAGAGAGAGGGAGAGGAGTGAGAGAGGTAGATAAGGGTAAGAGATGGAGAGGGAGACATAAATATCAAGGTGGGAGAGAGAGAGAGAGAGAGAGAAGGAGAGAGGGAGGGAGAAGGAGAAAGGATTGGAGGGGAGAGGGAGAGAGAGAGAGAGGGATGTAGGAGAGAAATGGAGAGAGAGGGAGGATGAGAGAAGGATAGAGGGAGTGATAGAGAGACAGATTTGGAGGGGGAGGAGAAGAAAGACATACAGAGAGAGAAGTGGAGAGAGAGGGAGTGACAAGGGAGAGATGGAGAGAGAGTATGTATTTTTAGGGGTGAGATAAAGAGACATAGAACGAGTGATGGAGACAAGGGGGGAGAGAAAGAGAGAGAATAATAAAGGGATGGATATAGTAACATAGTTGGAGAGAGAGATAGAGGAATGGGGGAAGAGAGATGATTTGAGGGCAAAGAAAGGGGGGGTGAAGATAGAGGGAGGGAGGTGATAAAGGGAGAGAGAGGAAGAGAGTGATGGGGGAATATAGTGTATTGTAGGGGAGAGAGAGAGAGATAGAGAGAGAGGGTGATGGGGGAAGAGAGAGGGATGTAGGAGAGAAAGGGATTGAGAGGAAGGAAAAGAGAGGGGACTTGAGAGATAGGAGGAGAGAGGGAGGGATAGAGAGATGGATTTGTAGGGGAGAGAGGGAGGGATAGAGATATGGAGCTCAATAGGGAGCGACAGAGGGATAGAGAGATGGAGTTAGAGGGGGGGAGAGGGATGTATAAAGAGATGGAATTGGATGGGGAGAGAGGGAGGTAAGAAGAAATTCATAGAGAGTAACAAGTGGAGAGAGTGAGGGGGTGACAAAGGAGAGATGGAGAGAGTGTGTGTATGTTTGGGGTGAGATAAAGAGACAAATAATAAGAGATTAAGAGAATGGGGGAGAGAATGAGAAAGAGAGGCATATATTGAAAAGTTAGAAGGTGAAGAGAGAGAGAGAGAGAGAGAGAGAGAGAGAGAGAGAGAGGTAGGGAAAGAGAGATGGAGATGCGGGGGGGAGAGAGAGGGAGGTAAGAATAAATACATGGAGAGTAAAATTGGGAGAGAGAGAGAGAGAGAGAGAGAGAGAGAGAGAAGGAGTGATAAGGAATATGGAGGGAGAACGAGAGAGGGTAGCAGGAGGGAAGAGAGATAGACACAGTGAAGAGGGAGGGAAGGGAAAGAGAGAGAGGGGGAGTGAGAGGAGGAGGGAGTGATAGATAGATAGATTGGAGAAAGAGAGTGTATGTTTTTGGGTTGATATAAAGAGACAAAGGTAGATAGAGATATAGATAGAAGGTGAAGAGAAAAAAGAGCTAAATGGAGATAATAAGGGAGGGACGAGGAGATTGATAAATATGGAGTGAGTTTTTGTGTGTTTGTGAGGGTGAGATAAAGAGACAAAGAAGGAAATATGGAGGGACATATATATATATATATGTGTGTGTGTGTGTGTGTGTGTGTGTGTGTGGAGGGGGGAGAGAGGGAAGAATATTTCTTACAATAGATGCATTGATTTCAATGTAGATGATATATAATTCTATTTTATTGCTTGCACTAAATGCATTGATTTGAGTGTATATGGTGATTTCTAACCCTATTTTATTACTTGCACTAGATGCATTAATTTCAATGTAGATGTTGATTTATAAATGTATTTGGTTTCTTACACTATAGGCATTTATTTCAATATAAATGGTTTCTAATCATATTTTATCGCTTGCACTAAATGCATTGGTTTCAGTGTATATGGTGATTTCTAATCCTATTTGATTTCTTGCACCAGATGCATTGATTTTAGTGTATTTGTTGGTTTCTAATCCTATTTTCTTACTTGCACTAGATGCATTGATTGGATTTTAGATTTTGATCTCTAATCCTATTTGATTACTTGCATTAGATGCATTGATTTCTGTGTAGATGTTTTCTAATCTTATTTTATTTCTTGCATTAGATGCATTGATTTCAGTGTATATGTTGATTTATGATTTGATGTAATTAGATGTATGATGGTACATTAGTTCTAAATTCATTGGATTAATAGTGTGCAATGATTACAGTGTAAGCACAAAAAAAATTGACAATGTAGAACCATTTTTGTGTTATAGTAATTAAACGTAATAATATGCGACAAGGTATGATTTTTACAACAACAACTCAAGCTAAATATTTAAATGGTTAATGATTTATGATTTCTACTTTATTTTTCATATAATCGATATGGAAAGATCACAAAACTAATAAGGGTAACAACAATAATATTAGAAGAAAATAGTTTGAGATTGATCACAATGAATGCTATTTTCAATTGTTGACATTTTTATTATTGACATTTACAATATTTATCATCTCAACAAACTGAGGTAACTAAGAAAATTTAAAAATCAAAATGACTCAATCTCAAACATATTTAGCATATTTAAAATGGTTATATTAATATTGGATGTATTTACATATTATTGATAAAATTAATCATACGTTCATATCGATAGATTTTTGTTGGTCGCACGACTGAAACCAGCCTAGATTCATCTTAACTATAGATCTATGAAACCATCCTAGATTCATCTTAACTAGAGATCTATCAAGCGCCGAGAGGGATCAAATCTCTCGTGGTGCAAACCTTTCCTCAAGTTTTACACTCAAAAAAGAAGTTTTCACTTATGAAATTTGATCCCTCTCGACACTTGATAAATCTGTCGCTAAGATGGATTTAAGCTAGTTTATAAAAATAAAAATCATAATCAATGTGAAAAAATTGAAATTAAAACATAATACAATACTATTTTGATTAAGAAATCTATCCCCATCAGAATGAAAGTATCAAATAAATTTACAATAATATAAATATGTTATTCATGGTTAAATTTAACACTACCATATTAGGGTTGAGAGATGTTAACAAGCTTTTAATTCGATTTTTTTTTTTTTTTTTACTTAACTAGTTATTATACTCATATGTTATCTAAATAGAGTTTTGTTTTTAATAGAAATTTCGTTATAAATATATTAATATGATTATATAAATCAAATGATTAATAATTATATAAATTTAATGATTAATAAATATTAAAATAATTATAAATATAAAAAAAAAACAATAGATAAATACATTTTATTACCATATAATAAATATTCAAAAACTATAAATCATTTTATAATCAAAATCTTTTACAAATTTTTATTTTACTTTTAAAGTTAAATTAAAATACAAATTTAAATAAAAATTATCATAACTGTTTTCTTTTATAAATATCCTTACTATTAATAAAATATTCGTGAAACCTTTTTCAAAAGTGCTGTTACCCCCTTCTTCTTCTTTTTTTAAACTTGGTTTTCACTCTCACATAAAATCTCACAGTCGGAATTTGTAACTTGCGTAAAATAGATTACCAAGTAAATATTTATGCGGCCGTGTTGGACATAAATCATGTATTAATATGCGAAATTGTTGCCTATAAAGAAGGACATGCGGTGATTTTGATGCATAACTCTGCAAATAATAGAATGGCGCTGAATCACAAGCTCTAGACATTACAGTTTCATAACATATGATATCACATCTACTTCTACAAATACACAGTAAACATTACAATTAAAGATATATCTATTATTATTTATCAGAGTTTCTAGGTCGTCAGCATACCAGTTTTATGTACAAAATGAAATTCTACTTACCAAAACCTATCTCTGGTTCAGATTATCTGTTTGACATTGCAAATAATATATATACATCATTTTACCCTTATCATTATAGTCCTATTGTTTTGTAAATGTCATATCATTGAAATCTTATAGGTTAGCGTGTAGTCATGTGTCTAACCCGTATAACATGGAAAATGATCCCTGCCATTAAGTTGCTACAAGTGTAACATGGAAAATGATCCCTGTTATTAAGTTGCTACAACTAGAGTTCTGATTCTCCGTTCAATTCCATGTTGCCAGCATTAACTTGGAAATGAATTTCACTGTATGGATGCACGCACTTGGTGGGCTTGTCTTTTGGTTGGTGGGCTTGTCTTGTCTTTTCCACCGTTGATGAATCTGGATCGTACCGCCAAGATGACTTCAGGTGGGTAAGTTAGCAAACCGTACCCCTAATTCCTTTCATTGTTGGTCATTTGGTGTAGATCTCTCGGCGGTCTTCCGCTCTACAACTTTCCTCCGCCAAGGGGCATGGCTCCTGTGCTGATGTCGGCCTCCATGCAACTGTGCCTATTTCTTCCATCATCTTTCGGTGCACGACCAAGTTTATCTACCTCCTTTCCTGCACGCACCTCTTCTTGAGCACCTACAACTAAGGTAATGTGCACATTCTCTCGATTTCCTTCTTGTTTGGAAAACTCGTTAGCATTCCAACTATTGCATTATGTATAAAATTTCGTCCTCTTTTGTTCTATTACAGGTAGGGTTACTAGTGAACTCTTTCTTCTCTTTACCAGGTAGTAATGACCTTCAAAGTTTGTCATTTTCATGGTTTCAGTCCAATTTACTGTCTGAAAATTTACTAACTCGTTTAATGTCATTGTGCAGGTAATCCTTTCTCACAACGCTCAGTCTTTAGCTTCAATTTCGGCTTCACTAACTTTTAACAATTCTGATATTTCCAGGTACTGTACAGTTTTCTCATAGGCTATCGTTAAGTGGTCAATATTTGTTGCACTGTTACTACAAGAAAAAGAGTTATTTAGCCATACATTAGCAACACATTAGCACCACAATTTGTAAAGGATTTAAGAAATCTTTACTTTTCAAATAGTGGTGCAAAAGTGGTGATAATGTGGAGATACGCAAGTGATGCTATGTTTTCTGGTGCAAAAGTGGAGTTAATAAAAAAATGTAAAATTTGGTGTTAAATGCATATGTGGCATTCCATGGTGTATGGTGCAAACCACAAAAAAACCAATTTGACGTGGATCAAGATATTGTGATCCAAAACACCAATACTAATTTTACAAAAAATAAATATTTATCATAAAAATATCAAAATTATTATAATAATAATAAATTGTATATGGTGCAAAACACCATAAAATAAAAAATGGTGCAAAAAAATACATTTTTTTATTATTATAATAAAATTGTATATGGTGCAAAGCACCATAAAATATGAAATGGTGCAAAAAAAAATATCCTCCTTTATTTAGAAAGGTTATATATTGCATGTGGTGAGTATCCTAGGAAGAGTTTGATTTTATTACGAAAGAGAACATTTTGACCATTTTCTTATGCTTAAATCCAATTACCATAAATATATTTAATTAATATCAAATGTTTTTTGGAATCTAAGCTTCTATGATCCATCATATAAATTAGTAGAAATTCTTTCGGTAATAATCACATGCAATGGAACGTGGTCGACCCGTTTCAAACCAACCAGTGTGGTCCATCATCAGGACTATGTGAGGAATCAGATCCAGACATTAAGTATAAATAGATGTAGAAATGGCTCAACTAGTCGTTAGGATAACGACTAGTTTGACTTTGAAAAAGTAAATATTCCATTATTTATTTATTTAATTAATTTTTATTTATTTATTTATTATTATTATTTTATTTATTTATAAAATCTTTAATATATTTATACAACTAATTAACCAATTAATTAATATAATGGTAAGTAATATCAAATGTATTAACACAATTGAAGTATCTCATAGTTACCTCCAAAAATTTTAATTCATTGTGTACAATAAGACTATGGTAGCTTTTTTTGTGTTTGGCTACATTATGGCAAGTATCAATTACAATTAATGGAAGAGTTTCTCCATTGAAACATTCACATGATCCCAAGTTGATGGGCATAATAAATTTACATACATAATATCACTACTGATCATTTTGGTCAACATGGTATTGATCATGTAGATGAATCATTTCAATCTTTGAAAATTAAAATAAATAAATAAATAAAAGTTATAAGCAGTGTCTGCATTTCAATTCCAAGCCTCACATAATTTTGTTTGACTGAAAACTTCAATATGGCATGATATTTCAAAAAATTTTGTTTTTCTAATCTATTACATTTTTTTTTTTTTGTAAGCTTCGTAGTACCTTTCTATTAGCGGAAATATATAGGGCAGATTGTCATACAAGAGAAAACAAATACAGTGACCTCAACCTGCCCGTAGGAAACTAGGTCTGTTGGCCACCGCATCGAGTTATATGCAGACCAAAAACGAAATTGTCTTATCCTACTACTTACAGCATTTAGAACTGCAACGTGTCCATAATATTTACAAATAAAACAAGTAGTGAAACAAATAAAATCCAAAATGATAGAACACTGAAATAGTTAACCAGAAAGATCCACGGAAACTGGAGCATGAGAAGTGGTACCAAACACCTGTGGACTGCTTTGAGTGATTTGCAACTGTTTTTCAATCTTACCAACCCTATCATTCAACTGAATCTGCACTTTGAACATGGCATGCATATCCATCTTCATTTGTTGCATTTCAAACATAATTGAAGAGTTGAGACTCTTACTCTCTTGATTTGTCATAGCCTTGGCGAGAAGGCATTTCATATTCCAGTAAGTCTTCACTGACTGTTGAAAGAGAGAAACACGACCCTGAGTACTACCTGGATCAGTTATAAAATCCATTTGAGAAAGCTGAACTTCCATGTCCTCCTCCTCACTATCAGTATGAACTTCCCAACCATGAATTTTTGATTTAATATTAGCCAGATTCCCTGATTCATATACCTGATCAATATCTTGCAACACTTCTGCATTAGACTTCCTACCCCTCCTGCTCCTGCCAGCCTCTAAATGAGGCTGCCTACCTCGATTTTCCTTCATGGGTTGCCCTTTAACCATACTGGAAGTAAGAGGACTTGAAAGGAGGTCTGTGGCCAGAATTAAGTCAGAAAGATGATATAATAAAACACAAGAAATCTCCTTTGCAACAAACCCAACGCGCATATCCTTACAACGAAAATGATCAGATAAGTTAACTAGGGACCAACCCAGAACGAGATACGCCTTACAGCGAAATTTTTCATATAAAGTAACCAGGTACCAACCCGGAACGAAATAACAGAGAAGACACTGCCCAGAAAAGAGAACAAGAAAGGCTAGAACTGAGACATAGCCCACTGCAACATGAAAATCCACCATCGAAACCATACCATTGCCAATTGTAAGAAAACGATGACCATGCATGTGTTTGAAACCAAGCCCGGTAAACAACACGGAGAATAGTATCCCAACAGTGTAAGGGTGAACATAGCGCACTGTACAAAACCTAGAATATATGCAGAGCAGAAACAAATTACCAAATTCCAACAAAAGCCCATAAAAAAGTTTAACATTAACAGTGGAAGAGGCAAGACTGTCCACCATCAACCGAAACAGAAGGAGCAAGCCCGACAGATACAGTGGTTCAGAAGAGACTTGACAAACCTGAAGATAATAGAGCGGGAAAAGAGTAAGGCAAATCCAGAAAACCAAAAAACCAGGGGGACTGCGGAAATGAGGGTCAATATGTATAAATCCCATATTCCCTGTGCGAAAACACCTTTAAAAAATAGTATTATACTCCTCTAACCATTGAAGAAGGGGTAAGGAAAACAGAGTGCATAGAGATAAAAAAGAAAAGCGAAGAGTGGGCACGGAAGGCAGAATTGCCATGACATACCACAGTCTACGTCCACCCCGTCGGCAGAGAATTCGCGTCAAGTCTAGTGCGATCAAGTCTGGAGCTATCACGTATGAAGGAACGCTAATACAATACCTAGACGAAGAGTAAGTTATAGTAACAATGAAACAAATAGTAAAACTCTTCAACCACCGCGCATAATCCCGCATTAATGCATATGACAGTCAATTAGTGCAATGTGCTGGCTCGCTCATGCAATTCAATATGAGGAGTGGAGAGCTGTCGTTGGAGGACTACCTCCATAATGATCGCACAAAGGACTGTAAGACATCCACCATGTGGATGCCAACGACCCGAATCAGCAGTCTGACACCCCGATCGGGGGTGAATGAGATCGATCTCTATCCACAATACACTACAGAGGATATAATTCCACAACCCAAGCCTGGTGAGAGTCATTAATATCAAGATTTCTGGTTATATTCTTACAAGCCCAATTCGCCAAATAATCCCCTGCCTCATTCCCTTCCCGGCGAACATGAGTGCAGATGACTGATCCGACCTGGCGAAAAAGATTACCAATATCTTCGAAAAGTTTGGATGTTCTCCAGCTCTTACTTATTTTCTGCCACGGATTGCCTTATTTTATTTTTTTCAAAATACCAACTACCATTGCAGAATCCCCCTCAACAACTAGTCTTTGGTAACCTTCCCGGATTGCAATAATTAAACCCTACTTTAAAGCCATCAATTCAGCTTCATTATTAGTAATATATCCCATAGGATAAGAATAAATATGACATACCTTACTAAAAGAATCTCTGAATATGCCACCTATCTCTGCCTATCTAGGATTCCCTTTAGAGGCCCCATCAAAATTTAATTTCAAAAAACGCGGCGGTGGGGGAATAAACGTTGACGAATTGGAATTCAGATTTGATTGAACTTTCCATAAGTAAGCATCGAGCATTTGAGGAGTAATATTAAGAGCAGCCAAGATTCGTGTCTCCCTAGTTGTTATAGACCAGTCATCATCTGCCCAACGTTCCACCAAAATTGTTTCCTTGATATTCTCAACAATAACGCTCTAGAGTTGAGAAAATTGTCTTTCTATACCTCTGAAAATGCGAGAATTTCTCTCTTTCCATACTCCCCAAAGCAGAAATCCTAAAGACAATCTCCGAGCCCTATTAAGCACCTCACTCTTATACACGCCACTTCGCCAGGTGCAAATAGTGGTATTAACACTGCTGAGATCTCGATCAGTTTGACCAAATAATGCTTCAAGTCGCTGCTAGATTTCATTACTAAAAGGGAAAGCGTTGAATAAATGTTCAATAGTCTCTTTATTTTGGCGACACATGATACAAAAATAAGGACCCTGCAGGCCTCTATGTTGCAAATGATCCTAGGTCAAGGTGTGTTTATGACTTAAAAGCCACATAAAATATTTAATCTTTGGCCAAAATTTTACATTCCAGATTTTATGCCAGATTGGCGCGGCAACATCCTGATTATTATTTGATTTAAGGAAATAGGCCTCTTTAATTGTAAACATACCTTTTGTTCGATATCCCCATCATAAAATGTCCTCTCTAATATTCGTTGTTATTGTTCGAGTTTGCAATTCTCTGGCCAAGTTACTCCATTGAGCCGTATCAGGTGCATGAAGCCATTGATCCCTTATTTTCCAGACCCGCCATTGTCTATCAACCTGAGTATTCCAGTAATGTTGAATGAGTCTTGTATTGGGTAAATTTTTAAATAAGAAGATTTCACCTAAATCCAATTTGCTAAATAATTTCTCACGCTACTGCTAGGAGTCTTCCCAAAAAAGTGTTGTCTGCCCTCCACGCACTTCCCAAAAACTATGCTGACGAATCAGATCTATGTTTTCTGCTATTAAGTTCCATTTACATATCTTTCTAGTTATGAAAAAATATATTAAATGGATATCTTTCACATTAAATGAATAATTACAAAGTAATAACAATATCTACATCTGTTAAAATTTTAAGTATATTATACAACAACCAAAACCATGAGTATATAAAAAGAGATATTTTAATTAAAGAAAATAAAAGATACATATGTTCCAACATTGATTATCAAAAAATCACTTTTCATTTATTAATATAATGAAATGTCTTAGGTCTTGAAATTTTTTTATTATGATATATGAAAAAAATGAAACTAATAATTCCTTTGAAAACATCTGTATTGCGCATCCCTAAAGAAATTTTGTCACCGCCTGCATGGAAAAATCATAAAAAGAAAATTATAGACATAAGTTTGTGAATAGAAATACATAAATGAAATAAATGGAGAAAAACACACAATAACTTCAATTGAATTGAAATAAACCATAAAAAGTGTGTGCATTTAATGGTATTTCATAACTAAAGTATCCTATTGATTTAAAAAATAACTAAGAGAACTAAAAAAACATATTGTAAGGTTGAAGTATGATTCAAAGTTCAGCTTCATATTCTCTTTCATCATGTTGATTAGTTATCTAAGACACATATAAGATAAGATCAACACAATTATAAATTGTATTAATTGAAACTTTCATTTGCATATACTTATTTCATATTATAAAAATTTATCTAGAACAAAAAAATTATAGGTCAAAAAATACCTCATAATCTATAATAGGTTTAAATCCATCTTTAATATTTTTATGAATGAGAGAAGTTACACCATAGCATGAAGAAAAATCTTTGTCATCTTCAAACATTTTAATATTGAACACCTGCAACTATATTTTAAATAACAATGAAATAGTTAGAAATTTGATTATATAAAAAATAAATTTTCCTTGAGAAGCATAATAGTGTATTAAGATTACAATTTTTGCCTCTACAGATAACATGCCACCTTTCCCCAAACGATGGCGTGTGGACAACCTAGAGGCTCATACACTATGTGCATATTTTTCTTTTCCAAGCAAAGTTCCATTTTTCCTTTTTTTCTTAATAGAAGTCTCATCCAATAACCTCTTCCACTCTCCTTCTCCTATGAAGTGCGGCTTGACTACATTTTTGTTTCTTAGCAATTCTCCTCTCAAAGCATTCCTGGTATTTTTGATACATTCAGCAACACTATGAAGAATTTTCTTTGGAGGTACAATTTCCGATACTTTATGCATGAGAGATAATAACTCATCCTTCTTAGATTTATTTGTGAAATACACGTCGAAAGTAAATAATCCATATAAAAAATCTTAAGGTTTCTAGTATCATAGTAATGAAATTTAGGGAATGTAACACTGAGTACAATATATAATTTTTTTAATATGAAACATGAAACGTTAAGTATATATTTTATACTACATAAATTAAGTATGCAATTTATGAAAAAACATAGTATATGTGTTTTACCTTGATGACGGATATCTTTGGTAATTGTAGGACCAAATAATCTCAGTGCTTCACGGTGAAGTATATATCTCCATGTTCTCCCACCTTCATCATTTAACACTTGTCCTTTTTCATTTAATGTGATTATGAATGGCATACTCTCCTTTAACATATTCATTTGGATGTTTTAAGAGAGGTTGAAAAGATGCACCCATAGATGGTATAGTTTGTTCCTCTAATGGAGGAGATTGATTTTGTTGTCCATTGGTGTTAGTATCTTCTTTGAGAACATTGATATTACTCCTGAACATTGCGATATAATATATTATTAATAATCATATGTTTTGTAATTACAACCCTAAAGTTTATAAGTAAAATATAAATGATTATTTACCTTAGTAGATCATCAACTGTTGTTTCTGTATATGTTGCATTCTCTGTGTCAGATATAGCTGCTTTGTATGTTGTATGAATTGCATCTCTTATGACTAGATTAACATCGGCCTTCATCAACCACTCTCTATATGATTGCAATCTATCAATTTCAAATCCAGTTTCAAGTGTAGGCTCCACATTATGGTAAGTATCAGTTACTACTGGGACATATACATCATCTGTAAAATCTAAATGGGAAGATGGAATTGTAGATAAATTACTTCCTTTGGAAGGTATCTCATTAATACCTATGACTCTAGAAGGTGCGTCTCTCATAAATTCATTTAAAATCATTGTACGAATAGAATTTTCTCTTTTTCTTGTTCGCATATTGAATCAATAGACCTAATTCAATATTACACATTTCCCAAGTTAGAACGAGTTTTATATACTTCATTGCATTAATCCAATAATAAAACAAGTGATATATATATATATATATATATATATATATATAATAAAAACATCAACCTTTGATTATATGAAGTGAAATAATGAGTATATTATAAAATGAAAAGTATGCAAATGAATTAAAATACATACAAGAAACAAAAAAAAATAGTAACTCATAATCAAATGAAACATTTTGAAAATATTTTAATCATAAAATATCATTTTGGAGGGTAAAAAAATCTTAACAAATCCTCTAATATCTAACTTTCCCTTGTAAAAAATAAGTTTTCAATTCTATAAGATAGAAATTCATTAATTATTAAGTTTTCTAAAAAAATAATGAGAAAAAAAAAATCTAAATGTACATAATGATAATATATATAACATTGTTATCATGTTATAGTTCTCTGATATGTTTAACATCGAAATACTATTAATTTTTAGATTATGATAGGTTTGATTCTTCTAAACAAATCCATATAATAGATTTAAATGAAAATACAACTCTAATATAGAACTACTAGACATTTACATTTTCTTGAGTAGAACTATTCATAGAATTTGTCATTAATCATCAAAATAATTTGAATAGCCATTTTACATTTCAAGCATGTCTTCTTGCCCATTAAATTCATCATCTAAGCTACCATTAGATGATATTTCTACTGAGATAAGTTGTTCTTCATGTGAAGGTTGGAAGACTCTTATTGATCTAGGATTATACTCAATGACAAATGATTTTGATCGTTACGTAGTGTCTGCACCTCCAGTTTCACCCCAAAAAAAACATTTCCTTTGCGAATGCAAGCTTGTGAGCCTAGGGTTATTATGACATATCAATCCTTTCACTATGATTGTTTTCATTTCATCATGTTGCATTAATACCCTCTATCACTATCTATCGTCTTATGTTATTTTTATTATAATTAGGGAGATGATTTATACGGACCTAATCTTTACACAGGTCCCGTATAGCCATTCTCCTTTAGCTTAATGGTCATGTATCCCATTTATGAAATTATTGAACTCACACGTAACCCATATGGACTATGAACATATGTTATATAAATTGCGTTGTATGAGTTGTTGCCCAAGGCATTTTCGACCTATCTAATAGCCATCATTACGTTGTTTACGTTATATATATGGTTATAGCCTTGTCATAAAATTTGAAATGCATATTATTATGAATGGACTTTCATCATGCATTTGGTATTATCATGTACATGCGCCTGGGTTGATATGACCACTCATCCTGGTACCTCAGATTTTAAATCGATTTAATATATAGTACTGGCATTGGTATTACTCTGCACGTAGAGCGCATTATCACTCCAGATTGGGTTTCTCTGGGCCTCGTCATGGTGGAATTTTTTATCCACGTCAGGCGTTGTGCTAACTCAATGAGTGTTGTATGGTTTTATGCCCTTTCGTTGGCTTACGTGGTGAGTCCACGTCGCTGGCATACTCAGCCTACGTGGTGATAAACACCCACGGCGATACTGGCACAGGACATATAGAATTCAATTCGCATCTGCATCCATAATTTTTGATACGATGGTATTAACTCTCCCAGGCTACCCCTCGATCCGTGGCTTAACTGTTCCGATGCAGCCAAGTGGACGATGGCGATCGTTTTCAGTTAGGGTTCATGTGGTTTAACGAAGGCTTATATAAGTTCGGAGTGTGGATTTAAGTCGGTTTCCGCGCTCATCAGTTGCAGGCCTCCTCCGCGTCTGCGCCATTCCACTTCCGCCGAGGGTTTCGACTCTCCGTTGCAGAGAAGAAGTATGGCGCCTCTCGTTCCTCAACACGCGGTCAGGTAATTCCCCCACACATATTTTAATTCTATTGCAGGCGTGAATGATTCATAATTAGTTTGTAAAAGCCATACGCTTGCTCTGAATATATATATATATATATTGAATGATCAGTAAGGTGAATGCGTCTGGTTTGTTTTTCGATGGTCAAGGTCTCCGTTCAGTGCAAGGTGTAGTTGGTTTCTATTTTCAGGGTTATCGTCGACCCTTCTCTGGTTATATTTAAATTGCGACTGATTTGTGCTATACCTCTTGGGTAGCCTACATCGCCTCTCCTCAGGCGGACGCCTCCTGTTCCATGGAGCTATATGAGGTATGTTCTTTATTCCTGCCATTTCAGCATATAATTGTTGATTTCGTCGTGTTATACTCGAGGGTAATTTATATTAATCCCTCTCTATGTAATGTTCGATTGCAGGGCTCGACGTGTCTGAGGGTTTGCATTCCACAGGTAATAGTTTTAATACTGAGCTTATTTTATTTATGCGCTTATTTCTCTACGATGGCGCAATGACTAACTCGCGTTTTGGGTCATTTTTGTCTTCTACAGGTAAATCCAGAGGACTCCTGCATACTTATGACAGTAGAGAGTGACCCTTTCAATCGTATGGACGTTAACATCGGTCTCTTGGCCGTCCAGGTCGGTATACTTATGGAGTTACTTCTCCTCTCCTGATGTGTTGTCTCGTGAGCGTTGAAACAGTGCTTCTCTTGTGATGTTGCGCAAGGTTGCTAACGGAACGAGACTCACTCTCCGAGTCGGGGTTTTCGTTTTCTTCTTTTTAGCGTTGTCATCCTTGGATGGCGCTTGTCTAAATTCGTTCTGTTGAGATGGGGGTTGTGATTTATATACCCCAGCCTAATAGGTTCAGTATGTCTTTTGAAAATTTTGGACAATTATATACTCCCTATTGTCTTAGGTCGATTTTAATATACTCTGCCACAGTTTTAAATGTACAGGGACTGTATGAATAATGCATATGATTTCATACCATGGCATTTGGATTTGTTTAATTTGCTCGTCTGAACCTTATTTTTTTTTCCGGAAATGCTACTGACATTCCAGATTCTTAATTGCATACATTAGGATTTACAGGTAGTTATATATGATATTTATCTATTCTTCTGATGTACTTTGTTCACTCTTTTCTGTGGAAAATCTACACTTTGGTATTTATATCATAATTACAGTTGCCTCTGCTACTGGTTACACTGAACTAGTTTTATACCTATATGTCTAGACATATGAAAAGCTTGCTGGACATTTATGAGACCATTCTTATTTATCAATAGATGATTAATATGTATGAAAGTCTAGAATTTATGTTTTCAAATTTTTCCAAGGTATGCAAGCATAATTCTATTCTCCAGTTTCTTCTCATTTTCTTGTAATTAGTTACAGCTCGTATCTACCTATGTGTCTGAATTCTAAAGAGCTGGTAATGGGATTTGAACTCTTTTCACTTCCCTCATATTCAAGGGAATGTTGGTTATATAAATTCTACTATGTATAATGTTGCAATTTATTTACTTCTTGCTCCTATGCTTCTCAACTGCTTACTCATAATTTCTGCACTCTATGTATTCATTCTCAGTACTATGATATTAGAATAGTTCCATGAGGCCAATGTCTGGTATTTTTTTTTTTATTTTTTTTTTTATTTATTTATTTATAAATATCTACTACTTTCCTTCACTAGAGTAAGGGCTTATGGACTACCTTTATTGTCTAAGATCATTTGATTTCCTGGAATTATAATGGAGTGTTTGGCTGAACCTGAGGTCATTCTATTGAGTCTCTCCCTCTGTTCTTTCATAGACAGTATAAGTTGTAACTCATATCCTGCTATTGTTCTGGTGTACTATAGTTAATTCCATTTCTCTCTATGATAGCTGTACTAAAAATTATGCTTGGAAACAGAAGCAGATTAAATAAAATTCCACAGTGTTTCCTGAAAGAACAAGTTTTCCTCAGATTTAGACCCACCCTGGGTTTAAACACTCTGTGGAATTCTACTTTACAGGATGTTCCTCTACAACTATACAGAGTGATCAGGTTACTACCTGGTGATTACATTCTGTTAAATGTAGACTAATAATATGAACTAACTTAGAAATAAATTTTGTTTTTATATGTAGCCAATTCACACTATAACAAATAATAAGACAAATTTTCTCAGAGGCATACCACTCGTGCAGTAGACCAACCTCCCAACCTTAGAGTTCTGCTGTCTCCCAGAACTCACCCCCGAGCTGAGATCACCTCCTATAGCAGATTAACCCCTAATCTGTACAAGAGCAGCTTATTTAAGCTATTGTTCCCCAAAGCATGTTTCTAATTCTGCGTCCAGAATCTCAGGATGTTTTTCTTCCTGTTTGCCTAGGCTTCCCACTTAGGGATTCTTTAAAGCTGTTTTATGCTTTTCCTCAGCTTTTCCAGCTTTTTACCTCTTCCCAACTACTTTCCTCATCATTGGGGAAATTCAGATTTTTCCTCAAAAATCTAAATTTAAAACTTACTATCTTCAAAGGATTTTTTGAAAGATTGTGGGGAAATATTTGCCTCATCCATCCTCACAGATTTAGCCAGTGATCTCATCATCTCATTTTTGGTCAATTTGCACCACAATAATTTATTCATTTCCTCAATTAAATGTTTAATTACATTCACAAAATAATTATCCTTTGGGGTCCACTCCCCTTAGGATGTAAAGTTCAAGTATCTAACTTTAAAATGCAATCACATAAATTGGGGGTGTTACATATTCCCCCTCTGAAAATAAACACCGTCCTCGGTGTTGTTATTCAACTACTAGAGTTTATTTTGCAAATAAAAATGGATATTTTTCCATCATTTCAGTCTCTCGTTCCCAGGTAGCTTCTTCAGCAGTAAAGTGCTTCCACTACACCTTTACTCTGGCTACCGTTCTGCTTCTCAATTCAATTTCTTCCCGCTCCAATATTTGAAGCGGTTCTGGCAGAAACTCCCCTTCTGGTTCCACCTGTACAGCATTCCAATCAACTATGTGAGAAGCATCATGCACATATCTTTTTAACAATGAAACATGAAATACATCATGAACTCTAACATGGGGTGGTAAGGCCAGCTTGTAAGCCACTGGTCCCACCCTTTCTAATATTTCAAAGGGACCACAATATCGAGGGGACAATTTTGCACAACTCCTAGCATAAAGGGTGCTCTTTTTGGGTTTAATACGCAAATATACATGCTCCCCAACTTTAAATTCTCTATGCACTCTTTTCTTATCTGCATAACTCTTCTGGCGATCTTGTGCTGTCTTGATGTTCTTTTGTATCTGTTTGACAATTCCTTCCATTTCTTGTAAAGCATCGGGTCCCAACATCAATTTGTCTTCTGGCTGACTCCAGCTCAAAGGGGTACGACACTTCCTCCCATACAGTGCCTCAAACGGGCTCATTTTAATGGAGGATTGATAGCTGTTATTATAGGCAAATTCAACTAAATGTAAGAAATCTTCCCACTTTGAGGGTCTATCCATCACATACATTCTCAGCATGTCCTCCAAAATTTGATTAGTTCTTTCCGTTTGACCATCAGTCTGAGGGTGGTAGGCGGTGCTAAAATTCAATTTAGTGCCCATTCCTCCAAATAACCCCTTCCAAAAGGCTGTTGTAAACTTAGCATCCCTATCAGACACAATCACCTTAGGAACTCCATGGAGCCTTACTATCTCCTTCAGAAACACATTCACTACTTGAGTTGTTCCAAAGGTAGATTTCACTGGTATAAAGTGAGCAGCTTTGGTTAAAGTGTCTACTACTACCATTACAGAATCATGCTGGTATTTGGTTTTGGGTAATCCTGTAATGAAGTCCATGGAAATGGTGTCCCACTTCCATTCTGCAATGGGCAAAGGGTTCAGAAGGCCGGCAGGATGCTGATGTTCCACCTTAACTAATTGACATTCCATGCATCTACTTAAATATTCTGCTACCTCTCTCTTCATTCCTGGCCAGAACAACTTCTTTTTCAGGGCTGTTAACATTTTCTGATACCTTGGGTGTCCTGCATAAGGTTGTTTGTGATACTCATCTAGAATTTCTCTTTTTAAAGACTCTACATTGGGAATATACAATCTGTTCTTATAGCAAATCAACCCTTTTTGGTTTTGGGAAAAATCAGTTTTCTCCTTTTTCTGTAGTTTTACCAGAAGTGTTTCATAATTTGGGTCTTGATTTGCTGCCTTATTCACCAATTCTTCTATATCTATCTGAGCACTACTTCCAATACTATTGATATGCTGGCAAGCATTTCTGCTCAATGCATCAACAACTTTATTCTCCTTCCCTCTAATATGTTTTATATCCATGTCAAACTCACTTAAAAAGGACAGCCATCTGGCCTGTCTGGCATTCAATTCAGTTTGAGAAAAGAAATATTTGAGACTAATATGATCAGTCATCAATGTAAATCTTTTTCCAAGAAGATAGTGCCACCACATTTTCAAAGCATGAATAACAGCTGCTAACTCCAAATCATAGGCACTATAATTCTGTTCATGTATCTTCAGTTTCCTGGATTCGTAGGCAATCACAGAATTTTCCTGCAACAGAACTCCTCCCAATCCTTCTCTACATGCATCCGTACATACCACAAATTCCTTATCCGGATCTGCAATCTTCAGTATAGGGGCTGTGGTAAGTTTCAGCTTTAATTGGTCAAAACTGTTTTGGCATTTTTCAGTCCATTCAAACTTGACACCTTTCCTCTGTAAGGAAGTGATGGAATGTGCTATGGCAGAAAATCTCTCCACGAATCTGCGATAATAGCCGGCAATCCCCATGAATGATCTAATTGCTGAAACATCAGAGGGTACTGGCCATTATTTTATAGCCTTTATCTTTTCCGGATCAACAGCAAGGCCTTGTTCAGAAATAATATGACCCAAGTATTGGATCTTGTCCTTATAGAACTCACATTTGCTAAATTTAGCGTATAGCTGATTTTCCTTTAGAGTTTGCAGCACTATCCTTAGGTGTTCTTTGTGTTCCTCTTCACTGTTTGAGTAAACTAAAATATCATCTATGAACACAAGGACAAATTTATCCAAATACTTGTTTAACACATTGTTCATTAGGCACATGAATGTGGCAGGGGCGTTTGTCAAACCAAAAGGTAGAACTACAAATTCGTAGTGGCCATACCTGGTTCTAAAGGCTGTTTTGCTGATGTCTTCCTCTTTAATTCTGAGCTGGTGGTAACCAGTTCTTAAGTCAATTTTGGAGAAGACTGAAGCTCCTCTCACCTGATCGAAAAGATCATCAATTCTAGGCAAAGGATATCTATTTTTAATGGTCAACTTATTTAGTTGCCTATAATCAATGCACATCCTGAAAGTTCCATCTTTCTTTTTCACGAACAGCACTGGTGCTCCCCAAGGAGACACACTTGGTCTAATATACCCTTTGTCTAGCAGTTCTTGCAGTTGCATTTTCAATTCTATAAGTTCAGGAGGACTCATTCGATAAGGTGCTCGTGAAACAGGTGTTGCTCCTGGCACCAGATCGATTGAGAAGTCAATCTCTCTTTTGGGGGGAAGATGAGGGATTTCCTTTGGAAAAACTTCCTTGAATTCTCTTATTACTGGTACAGTATCCAGTAATTCTTCTTCAGTTTTTTGTTCTGTGTCTTCCACATGCACTGCATAAACTTGATATCCTTTTCTAGCTGTTCTTTTTAATTGCAATGCTGAAATTTGTCTGACAGAAATTGGTTTTGGTTTCCCTTTGAGAATAAAAATTTTCCCTTCCTCATCTACACAATGCAAGGTCTTATCCCAGCAATTCATCAAAGCTTTCTTCTTTTCCAGCCAGTCCATTCCTATCAATAGATCATATGACCCTAAGGGTAGAATGTTCAAATTCACTTCTATTCGAAACTCATTTAATTGGATTTCTGTTCTGGGCAGTTTATGTGTTACCTTTCTTTTTGTTCCAGTGGCCAGCTGTACCAACCATGACTGTTGAAATTTTTTAGTTTTTAAGTTACATTTTTCTACAATCTTTGGACTAATGTAACTCAAAGAAGCACCTGGATCAATCAGAACAGAAACAGGTAGGTCAGAAATCTTACCCTCCATTTCCACCATGGTTGCTTGATGATCTGCTTGCCGATTTTCTAGGGCTGCACTAATAGTTGGTATGTTTCTGGCTATATCATTTACTGTTGTCGCTTCAAGATCCCTCATGAGCATATGAACATTTCTATGGGGGCAATCCCTCAAAAGATGGGGTTCTCCACAGCCCCAACATTTCAAGGGCTCCTTCATTCTGACTGTTCCGTCCTTTTTACTGTCTCCCTCTATTGGTTTCGATGCCACTTGAGACTGTGCAGTTTGACTTTCTTTGGGTTTTCCAAATCTTTTCCGCTGATGATCTCTGCCAAAATTCTTCAAATAGGCTGGTTTCGGTTTTCTCCCTTTGAATTCATTCTTACTTACCCAACTTTTTCCTTGATCAATTTTTCCTTTGAACTGTTGGTAACACAATCTAGCCTTTCTAACAGCTTCGTCCATTGTTTTTGGGTTGTCAAACTCAATTTTCTCTTTGTATACCATAGGCAAACAATTCAGAAACCTCTGTACCTTTTCCTTTTCTTCCCTTATGTAAGGTACATATCTTAATAGATTGGTAAATTTAGTAACAAACTCATCGATAGTGAGTTGTCCCAATCTAAGCTCATGAAATTCTTTTGCTTTGTCATCATAGTACCGCTCATTCAAGTAGCGATTTTTGAATTTAGCCTGGAAATCTTCCCAAGTAACTGTCTTTTCATCTATGGCATGCACCATCTTTGTCTCCTCCCACCACAAGGTAGCCTTACCTTGTAGTTGGTAAACAGCTAATCTGGCCTTCAGATTGCTTTCATATTCATAAACCTGGAAATACTTAATCATATTCAGCAACCAGGCTTCAGCATCCTCCTCCTTTTCCCCATCATAGGAGGGAGGTTTGATTTTTCGGAATTCCCCTTGTAATTCCTTTTTCTGCTTATTCTGATGTCGAATAGCATCTTCCTCATCAGATTCATCAGTCTTCCTCTTCCCAGAACCTTCGCCTTCTTGGCTGTTCCGTGAGGTTAATTCCCTGATGAGCTTTTCCTGCTCCTCACTGGCTAATGACAATCTGTCATTCTGGCTTTTTATCTCAACCAATTCTTGTTGCAATTTTTGCAACATAGCCATCATGGCTACATTCAGATTTGGCTCACCCTGCAGATATACATAAATTCCACCACCTTCTTCCATTCTATCACCTCACTGTACATTACATAGCACAGGTCAGTGAACAGGAAAAAAACAAAACAACAAAAACAAAACTTTTTCTACAGCAATAAATTTACAAAGTGAGTACATAGCAATCGTGAGCACAAAGTCACCAGCCCAGTTTTATAACTTGGGCTCTGATACCATTTGTCACACCTTCAAATTCACCCCAAAAAAAATAAAAATTCCTTTGCAAATACAAGCTAGTGAGCCTAGGGTTATTATGACATCTCAATCCCTTCACTATGATAGTTTTCATTTCATCATGTTCAATAATACCCTCTGTCACTATCTCTCGTCTTATGTTATTTTTATTATAATTAGGGAGATGGTTTATACGAACCTAATCTTTACACAGGTCTCGTATAGCCATTATCCTTTAGTTTAATGGTCATGTATCCCATTTATGAAATTATTAAACTCCATCGTAACCCATATGAACTATGAGCATATGTTATATAAGTTGCGTTGTATGGGTTGTAGCCCAAGGCATTTTCAACCTTTCGAATAGCCATCGTTACGTTATATATATGGTTACAGCCTTCTCATAAAATTCGAAATGCATATTACTATGAATGGACTTTCCTCATGCGCTTGGGTTGATATGACCACTCGTCCTGGTACCTCAGACTTTAAATCGATTTAATATATATATAGTACTGGCCTTGGGTATAAATCTGCACATAGCACGCATTATAATTCCAGATCGGGTTTCTATGGCTTCGTCATGGTGAAATTCTTTTCCATGTCAGGCGTTGAGTTAATTAATTGAGTGTTGTATCGTGTTATGCCCTTGCGTTAGCTTACGTGGTGAGTCCACGTCGCTGGCATACTCAGCCTACATGGTGATCAACACCCACGTCGATACTTGCACAGAACATATAGCATTCAATTCTCATCTGCATTCATAAATTTTGATACGACGGTATTAACTCTCCCAGGCTATCCCTCGATCTGTGGCTTAACTGTTCAGATGCTGCCAAGTGGACGATGGCGATCGTTTTCAGTTAGGGTTCATGTGGTTTAACGAAGGCTTATATAAGTTCAGAGTGTGGATTTTAGACGGTTTCCGCGCTCATCAGTTGCAGGCCTCCTCCGCGACTACGCCATTCCACTTCTGCCAAGGTTTCGACTCTCCGTTGTCGAGAGAAGATATGGCGCCTCTCGTTCCTCGATGCGTAGACAGGTAATTCCCCCACGCACATCATAATTCTATTGCGGGTGTGAATGATTCATACTTAGTTTGCAGAGGCCATACGCTTGGCACTGAATATATATATATATACATTGAATGATCAGTAAGGTGAATGCGTCTGGTTTGTTTTTCGATGTTCCAGGTCTCCGTTCAGTGCATGGTGTAGTTGGTTTATAATTTCAGCGTTAACTTCCACCCTTCTCTGGTTATATTTAAATTGCGACTGATTGATGCTATACCTCTTGAGTCGCCTGCGTCGCCTCCCCTCAGGCGAACGCCTCCAGTTCCATGGAGCTATATGAGGTATGTGATTTATTTGTGCCATTCCAGCATATTATTATTTGTTTCATCGTTTTATTTTCGAGGGTAACTTATATTAATCCCTCTCGGTGGAATGGTTGAGGACAGGGCTCGACGCGTCTGAGGGTTTGCATTCCACAGGTAATAGTTTTAATATCGAGCTCATTTTATTTATGCACTTATTTCTCTACGATGGTGCAATGCTTGCGTTTTCGGTCGTTCTTGTCTTCTACAGGTAAATCCAGAGAACTCCTGCGTACTTATGATAGTAGGGAGTGACCCTTTCAATCATGTGCATGCTAACCTCGGTCTCTTGGCCCTCCAGGTCGGTATCCGTATGGGGTTACTTCTCCTCTCCTGATGCGTTATCTCGTAAGCATTGAAACAATGCTTCTCTTGCGATGTGGCGCAAGGTTGCATACGGAAACGAGACTCACTCTCCGAGTCAGGGTTTTCGTTTTCTTCTTGTTAGCATTGTCATCCTTGGATGGCGCTTGTCAATTTCGTTCTGTTGAGATGGGGGTTGTGATTTATGTACCCCAGCCTAATAGGCTCAGTATGTATTTTGGCAATTTTGGACAATTATATACTTCCTATTGTCTTAGGTTGAATTTTAATATACTCTGCCACAATTTTAAATGTACAGGGACTGTATAAAAAATTGCATATAATTTCATACCATGGCATTTGGCTTTGTTTAATTTGCTCATCTGAACTTATTTTGTCTTCTGGAAATGCTACTGACATTCCAGATTTCTTAATTGCGTACATTAGGATTTACAGGTAGTTATATATGATATTTATCTATTCCTCTGATGTGATTTGTTCACTCCTTTCGGTGTAAAGTCTATACTTTGGTATTTATAGCATAATTACAGTTGTCTCTGCTCCTGGTTACACTGAACTGGTTTTATACCTGACTGTCTAGACATATGAACATCTTGCTGGACATTTATGAGACCATTCCTATTTATCAATAGATGATTTATATGTATGAAAGTCTAGAATTTATAATTGCTTATTCTTCAAAGGTATGTAAGCATAATTCTATTCTCCAGTTTCTTCTCATTTTCTTGTAATTAGTTACAGCTCGTGTCTACCTATGTATATGATGGTAGCTGGATTTTGAAGAGCTGGTAATGGGATTTGAACTCTTTTCACCTTCCTCATAGTCAAGGAAATATTGGTTAAATAAATGCTACTGTGTATAATGTTGCAATTTATTTACTTCTTACTCCTATGCTTCTCAACTGCTTGCTCATAATTTCTGTATTCTATGTATTCTTTCTGAGTAATATAATGTTAGAATAAATCCATGAGACCATTGTCTGGTCCTTTTTCCTATTTATTTGTTTATGAATATCTACTACTTTCCTGCACTAGAGTAAGGGCTTATGGACTACCTTATAGTCTAAGATCATTTGATTTCCTGCAATTATAATGGAGTATTTGGCTGAACCTGATGTCAGGCTATTGAGTCTCTCCCTCTGTTCTTCATACACAGTATAAGATGTAAATAATATCCTGCTATTGTTCTAGTGTACTATAGTTAATTTCATGTCTCTCTATAATAGCTGAAATAAAAATTAGGCTTGGAAACAGAAGAAGATTAACACAATTCCACAGTGTTTCCTGAAAGAACAAGGTTTCCTCAAATTTAGACCCACCCTGGGTTTAAACATTCTGTGGAATCCTACTTTACAGGATGTTCCTCTACAACTATACAGAGTGATCAGGTTACTACCTGGTGCTTACATTCTGTTAAATGTAGACTAAAGATATGAACTAACTTAGAAATAATTTTTGTTTTTGTATGTAGCCAATTCATACTATAACAAACAATAAGACAAATTTCCTCAGAGACATACCACTCGTGCAGTAGACCAACCTCCCAACCTTAGAGTTCTTCTGTCTCCCAGAACTCACCCCCGAGCTGAGATCACCTCCTATAGCAGATTAACCTCTAATCTATACAAGAGCAGCTTATTTAAGCTATTGTTCCCCAAGCATGTTTCTAATTCTGCGTCCAGAATCTCAGGATGCTTTTCTTCCTGTTTGCCTAGGCTTCCCACTTAGGGATTTTTTGAAGATGTTTTATGCTTTTCCTCAGCTTTTCCAGCTTTTTACCTCTTCCCAACTACTTTCCTCATCATTGGGGAAATTTAGATTTTTCCTCAAAAATCTAAATTTAAAACTTACTATCTTCCAAGGATTTTTTGAAAGATTGTGGGGAAATATTTGCCTCATCCATCCTCACAGATTTAGCAAGTGATCTCATCATCTCATTTTTGGTCAATTTGCACCACAATAATTTATTCATTTCCTCAATTAAATGTTTCATTACATTCGCAAAATAATTATCCTTTGGGGTCCACTCCCCTTAGGATGTAAAGTTCAAGTATCTAACTTTAAAATGCAATCACATAAATTGGGGGTGTTACATGTAGGATGACAACATAAAAATATTTTCTCACATTGGTTAGGAAAAACATATGGTTCATCTGTTTTCTCAAACATGGTATGATTGATGATGCAAAAACCATTCTCATGCATATATTTTGTTGGATTATTTCCAACTACAATATTTCTAAACCACTTAGCTTCAAATAATACCACCTTGAAAGATCTGAAGTTAAGCTCTAAGATATCTTCGATTAATCCATAGTATCTCAAGGAGTTGGTTTTTATGTTTCCATCACGAACATGTGACTGAAAATCTACTGTAAAATATGCAGCAATTCCACAGTCAAATGTTTGTCGATTTTCATCTAGCTTCTGAACACGGTAATGACAACCCTTGCACCACAACCCCTTATAATGAGTCACCTTATTCTCTTCTAGTCCTTTTATAATGTCCAATACATGTGTTGTAACTCTTTCATCATTATTTCTACATGCCCTTGCTACTCTATCTCTCAAATATTTTAAACTCATAGTTGGAGGCCAATCCTTTTCAAATTTTCTCATTATTGTTGAATGTGAAGATGAATTATGACCACCTCGAGATACATATGACAAACAACACCTTTTTTTAGCATCATGATGTCTTTGATATTCCTCCCTCCATATTTTTGTGTGTTCACTATTTCTTGCAACATATAATAATAAAGCCTCCATTTCAACAACATCTGCAATCATAAACATAAAACACATTATACCATCATAGTCATAAATCAAATTCATGAACCATATGTAGATATAAGTTTAATCACCTTTAATTTCCCTAGTTTTTGCTCGTCCTGTGAATACATGCCCTTCAACTTTTTCACTATCTTTTGAGTCCCATAGTCGTGGCCCTTCAATATTTAATTCTTTGCACAATTCAGTGAGATAAACTGTGGATGTGAACAACATGTACCCTTGAAGCATGGAACCTTCAAGACGAGCCTTTTGCTTTACAAAATTTTTCAAAACCTTTAAATAGCACTCAATAGGAAACATTGTCCTTGTTTGAATTGGTCCACACAACTCTATTTCATGTAAGAGGTGCACAATGTAGTGTTCCTATTTTGCATGTCACACATCAAAATGGGGAGTTATTTCTTCCACATATTTAAGTCTTTGTTGTGTATCTCTATTGAAGTGACCCACCTAGAATAGAATTAATTAAGTTAAGCCCACGATTTGTGTAATGAAAAAAAAATATTATAGATGAACAATTTTCTAGTATATCACATTGTACTTGAAGAGACCTTTTTCCTTATACAGGCCATGCATCATACCTAAAAAATCTACTTAGCTTGTAGATTGTCCTCCTAATGTTGTCATCGAGATTATTTGGAAGGCTGGAAGGTAATAGATACTGCAATTAGAATGTTAAAATTAATCAATTACTCATGCTATATAATTATTTTTTAAATAAAAGAATTTTAAAATCACATAATAGATAATATAGTTAATGTCGATCAATGTGCACATACCCTAAGGAAATTATGCCAATCATGGGTCTTCATTCCAACAATTTCATTTCCTTTTGAGAATGCATTCTTAAAATTTAATCCAAAACCTGTTGGGAATCTTACTGATTTTATGGATTTAATCATCTGCTCTTTCCCCTCCTTTGTCAGAGACCATGGATCAGCTACAAAGTTACCATCATCATTTGGCCAAAGATGAGGCATTCTTCCTACTTCTTTGAGGTCCATCCTCACTTGTAGCTTATTTAGTTTCCTCCCATGTATTGAACTCTTCTCAAATAGCATATTATATAAACAAACAGATACATTCTTCCCTATGTGCATTGTATCAAACAAGTGAACAATACGTAGGTCTTCATAATATGGCAACACTGAAAATATTGTCTTTCGAGTCATTCCTGAAGGAAGGGATCCTACCAAAAAGAAAAATCATAATAAATTTAACAAATCAATGTTTTAGGAATGTAATTGTATATCATTTAAAATGCGAGAATGAAAATTACCATTTATGTTTCTATATGCATGCATCCATCTCGCGGGATTCATCTTTGAAGGTTCTCTAAGAAGGCACTCCTTTCCACCAAAATCGTCCTTAACTTGTACGCGATATGGATGATCAAGCTTTAGAAACATTCTATATTCATCGTATACAGTCTTTCCCAAATGACTCGATCTTCTTGATGAGGTGCAAGGCCCACATGTTGGGAATCCATAAGATCCCTTAGTTTGAAGGCCTTTCATTTTGATATGCAAGATCAAGTAATAATTTAGGATTTTAATATGAAATAAATGAAATCAATAAATAAAATATGAGTTGATTAACACCAACTATAACTCACCACAACACATTGATAGCCCTGGAGCATCATGAATTTTGAAAAGAAGCATTGCATGAAATTGAAAGATCCTTGAAGAAATAGGACGAGACACATCCTTCATATTCATTCCTTGCCAAAGCATTAATAACTCATTTATTAAAGGCTCCAAGTATGTGTCCATATGTTTCGGTTGATTTGGACCTGTAAAGACATCAACTTCAATTTGTCATTTGCACCATGAAATTTGTTACTATTACCATGTAGACTCAATATTAGGAATTTCCATAAAGTATAACCTGGTATGATAAGTGTCAACATAGCATGTTCCTTTCTAGTTGATAACCATGGGGGTAGGTTTTTGTTGATAGCAATTACTGGACATGTAGACCATTGTGTTGATTGATTTCCATAAGGATTCACACCATCTAATGCTAATGATATTCTTGCATTTCGTGGCTCATCTTTGAAAATTGGCCACTTATCCTCGATCTTACGCCATGCCACCCCATCAGCCGACATCCTCATAACACCATCTATGCTCCTTCCCCTCACATGATAATCCATGAGCTGTGACATTTCCTTACATCCAAATAACCTCTCAAATTGTGGGGCTAAAGGTATGTGACGTAGTACCTTTCTTCCTACCTTTTTTGATGATGTAATTATATGGTACCTTTTCTCACCACATTCTAGACATTCATCTAAGGATTCCTTACCATCTCCATAATATAGGATGCAATCATTGGGACATGCATCATACGTCTTGGAAGCATCCATACCTAAATCTTTTGTCAATGACATGATATCATTTTTTTATTTAGGCAATTTGTTATTAATTGGAAGGAGTAGACCTGATAACAACCTGTGACAGTACCATCAACAATGATAAGATATAGTTTAGAGTGGAATTATATTTTTGGAAACATCTATTAAAAAAAACTTGAAATTTCCATTTTGTATAAAAGCACTTACTGTAGAAGATCAGTGAAACTATTGTTTGTCCATCCATGGACAACTTTTAAGTTAAGAAGGGGTAACACAGCTTGCAATATGGAGCATTGTGCACCAGGGTATAGTGGTGTCCTTGCCATATGTATAATATCATTATCATGAGTTTGTCCATCAGCGTGTATATTAATTGAATCTAGAATTTCTCTTGCATTGGATTCAATAGTTATTTGTTCTTCTACATGTGCATGGTCGTCGTTAGAACCATCCATGTAATCATCATGTATACTGCCATTATTGGGGCTATGATTAACATTATCTTCACCAATGATGTTAGGTAAACCATTACCACTTCCAATTGTTAAATCATTATTTTGAATTCTTGCGGACATTTCCATATTCATTTCTTCGTCATTCTCCAAAAAACCTTGCATGGGACCATTTAATAATAAATGGTCCCTCTCAACATGTCATTTTTGGCGTCTTCTACCATAGCAGCGATTGCATGAGCAGTAGACATCCATTTGCCACCATTCATATGTGCCATATTCAGGGTTGTTGTTCATGTTTTACACTGAAACCTAAAAAAATTCAACAAAGAAGCTTACTCATATTAGTCTCATAATATATAAATACGTGGTCTCAAAGGTTTTCAATTAAATAAAATAGTGTAATAAATAACTAAAACTAAAATTTCTTAGAGAAAAATAGACTGCATAGAATCTCAAACTATTTCCTCTCTCCTAAGATACATTTAAGAGTTAAAAGCAATCCATCAAGAGTTATGAGATAATCCATCAATCTAAAAGGAATTATTTAAATTCATCAATACACATTAATTCAATTCAAATATGATACACCCATGATTTCTACTCAGCATATTTAAAACCAATAGGATAAATCCATTATTGTTTCTTCTCCTCTGATGATTAAGCAATGCCTCCTGAACCTATCTCAGTTGCTCTTAATGATTTCGTGAAATCATGGTGGTTTTCTTGGTAGAGAAACAGGCTAAAATACCACTGTGGCAGTTCCCTCTTCAAGCAAGGATGAACATAAGATAAATGTCAGAAGAGCATTCAAAGAGAGTGCCGAAATCTGATCTATAACAACAATCAAATTTTCACCCTAGATCATCATCTACACCACTAAAATAGCCCATGAAAAGAGTTGCAAAGGCATCCAATAAAGTGCACCAACTATGACTAACGTTTTGTACATAAAAGCATGATGACGTTAAGGTAGGTACCCAAATGTTCAGAATCCTTCCAATGAACACAACAATGCGTTTAGAGTTCACGAGTATGTGCAACTTGATAGCTTAATGCCCACCTCAGATAGCAGTCACAGGCACAAAGAATTGAGCAGGACAACCTGGTATGAGTGCATGGGCCAATGGAAGCTTGCAGCTCCCACTATAGCTGCTACTATCTTGCAGTACATGTTTACTGTTGTGGTAGAATTGATGGCAGTCCACTTGCGGCAGTTCGAGTTGGATGCATTGGCTGCTAGTCTTGATGGCCGAGGCAGGGGTGCTGACCATTGTAAATGGCTAATGATGTCATTTGGGGGCTAACTAGGGCTGAGGGAGCTTGACTGTTGATATTGGGGAAGTGTGGGAGCAAAGCAGCCCCACATTTTTTCCATCCAAGGTTGCCCCACTTTCTTACCATCCAAGGTTGAAGGACAGAAATTCTGGAGAGAACCCTAACTTTTTGGCTGAATCTGGGGAGCTAAATTGAGTTTAGTACCCCGAGCAACTGTCAAAGCAGAACTACCTCAGGTAGGTAAAGCATTTCTGTCATGAAGTTTGAACAACACTTGTAACATGACCTCTTATTGTTAATCAAGGTTTTCATTGATGTCAATGTGGCATTGACCGAGATGTCAATATTATTGAGATGTATGGTTCAAGATGATGATGTCATGCCATCAATAAAGATGCCAAATCATGAAGAATTCAAACCACTAATGAAAGAAGCCCTAAGAAGTACTTGACCTAATGTTGCATGCACTTGATGATCTAGATCTTAACCCTTGATGTTATGTGATGATGTCATACACTTTGATACTTGATGATGACATATGATGATCATGATTGGAGATCATTTGAGGGTTGGAATTTTTTTTTTGGAGTTCTCCTAATAATGATGCACTATAACATATCACTACACCATTATGTGATGACATGGGTGATGCACTCATTTTTGGACATTATCATGATGACATGGATGTCCTACATGTTCCTATTATGATGAAGAAGCCAAATAATGGAGAAGACAAACAATGGAGAAGCCAAATAATGGAGAAGAAAAAAAATGGAGAAGCCAAACAAAGAAGCCATACTGTAATAATCATTTTCTGCACTAAATAATTCAAGGGCAGTCACAAAGAAAAAAAAAATCACCACCTTAGAGGAAACCTTTCAAAATGGATCCTATACCATCTTGTAGATTATATTTTACCCTTTCCAACGAGCCCTTACTTGCCAAAAAATTCCAAATAGTTTGGGAGATATTGATTTTTTAAGTTAAGGAAATTAACTATGACATTGAGTTGACCTAAGCCAACTTGCGTAGGCTTGACATGTCATCCAAGAGACATGTCTCTTCGTCAAATGTCAAACCAGTATAAATAGAAATCCATAATCTTCATTTTATTCATTTTATTTCGGTCAATATTTCAAAGAAAAATCATAGAAGGTGAACTGAGGCCGAGGAGAAGTGTATTAGATGGGTTAAATCTATTTTAAGGGTTAAAAACATCATAACAGAGGAAGTAGTGTTGAACAATCCTAAGAAGACCTCAGATAGTTGACTGTGGAGATAGACCTTGCTAATTGCAAACCTTAAGAGCAGGCATAACTTGATCTCGGACCAAGTCCTGGACTAGTGGAACAGTCTTGTGCAGGCATAAACGCAGAGAAGAGTTCAAAGGAGGCCAAGGAAGGAAGGTTGTTTAGGAATTTTTGGTGTTAAGGAACATAAATTATCATTATAATTTGAGAGACAGTGAAAAGAGATGAATTATCTACCAAGCTTAATAAGGCCTATACTTATGAACTTTAATCATCAAATTTTCTTGTAGAAAGATCTATGTCAATCCCCTTATAGAGGTGCATCCAACAGTTGCAGGAACATATTTTGTACTTCAAGTTTAGGGATGCTTTTGGGGCAAGTCGCCATAAAATGGCCTAAGCCATTGCAGATCTTGCACTTGAAAGGGATGTTTTAATAGTCCATATTTTGAGTCCATGGGAAGCCCTCGAGATAGAAATGATTTTGTCCAACAAATTGTTATTTGAGCTTACTCCAACACAATCTATCAAACGTGAATAAACCTCCCCTGTTTCTACTATATGAACCTAGATATGTGCACAGAGGGTTGTTGATTTCTCCCACAACGTCTTCCTTCCAGAAGTGAAGGGGAAATTCACAAGCCTGATCCTAATGGTATCAGTGGTAATAGTAAAGGTGGATCTAATCACAGGGTTGTCTAAAGCTACAATGAATATGTATGCACTTTGTAAACTTAAAAGTTAGTGCCCATTTAACAAGATTAGTGTCGGATCAAGATTACAACTCTATCTTTGTTAGCTATGCATGTTGGATTAGAAAAGGGGATTGGAGTCTTGGTGATTATCACATCCCCATCTAGTCTAGAACATTGATACAATTTGTGGATTTTTCAATGAAAGATCCTTCTTGGGGAGAAGTCTCTAACTACTGGGTCAACTATGAATGAAATCACTTCCTTACTGAAGGAACCCTTGATAATTCTTTGTCGAACAAATGGATTTGACAAACACTTGGCATTAGAAAATGGGAGATGAGGTCTAGCACCTTGATCCCTCCTTCCACGTGACAACCTTGACCCTCAATGGATTCACCCAATAGCCTTGCAATAACCTAGAATTTGAATTAGAATGGACTCACCCTATCTATGTTATAACCTATAATGGTAGCCTTGCAATAACCTTACAAAATGGAGCAGCTTATGTTTTTTTAGAGTGTTGAGGGTAAAATTTGAATTGATCTGACTATTTAGGTCTGCAAGACAGTGCCCACTATCTGTTGTGGACCTATTGAAGGCTTGTTGAGGTTAGATACTGTAATTCATTCTCTAAGATCATCTATATTTATTAAAAAGAAGAAAATAGTTTTCTCGATAGGTTCTATTCTCAAGCATGACACTTTGAAGTAGCATGTCAAAGTTCAAACTAGATCTCAAAACGAGGTTCAGGTAAGTGCCCCTGTTTCTTCCTGCAATATATTCCCATTGCAGAAATGAAAAAGCCATTGAATATGCTTTCACTGGCTACATGTTTCAGCTATGAAACCAATTAGTAGAATGTTGTTATCCTTATGGATATTTATTATTTTCCATAACCACAGCAGCAAGAGATGTGCAAAGTAATTTCCGTTGTAGTGAAATCATACTCTGCCCATCCAGAATTTGCAGTTGAAAATCAGGAAGCTTGGAAACTACACGGCATAGTGGGTCACCAAACCTAAAAAAACTTACAACCAAACAATGTAGGGAATAACTATTGTTGTAGTATACCCACACAACCAAATTATCATTCTGAATCCTTGTTGCCGCATTATGTACCTAAAATGCTTGCCTTGGCCAGAACTACTGTCTTATTCCATGAAATTTGCATTGCAAAAATTTTACATCACAAAAAATTTAATAGTAATACCAATCACTGCATTCCAATAGGGGTTCACAACCTGAACGCAATATTTTGCTTGTACTTGTGCTCCAGGATGCATAAAAATTGCACATGTTTGTGTCATTTCCAAAGGACTCTTCCCTATTACATATCAAACCCTTAAAATAATTTTACATGTTAACTGAGTTAGGATACATAATGTTCTTCTCAGTGCATTCATAAGCCTGTGCATCACATGATAGGCACTTATTGCTAACACAAGGGCAACTTCCTTGACAAAATAATAGTAATGTATAAATGGAAATTATGGTAAAAAAATGCAAGATCCATTATAGTTGTTTCTTCATTAAATTCCTGATGTGACAAAGCATTAATGTTATCTGTGATGACATCAAATAGTTAACAAAATCAATGTATGCAAGGGTGCATGGGAAAGGGAGGGAGATTTAATAAGCTAGATTCTAATAACAGAAAAAATTGGCTTTGGTGCAAAGAGTGAATAACTGTGAAAGCTTCTAAAGCTCTGCCATGTTTGTGAAAATTACTTTTCCTCATTCTGAGTTTCATTGAATTTTTTAGTGAAAACCATCTAGTGAGAATTCTTGACAAATTAGCTTGCTATTACAATATATCTTTTCTTTGAAAAACTGAAGCAATTCTAGGTACCAAGCCTCATAGAGATTATATATGTTTTAATTTTTATTAAATTGGATGCCTCATAATTTATTATAAAAAATATTCATTGAGTTCTCACAAACTTGTTCTCGTACTACCTGAAGCTAAAATATTCAAGTATTCACAAATATTATACATAAACCAACGAACCAAAAGATCCAAGTGCTTGTGTCCAAAGCTTAAACTGTTGTTCTAGTAGTAGAACTTGACATGGATTCAACATACAAATGGTAATGTATAAGTGAACCTAAATGCATAACAATGTGAAGCTCAAGTTCCATGAACCTCTCTTCATTGTTAAAGGATTAGGATCATCAAAGTAAGAAAGATGATGTTGACAACAATAAACAGAAAATATAACATGCTAAAATGTTTAAAAGGTGACCTTAAAGTTAATGAAGCTTTTTAAATAGGCATGTGATGTTCCCTTTCATGCTGCCTGAGACATGGTAAAAGGATTGTTCACTGATTTCTATTTCTTTGGCTCTTTGTAAGGGGATTTGACAGTGTTTTTTTTGTTCTTTCATTTTGTGCTTAAGGGGATCTGTCTGAAGTCAAGTTCTAGTTTTCAATTAAAGATTTTGTGTATAGCCCTTGTGTCTTCTATGATGACAAACTTTCCACTGTCTACTATTTTGGTAATATGCACTAACCACAGCAGCAAGAGATGATTTTATTCTAACAAGGGAAATGCCAGTACTCCATGAGATTTATGAGTGGCATTGATGAAAAATTTGGGCATTTAAATAGGTCACAAAAAAATTGAAATAGATGAATGAAAATTGTGAAGTCCACTTCTAGGCACCAAATCCCAACATAGATGCAAATGCTCAAACCAAAGATAGAAACCATATTGCCATAGTGAAAATGTTGATGGTTTTCTAAAATTCATACAAGAATAACATCACTGAAAATGGCCATTTTAAGGAAATAACGCTTAATAACATTGCAGGAGGATTTCATACCATATTATAGAACTCCAATCATGGCAAAGCCCATAGTAGTTTATGGATTTAAGTCATAAGTAAAGGCGAGACCTATTAGTCCACTGAAGTAATAAAAATTCAAAACCAGCTAGAATTATCTTGCAGAAACAATAATCATCTAAGAAAATGTATGGATCTTGTCAAATATTCACTTATTATCAAAAAATGAACAAGTTTGACTTGGATCAATTTGTCCCTATTGTCAGTAGGTGGTGACCTTGGCGAATTTTGTTTAGGTTGAAAGGTGGAACGGAGCAGAGAAGTAAATGCTACTAGGCACTTGACATTTGCACTGAGTTGCAACTAAGGTTTGGTTCCCACCATGTAAATGGAAGAGTTGATATCCCATTGCCAATAGTGGGCCTTTTCCCTCCATATAACTAACCTCCCATTCTATTAGTCTCGATATGTGTTCCTGTATTTTGTTGTGCAAATGCCATGATATGTTATAAAAAGAGAAATCCATTTTAACGATGCTTTCATCTTATGCACCAGTAGTGTCTAAAGAGAAAGCCTATCATGAAGCATTGTTAGTGAAAGAAATAAAAAAAATTGTGTTTGAGTCCAGTAACATGATGACTAAATGTGATCCCAGACATGGAAAATACATGGCTTGCTGTCTAATGTATAGAGGAGACATGGCGCCCAAAGATGTGAATGCAGCAGCAAAAAATATTGAGGTTATGGAAGTTGAATGCACCATGCTCAATAAAAATGGTCATCAACCTAAACAGGGATTCACAGTCTGCAGCATGAAATAACAGAATGTGAACAAGCTCTGTGAAGGTAGAATTAAGGGAAAAAGCCACAGTACATTAGATGTTGGTTTACATGGATCTAAAGAAGTAGAATTCCCTTCTTTCAAATCTTGGGCAAGAAGAAGTAAACAACCTACATTTCTTCCAATAAATTTTATGTTTAGTGAAGCAGTGAGTTTTATGGAAACAACATAACTCTACTGTTGATAACTCTGTTATGTTTAGTGAAGCAACAGAGTTATGGTGATTTCTTCCAATAAAAAAATTTTCTATCATGGATGGTGACTATGTTTTTTTTTCTTTTTTTCTCACGTTTCAAATAATTTATTCTTTAAGGATAAAATCATAAAATAAAGAATCTAAGATCTAAACGTAATAACATTCACATTAAAGATTTCAGCAATTTTAGCATATCTGTTGTGATCAACTGTTCCAGTGGAATATCCACCACAATTTATAAATCATTTAGGGAATGCCCCTTGTAGATGGGGAAGAGACAACCAAAGAGAGAGAAAGAGCTACTGAGGTCACAATGTGTAGCCTTCTTAAGTTTCACAAAACTAACACATTGGTAATTGGGACTTTGCACTTTTTTGTGGGTGCTAGATTTTATTCTAACAAGGGCAATGCCAGTACTCAATGAGATTTATGAGTTGCATTGATGAAAAATTTGGGAATTTAAATAGGTCACAAAAAAATTGAAATAGATGAATGAAAATTGTGAAGTCCACTTCTAGGCACCCAATCCCAACATAGATGCAAATGCCCAGACCAAAGACAGAAACCATATTTCCATAGTGAAAATGTTGATGATTTTCTAAAATTAATACAAGAATATCATCACTGACAATGGCCATTTTAAGGAAATAATGCTTAATAACATTGCAGGATGATTTCATACCATATCATAGAACTCCAATCATGGAAAATCCCATAGCAGTTTATGGATTTAAGTCATAAGTAAAGGCCAGACCTATTAGTCCACTGAAGTAACAAAAAGTTAAAACCAGCTAGAATTATCTTGCAAAAATGTTTATCATCTAAGAAAATGTATGGATCTTGTCAAATATTCACTTATTATGAAAAAAATAACAAGTTTGACTTGGATCACTTTGTCCCTATTGTCAGTAGGTGGTGACCTTAGCTAATTTTGTTTAGGCTGAAAGGTGGAGCGGTGCAGAGGAGTAAATTCTACTAGGCACTTGACATTTGCACTGAGTTGCAACTAAGGTTTGGTTCCCAACATGTGAACGGAAGAGTTGATATCCCATTGAAAATAGTGGGCCTTGTCCCTCCATATAAATAACCTCCCATTATAGCAGTCCCGACGTGTGTTCCTGTATTTTGTTGTGCAAATGCCATGATATGTTATAAAAAGAGAAAGCCATTTTAAGGATGCTTTCATCTTATGCACCAGTAGTGTCTAAAGAGAAATCCTATCATGAAGCATTATTAGTGAAAGAAATAACAAATTCTGTGTTTGAGGCCAATAACATGATGACTAAATGTGATCCCAGACACAGAAAATACATGGCTTGCTGTCTAATGTATAGACAAGACATGGTGCCCAAAGATGTGAATGCAGCAGTTTCAATGATCAAAACAAAACGAGTTGTGCCTCTCTATTTTTTCCATGGAATGTGCCTCTCTGGTAACTACTAAATAGCTCAGACATTTTAAGCTATGCGTTTAAAGTATAAGAGCCTTGAAAATTTTAAATGTATGCCACTGACATATGATTTAGCATTTGAATTTTGTTTTCTAGTGGTCCTAGAGTAGACAATTTCCACATGAGATATAAATGTGTGTTCTTTGATATTATCATTGTGGTATAGGAACCTTCAAAAAATCAAGAATGTCTTTGCATTTCAAAATATTAGAGTGAACTCTCTGAAGCCTTGTACTCTACATGTTTAGGATGAAAGGTGGAGAGGAGTAGAGCCGTAAATGCTACTAGGCACTTGACATTTGCATTGAGTTGAAACTAATTTTTGGTTCCCACCATGTCAACGGAAGAGTTGATATCCTATTGCCAATAGTGGGCCTTGTCCCTCCATATAACTAACATCCCATTCTAGAAGTCCCGATCTGTGTTCCTGTATTTTGTTGTGCAAATTCCATGATATGTTATAAGAAGAGAAAGCCATTTTAAGGATGCTTTCCTCTTATGCACCAGTAGTGTCTAAAGAGAAATCCTATCATGAAGAATTTTCAGTGAAAGAAATAACAAATTATGTGTTTGAGGCCAGTAACATGATGACTAAATTTGATCTCAGACATGGAAAATACATGACCTGTTGTCTAATTTATAGAGGAGACGTGGTGCCCAAAGATGTGAATGTGGCAGTTTCAATGATCAAAATAAAACGAGCTATGCCTCTCTATTTTTTCCATGCAATGTGCCTCTCTGGTAACTACTAAATAGCTCAGACATTGTAAGATGTGTGTTTAAAGTATAAGATCCTTGAAAATTTTAAATGTATGCCACTGACATATGATTTAGTATTTGAATTTTTTTTTCTAATGGTCTTAGTCTAGCAGACAATTTCCACGTGAGATATAAATGTGTTTTCTTTGATATTATCATTGTGGTATAGGAACCTTCCAAAAATCAAGAATGTCTTTGCACTTCAAAATATTTGAGTGAAATCTCTGAAGCCTTGTACTCTACATGTTTATGCTGAAAAGTGAAGTAGAGCAGAGCAGTAAATGCTACTAGGCACTTAACATTTGCACTGAGTTGCAACTAAGTTTTGGTTCCCACCATGTGAATGGAAGAGTTGATATCCCATTGCCAATAGTGGGCCCTGTCCCTCCATATAACTAACCTCCCATTCTAGCAGTCCCAATCAGTGTTTGAAGAGGTCATTGCTATTCTGACGGTTTTAAGAGTTCGTCACAATGCCGACATGTTTAAACTCTCATCACAATTTCGATGGAAATCATCGTTGGAATTCCAACGGCCAAAATGGTAGATGGAAAAAAAATATATCGGGGATTGATGAAAAATTTGGCACAGATCTCTTGCAGGAATTAGCCAGTTATTGCTCACATTCTTTTGTCACTATTCTACTTATCAGTCATTGCACACCGTAGAGCTTAGAACCTACAGCGCAGAGATAATCTGACCAAGTTTCTCCTTAGCTTCTAACATCGATTACCAAAGTATAGCAACATAAACCAAAGTACTAGAAAGAAACCATGGGCAAAATAATAGTCAAAGGGAAGTGTAGCAAAAAAGAGATATGGTCATGAATATAGGATTTTAAGTGAAAGGAAACCCAATTTGGAGAAGTGGTTGACCCACAGGTTGAAGTTATAATATATTTCATGAGAAAAGTGGAGAACACAAAGCTAGTGGACCATGACCTCATCGATCATGATTTCTTCCTATACTTGCAACCATCCTTCTACAAGAAACAAGTAACCCTAGAGAATGGCAAATTCACCTCACCCTAGAGGCTCGAGTTTGTGTTACTTCAATACTCCATCGTCGTCACTTTCTTGAAGGTACCCACCTTTAGAAAAACATGAGAATTCACTTGGTGCAAGACGTTCCTAATTAGCCAAGTGCACTAGAACTAGCTTTGGTTGGATAAGGATTACATATCCATGCCCACGATATCCATTTTCTCATAGGGTTATCCATGGATGGATAGGATGCTATGGATACATTCTAGAGATGAGGGGAACATGAGCAGAAAAATAGGGAATTAAGTCCTAGATCAAGGCCATCAAAGTGGAGGGCTACATTGGTGCTGCACCATGCTGCTTATACTCTAGGGTTTTCCTCTGTTTGAGGTCCTTTGTCCCTTAAGCCGATGATTGGTGTTTGGTAGGAGTTTTTGGTTCCTTTATCTAATTCAACAAATAGAGTAGTAATGAAACAAGACTTCCATTATAAGTTATAGTTCATGAACAAGACTTGGAAATGAAACTATTGTTTGATAAAAACACTAACATTTTAATAAAAAATACTTTTTCTCTTCCTAGAATCTAAATCTACATATACCTTCGAGATCTCAGATACATGTAGCTGTTATATCTCAGTAAGAGGGTTCCTTCCATTAGAGCTTTATATTTAGGTTGGTTAGATGCTAAAAAATCTCTACGTTGTGTTGAGGTTCTCATGGATCTCCTATAGAACCTGTTGTTAGAGCTTATATTAGGATTGCAATAGTATGAGGTTTTATTTATCCATGTTGTTAGTAAGGGTGTATATCCTGATGTTAATTAGGTCTCTGTTTAGGGTTGTTGGGAAATATCTTTAATTGACACAATTCATTTTGCAGCTCTTCATGATGTGATGACTAAAATTTAGAGCTTTTCCATATATGCCATATGGTCATGGTCTGGCATGATTCAATCGCGTTCTCCATATGATGGAATGTGACCCTCCTCTTGATGAAATGATATCTCATATATGGTACATATCACTATATTGACATGATATCTTGATTTTGCATAATTTTTACATGTATACTGGATGGTCATTCGTAGAGGTTTTCCAACCTTGTAAGAAGGTGAAGTTTTGGCCATTAATGACGAAAAATTATCTTCTCTACAAGCTGTGATTTTCTCCTATTCATTATCGATTGAGCTCACTCCATTAAGGACCGAGATATTTCCACGAAGAACATTTTTTCTTGATCAGAGAACAAATTCTTACTTAGGGAGAATGCAGAAGTTAATCTCCTTTTCTTTGTACATATATTTCAAAAACAACCCTTAATTAAAACAGTTTTCTAAAGTAATCCACATTGTAAATAAGCCAAAGAATATATGGACTCCTTATCACAACAGGGCTTGAATGCTTGATTGGATAAATACACTATTTGATCTACAAATCCCGCTCCATTATTTCCATACGAATTTCTGAAGCATGCATCACCAGGTATGTGTTTGAAATTATATTTTTTGATTGAAGAATAAAATTTTGTCTAGATATTGTTGTGCCTAGATTAAGGAGGCACAGGAAGGAAATGTCAGAATAAGCCCAAAATCTTATGATCGTCCGGTTTTGTCTCACCTCTACAATTATTATAGTTGTAGTCACCACTTTATTCCAAACTCTCCCATGTCACAATCCTGAGCATGAATATCTTTCAATCAAGGCACGAGTTTAGTACATGTATGTTTCATTCATGTATGAAGCTTCCTAAGAGAAGAATCAAATATGAAAGGGTAACTCCAAAGCTGAAAGTATATTATCTAGTCTGATTCAAAGGAAATAAAATTCTTGACAACAATTGTGAAGTGTGGGGAAGTGGACAACATGCCTTACAGGTTTGGAACTTATGACATGCTTCTATAGTTAAGTAGATATGTGTGCATTGACACATGAAGGGACAAGTCTAGACTATAGAGTGCTTCCCTATCAATCATCTTGAGGAGAGTTTGTTGATTACGGATATCATCATGGAATACCTAGTTATGATGACAATGGAAGATATTAAAGTGAGTCTTCGTTTTTCACTTCAAGTTATTTATAATATAGTCATAAGGCATTTTAGCATGTATGTCATGAAAGATATAACTTGAAGTATACCAGCTTGACTCCTCAGTTACATTCTCAAGCAATCTCTCAGTATTAAAATAAATATTTCCTGACATCTCTAAGTCTTACAATGACTGAATTTTGTACATCAATCTCCATGATACAATGTTTCCTATCAGTGATCTATAACTTTGTTGCATTTTTCTTATGTGCACAAACCATTACAGTACCTTTGAACTTGACATATTGGATGAGGGGTGAATTATATTTGGAAAAATAATTTTCAAAGAATAGTTACAAGATCTTCACATCCCATTGCTAGCCTCTGATCATGAAGTGAAAATGAGGATGTAATGACAAAGACACATGGGAGGATTTCTAGTGAAAAATTAGGATATGCATCTTGATTAATCCATGATAGCAAGGGAGAACCACACCATCTGGTGGATGTATCTGTATCCTATTCTCTGGAGTAATTCAAAGAAAAATTAGATCAATAAAGAGGTATTTGCTACAACAACTTCTGTCTAAGCTAGAACCTTCTAGCAATTGAATTCTAAGATGGTTTTTGCACCCTGAAACAGGTGGATTTTCAATAAAAAATAGCTCTCGAAATAGGTGGATCTGCTTATGAGTAATTTACTAGCTCCCGAAACATAGAAAAAAACCTTTGTTACAGTAAAATCTTATATAATGTTTTTTACAAAAATGAATTTATGGATGTTGCATCAGCAGTCGCAATAAGTAGTGTCTTTAAATTCATAATTCTTGATGTACCTTTTATTGTCTAGTAATGAAATATGAGACACATTTTACCCAAGGGAAAAAAGGGGGAAAGGTGATCATTATAAGAACCAGTCACTAGAGAGGCCTCAAATCTTGAACACTAGAAATGGGAAAGTAAAATTTGAAATATAAACAAAGAGAATGTAATCTAAGCAGCTACAACAGGGAATCGCATCCATGATTTATCAAATTATCAATTTATAGAAAAACTTATAAATCTTTAAGTGAAACTAAGCATAGCCAACTGTGGCATTTCAATGAGTCCTAACTATTCTCCTTTGTCCTCCATTATACTTCAAACTTAAGTTTTTTCATTAAAAAATCTTGGCATGTGACTTACCAGATCACTGTATCACCCTTTTTGGTATAACTGTTGCAAGTTTCCCAACTAAATAATCCCATTGTTGGAAATCCAAATATTGGATGTTTATTTTCTTCCAGCCAAGCTTTTTTTTCAAGATCTGTACCGAAAAATGGCTTAGAGAAATAGATATAGGACTTAAGGGCACAAGAGGGAAAATAAATAATCACTAGTAGCAATTGAAATTGATGATAGGGAAAGCAAATGCAAAAGAAAATATACCTCCTGGATAAAATTATACCACAAGGTCTTCACTAGCTCCCGCAATACAATATAAGTAGATTCCATGATAAAATCTCTAATTATATAGAAACATTTCCCAGCCCGAGAGAAAAAAAATTGGCGCCAAATAACCAGCACATCCACTTTGGGTAAGAATAGCTAGTTTTCCTCCAAATCGATCTGGAAGTTTCTCTAGGCGATGGCACCCATGTGCAAGTACCTCAACCTTGTCTTCATATTCATGACAGTCAAACAGGGGCTTCGAACAGGGGCTTTCTTACACCTTGGGTTTTTATTTTTTTTAATGAAATCGAATAGGGGCAGCCATGTGTGAGTACCTCAACCTCATCTTCGTCTTCCTAACAGTCGAATAGGGGCTTTGAACAGGGGCTTCAACCTCGTCTTCATCTTCCTGACAATCGAACAGGGGCTTCAACCTCGTCTTCATCTTCCTGGTAGTCGAACAGGGGCTTCGAACAGGGCTTCAACCTCGTCTTTGTCTTCCTGACAGTCGAACAGGGGCTTCAAACAGGGCTTCAACCTCGTCTTCGTCTTCCTGACAGTTGAACAGGCCGGGCTTCGAACGGAGGCTTCGAACACTCTGGCCTTTTATTTGTTTTAATGAAATCGAACACTTTGGGTTTTTCTTTGTTTTAATGAAATCAAAACATGCCATCAAACTTTTATAAAATCTTATGTGGCATGCCATCAAACTTTGAAACAATATTTTTTTTAATAATTAAAATATTAATATTTATTATTTTATTTATTAATTAAATATAAAATTACAATATATTTAAAATTTCATTTTATGTAATATAATTCAAAAAAATAAAATATAAATATTGATAATTAATATTTTAATAAATTCAATAAAATATAAATATATTAATCTTATTGACCTACTTTTCTAGTTATATGTGGACATTTATTAAGATTAAATTATTTATATTATCATATATTAAGAACAATTAACCAATGCTAGCAACATTTCCCTAACTCTCTAGTATGAAAGATCAAACAAATAGCATAACCGTACACACCTAACAAGCTCTAACCAAAAACATAACTCTGCTATTGATATCATGATCTCCAAATCCCAATGACAATGAAAGAATATATACTCTCATAGGTTACTTTTAACATGCCCCTTCAAAGCAAGGTCTCATGGGGAACCAAGGCCTAGACCCTAGGTGTTAATGACAATTTGAATCACCCTAAGGTTACATTGGGAACCAGATGCATAATCAAAAGGGACTTGAGCAAATTAAAGGCCAAGTTATATATATATATATATATATATATATACATATTGGATTCACTTTTATCCCATCACCTAGCATGCCCCACTCATCCCGTGCCTAATGTTTCTCAGCTATTATCAGACATAATCATAATCATCACCATTGCATTACAAATAACTACATCACATTTACCATATTTTTTGCAAGGGATCCCAACTATGCTAGTGTTCACTGAATTTCTGCTATGGGATACTAGTTGAAATTTTGAACCACGCACAAGTAACAGCATAGAAAACCAGGAACAGGCAAAGGGATGGAACCAAGAAAGGCTTCCTTTTTTTATAGAGGGTGGTAATTCCTCTCTTCTTTATAGAGGTCGATGAGAATAATTTCACAATGGAGATTTGGCTTACTCAAGCCAACCTGAGGAGACCATAGTTTGAACTAGGAAAATCAAGCTCTAAAATCACAGAGGTGCTGTGCCTACTAACCATGTGGGAAAACTTCATTGTCTCAATAAACTATGCCATCTAACTCCAAGGAAAAGAAGCCCACCTAGGATTCACGCCACTAAGAACCCAAATAGGCTGGAATAAAAAAGCAATGCTCTTAGTGGTACTAAGTCTGGAGAGGCCATCCAAATTCTCTTGTATAGAGAGAATCGACTCTTGAACAAATAAATCTAGGCCTCTCTAATCATACCGATGAGATAAATTCACAAGAGAACCTCTTGAGTCCCAAAACAAACAACAGAACCTCCCTCAAAAAAGTGATCGTTAAACTTGATCTCATGGAGATGGCATAGCTGTGATCCTGTCAACCCTAGGATGCAATGAATTGTCTTAATCGATAGCTGTTAGGAGAAACACCCACAATTAGTCAAGCGTGATATGAAGACCATGAACCGAATGTCATCATATGTAATCAAGATGGACAATGGGATTGTTGAAAATTGTAGCGAGAGAAGGTCTTCTTTGGTGTGTGCCTTAGCCAAAAAGACCATGATTTGTCTTCCTTTGCCCATGGACGAGTTTGTGGAGATGCTGAATTCATGCGTAGTGTTGGAGGATCAGTTACATGGACCTTCTTCAGTTTGAATACAAGTTTGAGAGGCAGTTATAAATTTAGAAGAGGACGAGTTGGGAGCTTCAATCCTTACTATTCCATCAAAACACATGTTCTAAATTTGTAACTTGCCAATTTTAGCATGGATCGAATCAATAAAGGAGGAAAAAGGCACAAAGTTTCATAGTTTCTTTGTGCACAAAGGACTGTGATAAGACACAACTCATGAGATTATGAGAGAGAGCACAAAATTGTGTGAGAGAGCTTTGTTGTGAGTGTTTATCTTGGAGGATCCAATACGCAGCATTGAAGAGAGATTTTCTCACGGAAGAATTGCTCTAGGAAATAGGGAAATTTTGCGCTAGGAAATAGGATTCAAGCCCTAAAGAATAGGGAGTCCTCTACACTATGAACTAGGAAACCTGTTCACAAGGAAATAGGGACTATCTGAGTGCAAGAAAGTAGGAGCAAGGGTCTGTGTTTTTGCAAGGTTAGTCCAGCTAGGACAACATGAGGACAAGATTGTTTTCAGGGTGATAGTTTGAAGAGTAGAGTAGAGAAGTTCCTTGGATAGCAATATGTCGGTCCTAGGGCTAAGGTCAAATCATAGTTTAGAAGGAGCCTCAAATTTACGTGCATGGAAGAAGAAAATCACAGTAGTGTTGGAAGATAATGGGGTAGAAGAGTATGTCAAGTAGGCAACAGTGCCAACTCAAGATCCCCAACGGTTGGCCTAGCATACTAAGAATGACACCAAGGCAAGAAGGATCATTCTAGAGGGGGTCAGAGATCATATTATTTCTCATATCAATGAGAAGAAGACAGTGTATGAGATGTTTAAATTTAAATCCATCTTCAATTTGTTTCTGGCTTTCAGTGATGTCACAAAGCTTGCTTGGAAAGAGAAGCTAAGAAGTAAGTAGATAAGCAAACATGAGCCCATCATCACATATCTTTCAAAGTTCACTTAGGTTCAAGATGAGCTAGGTAGTGTGGGAATCATTCCACATGACCATGAACAAGAAGTATTTCAGCTACCTAAACGAGAAGGACATGCAATTTTAGATTGAGCTAGGAGATGGTGGTTCCTTCTGACAAAGTCTAAAGCTGGATGCATTCTCCCAACATATGTCTAGAAGAACCATTATCAATAACCCATACATTCTCATTCTTGAAAGTCCCAAACAAAGCGGAAAATAAAATTCCATCCATTACTTCTAGCTTGGAAATGATCTTCAAAATGAAACCCTTGATGAATGTAGTGAGATTCCCAACAAAATTGAAACCCTTGTTTATAACCATTGCCATAATGCCAACTAGGATTTGATCTTCAGTCTCTTTCTTACACCTTAGCTCTGATACTATGTTGGAAAAATGTTTGAACGTGTTCGGGTCGCGTTCGACCCGACCCTAACCTGACTCGACCTGACCCTGATGAACTAATTTTTCATGTCCTTAACATGGATGTGTTTCACAAACCCGACTCGACCTGAGCACACCCGCCCTAAACACTGTTCTACACGAGTCCTGCGGAAGGACCCCGTGCGGTCACAACTTAGCAAATTTGATACAGGCGCCCTCAATCGAAATGACATGACCCAAACACATTTGGGTGGGTGCCCTCAGCCAAAATGACCCGACCCGAACACATTTGGGCAGGCACCCTCAAACGAAAATACCTGACCCGAACAGGTTTGGGTGGGTGCCCTCAAACGAAACGACATGGCGAGCTGGACCAAACGAAGGCACAAGGGACAAAATGGAAAATGGGTCGCACGAATGTGCACAAGGCACTCGTGTAGTCACAACTTAGAAAATTTGATACGGTCACCCTCAAACGAAACAACCCAACCAAAATGCATTTGGGAAAGCACCCTCACACTGTGCGACACAACATGCACGACCGAACGAAGGCACAAGGGAGCAACTTGCAAATGGGTCGCACAAACATGCACAGGGCACCCGTGCGGTCACAACTTAGCAATTTTGATAAGCGCACCCTCAACCGAAACGACCCGATCCAAACTCGTTTGGGAGAGTGCCCTAAACCGAAATGACCCAACCTGAATGCATTTGGGCAGGCACCCTCAACCAAAACGACCCGACCCAAATGGGTTTGGGCAGGCACCCTCAAACAAAACGACATGGTTCACCCAACCGAACGAAGGCACAAGGGATAAAACGGAAAATGGGCCGCACGAACATGTACAAGCCACTTGTGCGGTCACAACTTAGTAAATTTGATACAGCCGCCCTCAAATGAAATGACCTAACCTAAACGAGTTTGGGCGGGCACCCTCACATAGCGCGACACGACGTGCATGACTGAACAAAGGCAGAAGGGAGCAAATGAAAAACGGGCAACATGAACGTGAAAGAAGGCACCCGTGTGGTCACAACTTAGAAAATTTGATACGACCGCCCTTAAATGAAATGACCCGACCCGACCCGAACACTTTTGGGCAGGCACCCTCACACGGCGCACCCGACCAAACGAAGACCCAAGGGAGCACCTAGCAAACGGGCCGCATGAACATGCACAAGGCACCCGTGTGATCACAACTTAGAAAATTTGATACGGGCTCCCTCAACCGAAATGACCTAGCCCAAACACATTTGGGCAGGCATCCTCAACTGAAACAACCCGACCCGAACACGTTTGGGCAGGCACCCTCCACTGAAATGACCCGACCCGAATAGGTTTGGGCGGGCGCCCTCAAACGAAACGACATGGCGCACCCGACTGAACGAAGGCACAAGGGAGAAAATGGAAAACGGGCCACACGAACGTGCACAAGGCACCTGTTTGGTCACAAATTAGCAAATTGGATACGGCTGCCCTCAAACGAAATGACCTGACCCAAACGTGTTTGGCTGGGCGCCCTCACACGGTGCGCACGATCGAATGAAGGCAGAAGGGAGAAAACAGCAAATGGGCGGCACGAACATGCATAGGGCACTCGCGCGGTCACAACTTAGCAAATTTGATACAGGCACCCTCAATCGAACCGACCTGACCCAAATGCATTTGGGTGGGCGACCTCAACCGAAACGACCCGACCCGACCCGAACGGGTTTGGGTGAGCACCCTAAACCAAAACGACCCAACTTGAACAGGTTTGGGTGAGCGGCCTCAAACAAAACGACATGGCGCACCCGACCGAACAAAGGCACAACGGAGAAAACGGAAAACGGGTCGCACGAATGTGCACAAGGCATCCGTGCGGTCACAACTTAGAAAATTTGAAACAACCTCCCTCAAAAGAAATGACCCAACCTGAACACGTTTGTGTGGGCGCCCTCACACGGAGCAACATGATGCGCACGACCGAATGAAGGCACAAAGGAGAAAATGGTAAATGTGCAGAACGAATGTGCAAAAGGCACCTGTGCGGTCACAACTTAGCAAATTTGATACAGCCGCCCTCAAACGAAACGACCCGACCTGACCCAAACGTGTTTGGGTGGGCACCCTCACATGGCATGCCCGACTGAATGAAGGCACAAGGGAGAAAATGACAAACGGGCCACACGAACGTGCACAAGGCACCATGCGGTCACAACTTAGCAAATTTGATACGGTCACTCTCAAATGAAACGACCCGACCTGAACGCGTTTGGGTGGGCGCCCTCAAACGAAATGACCCGACCTGACCCGAACGCATTTGGGCGGGCACCCTCAAATGAAGCAATCCGACCCGACCCTAACACGTTTGGGCGGGTGCCCTCAATCGAAACGACCCGACCCGACCTGAACACATTTGGGCGGGCGCTCTCAAACGAAATGACCTAACTCGACCCGAGCACATTTGGGCAGGTGCCCTCAAATGAAAGGACCCAACCCGACCCGAACACATCTTGGCGGGTGCCCTCAAACGAAACAACCTGACTTGAACGCGTTTGGGCAGGCGCCCTGACAGTGCGCGCCCGACCGAATGAAGGCACATGGGAGAAAATGGAAAACGGACTGCACAAACATGAAAAAGGCACCCATGTAGTCACAACTTAGCAAATTTGGTATGGCCTTTATCAAACGAAATTTAAAAAAAAAAAATTTATTGAAGATATTTAAAAAAAAAAAAAAAAAACTAAACCAAATATTTTACTTCTGAACTTCCACAGTATTCCTCAACACTAAGAGCTCAGCCTACAACATTTCATGTCAACCCTTAATGTATCCCACCATATAATGGTGAACTATGAGATCAAACAACCACTATCTATGGTAAAACAAAATCTCAAGATAAAACAAAAAGTTGTTGAGTGATGCATTAATTTAAATTCATTCTAGGTATTAAAACCTACATTCTCTATAGGCTTTTGAAATGCATAGTCACAATGTTTATAATTGTTTTTTTTTACTTAAGTACATCATTTAATGTTATTTGTTTTCTGATATGTAGTAAATTAAATGTTATCCCAAAAAAAAATTACAAATCAAATTACTTAGCTTGAGAGTTGTAATATAAACTTTATCATAGGCCTTTAAATCTCGATATTCCGACGGTTTTTCCCTCAACGTCACAAGACCGACGATGGTCTCCTAAACGTCACAATATTGACTGTTTGTCCTATAACGTTGGTATTCCAAAGGTTTGTCATGTAACGTTGGTATTCCGACAATTTTCCTAAACGTCGTTTTTCTGACGATACTCCAAAAACATCGCTAGAGCGACAATTGTTGGCAGGATTTGAAAAATTGATAAAAATTGGGGAAATTTCCGACAATACATCAAAAGTGTCGGAGCTAAATTGTTGGAATTTTGACCAAATGTACTTGTGTGCCTTGCAAAATGGCCATAGTCATGACAGTTCCTGCATTTAAATGGAAGTTGCTCATAATCCAGCTCCTGGATATGGGTCTAGTCAGCAACTGTTAATTTGATAGCTTTAGGTAGCCCAACTTCCAAATCCACCTCGACACATATACGTGTGCATGAGTATTGATCTTTTCTCACTTCTTGATCAATATACTTTCTGAGGGTATTGGCAATGGTTTGGAGAGACTTCTGGTTCCAGTAATGCAGTGGGAGATGTGGGAGGCTTACCCACAATAGAACAGTTGAAAGCACATATTGAGCGTGATCTAAGTTAGGGGTCCATTTATTTAAGTATAGTCCCTTATGACCCATAAAATATGGGCCATTCCTGAAGATGAGGCTTCTGTCTTCCACATTCTCAAAAACAAAAAGAAAGTATCTTTTTCCTACGAAGTGGCTTTTGATGCCTTCCGAGACTAAAGGAATCCAATTCCTCTGCACTAAGTCTTCCACAGCTTTGGGAGAGGTCCAGAGGCTAGTAAAATATCCAATGAGCTCTCTTTCAGCTAGGTTCAATGCAGATCGACGAGATTCTTCGATTTGAAGGGCCATCGAAGGGATTCTATCCAACTTCTTCACGAGCATTTGCTGAGATCCATTCAGAGGGCGCTTGTTGTTGGCTGTTATCAGTTTCTTGAATGTAAGGAATTCTAGAGGAGGAGGAAGGGGAGCCTCGGGTCCCCCTCCTAATGCCATGGCGGCTGGGAGGTTGCAGGTAGGTCAGCTCACTCTCGACCTGTCAGAGTGCACGCTAGCTGGTACCATAAAATCATCTAGTCGTATATTTTAACCCTAGACTAAATTAGTCAATTTTAGTTCGGTCACTTAGAATTGATCAAATTTAGTAGTAATTCACTTGAAATAATTGTGGTGACTAACTTTTTAGTCACCTAGTCTCTAATTTCATCATTTTCTACTAATGCATCCTCTTGGAGAAATGTATGCCAAATGATTGGCAAATGGCTCCGCAGGAAGAAAGAATTCTCCAGGGTCTCCACCTAGTGCCTAGCATGGTCTCCCCAGCTTCTTGGAAAGCTATCCTTGACATAGGGGACACCATCAGGATCTTCAAACCTCCTCTAGATCAAGATCTGGGGCAAGCAGGGGTTGGAGGGATTTTTCTAGATCAACATGGCACAACAAGATTCATATATGACGACTCCTATGGCTTTGCCAGCAACGATGAAGCATAATTCATAGGAGTGCACCAAGGTCTCCTCTTGGCCATCAGGCTAGGATACGGAAAGATAGTAATCGAAGGAGACTCTCAGTTGGTTACGAACACTCTCAAAAAAACTAATCAAGGAACGAAGTGGGGCAAACTAAGCCAAAGATGGTGTACTTCTTCACATGTGCAGGGATTAGAGGATACAAAAAAGAAATTTGATTATATCATTATAACCCATGTAAGGAGAGAAGGAAACAGAGCAACTGACCTCCTGGAAAATTTTGATTGCGCTCACTTGAATGAACCCATTGAATTAAGAATGCCTCTTAATCTCGGGGAGGAACGATGGATCAAGTTGCAAAGCATCAAAGAGCAGGACAGGTTGGAGGGCAGAGCTCACCCATAGTTATCAGACTCAACTCCCCGATCAGGGTGTAACGAAGAAGATCGACCCTCCCATCAGTGTTAATGGTAGTGTCCCTAGGGTTGAAGCCAACCATCTTGCACATGAGTGGCAAGGGCAGCAGGCTGTACTGTCACATGCAACACGAGGTGAGGTAGCAGGACAAAGACCCACGCATGGAGCTTAAATCAGGGTGGAGGAAGGTGTGGGGGTTTTGTTATGATGAAAGACTTTGGTGCAGGTGCGACAACGGGGTAACAAACCTCCATTGCACTTCCACCACGATGAAACTCAGCTATGTGCTTGGTTTCCTCTCCCTTGTTCATGCCATGTTTATGTTTTATGATTTGGGTCGGTCTCTATGGGAGCATAAGGTGATGAAGTTGGACTGGTATAGTCTTCTGCTAGGTAGGGGGGAGAAGAAACATTATAACTCTAGTTGGGGGAAGGTTGGGGTTATTTTGGGTCTTTGCCTCTGTGTCAGAGTAGGAATTGGGCATGGCCTCAACTTGCACCTGAGTGTGAGTCTGTCAGGTAAGGGATGCCAACAAGGTGGAATGGTGAGGGGTCAGGAAATCCTGCCAGGGTATAGAGTTAAGGAGAAGTCATGTGTTGTGTTTAGTTTAAAGGCTTTTCTGGTTTATACCACCTTGAGCTACTTGGGCTCAGTGCACATGAGGAATGGGAGAGGGAATTTCACCCAAGCCCGAGCAATGGGCAGCGATGCCTCCTTTGTCAATTTCGAGGGTGGGAGGTTTGACGAGAGAGAGGACACTAGAAGGGAGGTCAGGAGATTGAAGGAAGGCATGATCTCTTTGGGTTATGGGGATAATTTATGGGGTGCATGAGACCGTCAGGGATAGGGGGTGGCAGAAATTAAGCAGGGTATGAGAGTGATCGGTCTGTAGAGGGATGGGTAAGGAAGAAATCCTGGGAAGAGGCCCTTGGGTCACCTTTCTTCTGATAACTGGGATGCATGGACCTTTAATGATTTTCATTATATGGAATTATTCCTTTGTTTGATTGTGTGGATAGGTCACCTACCCAGAAACCTATTCAAAGATTTTGGGATGGCATGCTCCAAGAGCCCTATAGCTTGAGGCCGTGGCTAGAAAGATAAAGGGAAGGCAGTAGAAGCCCAACCCAGCTCACCCCTGAGCAAGCTGAGAGGAAGGAGGCCTGCAATTGATGTGATCCAAGAGGTAGCGAAAGCATACCACGAGAACACATCAGAGGAAATTCAAAAGCTCATTGAAAAATGGGAAGCTAACATAAATAGACATGCAGAGACAAAGATGGATACTAAGGAATGGAGAGGTTTAATACCAGATTTGGGAAAAACAAGGGGAATACTAACATAATTCAAGCAAACGTTGTATCTTTATTGGTCTATGAAGAGAGTCCTTGGCAAAGCCTTGGAGCAGATCTCTATGAGCCTAGTGAAATTAGCCCAAGTCTTCCCAGACTACAAGAGCGAGTTCGATAAGATCAATTTCCAGCTGAGGAAAAGAGTTCAAAAAAAGTTGGAAAAGATCAAGTTCATATTGACGATGGAGCTATGTAGTTTAATTCAGGGTTTTATTTAGTCCTAGATGGAACTTTTAAAATCTTTGATGGAGGTCTTAAAAAATACCCTCACAAAGATACATTTTCAACCTTTGGAACAGAAGTTCTTCCAAAAAAGAGTAACCCAACTCCATCGAATTCACCCTTATTTTATTTTAAAATTACAATAATATAAAAATATTTATGTTAATTGGCTTATTCATAAAATAAATAATTATTTAATATGGTTTTGTGTATTTATTTTCTCATGAGAATAATATAAAAAGTAAATAATTGAAGTAAAATATCTAGAAAACAATTACTTTGAATTTGTTGTATTTATGGTGAAAAATGAGAATAATATAAAAATTAAATAATTGAAATAAATGTTGGAAATATTTTCATTGATGGCAAAGGAGAAGAAATAAGAACCAGCAAATAGGCAAAGAAGACAGGCAAGAGGCAGCCCAGGTAGCAGAAGCAGCAGAGGAATTAGAGTAGTGAGGGTGAAAGGGCCATTTGAGTTGTAAGGGCCAGAGTAGTAGGTAACGCAGGTTTGTACATACAGTGAATATAGTGAAACATTCATGCGGAGAAACAGTCATGCACTAACATGCACAGTCATGCACTGCCAGTGCACTGTCATGTACAGGAACTGAATACAGTGGATCAATGCAGAACAATGATTTTAGAAACAAAGGTGAAAGGGTTTATATGTGATGGAAATGAGATTGTAATGAATAGAAAAATGGATCAGAGTAATGCACGCAGGAATGGAACCTTGGGTTGAAGGAATAGAAGCATGCGAGAGGATGGAGGTTAGAACCCCAAACATGCAATTGAAGGTTGATATTTAATATCACAGCAAAAGAGATGATGCATTGTTATATAGAGCAAAGAAATCAAATGGAACGATGGCGCAGACGTAATAGAAGAGATGGCAGAACCATGAGGTAACGAAACCATGCAACAACAGTGAATGTGGTTTCGGGAATCCGCCGGTAGTTTTCGCAAAAGAAATAAATGGTAAGATGTTTTCCAAAAAATAATGCGATAGAGGTCCTTGAAGGACGCATGGCAAGGCGGTTTTAGAATCCTGCCTATTTCGCAAAATATTTTCAGGACAAGGCTCGTACATCTTAGAAATGAGATAACCGTTGATCTATGGAGTTAAGAATGCGATGGTGCGTCGTCCGTTGGATGATGTGGAGAGATAAGTCAAGGTAAGGTATGTTATAAAGTATTGTGGGACCCAAAATTGTTGCGGATTCATGGTTTTAATTTGTGCTGATACGTTATGATGTGTGGTGGGCCCAAAACGACAATTGTCGGCAATTGGATTTTTAATCCAAAGTCCAAATACACTCAGATTTCTTTAAAGAGATTAACCGAAGTTAACAAGGTACCGAATTTTTATGTTAGTAACCATGGTTCATTCCAAGGTTGAATTATAACAAGAGCTTCAACGTAAATTTGGTTGGAGTCGTATGAATTGTGTTTAAACAAAGTGTGAACTTGGTATGAAACATGCGGGCAAGATTTACCTTTGGTTTAATACATGTTGCGTGGACATACATTAAAGCGGAGGAAATGTTACATGGTCTAAAAGTATGGTTTTGTTATCATAAAGGGATGAATATGTGGGCCCAACAATATTCAATGATTGAATGCAAAGACGAGTAGTTTGAGTAGGTTAACATAAGATCTCAAATCGGAAATTTGAGATATAAAGGTTTTGAATGAAATTAAGTTGATACAGATTTGTAACCTGAGGAATATGTTTTTGAATCATGGTGTTGGGTTTTATTAAAAGAACATATTATATGTTTCTTGGGTTTTATAACCTTGATTATAGAAGCTTCCGCCTGCAATATTTGCAAATTGCCCAGATTTAAAACTATTTGGGCTAAAACTTGAAATGCAGTTTATATGAAAAAGAGATTGCTAGACATTAAGATTCATTTGGGGATAAACTTGTAAAGAAGTTATATATGCAGCAGATACACAATTGTAGTGACCATGAGAGAATTGCAGAATGGTTACATGACAACAGCCTCCATATTTAGAACAAAATTTGGGAAATGCATTCTACAACTTGGAAAACATGAGAGTATTTAGAAACTGAAAAGGACAGTGACAGCAGCAGAAAATACAAACACACAGTGAGCCAAGAACTGAATGGGCTGAATAGAAATACTTATTGTAACTGAAAATGTAATGTTTTAATTGATTTTATATTGTTTTTGATGCAAAGAAAAATATCCATAGGAAAAAAAAACTCCACTGTAATATTGAAATTTGTACATATTGTTATATTTTTCTGAATGAGCTGGTCAAAGAAATGAGAAGGTAGAAGTCAAGGAGTCATGGCTGTTCACTTTTAATTCCCTGTGGAATACAAACAGTCAAGAGGAAATCTCTATAAATAATATTACAAAGATATACATAGAGAGGTTAGAGAATGGAGAAATGAGACAGAGAGGGTAAGCAGAAGGAGTAGATAGAGAAGTTGTGAAGATTCATAAATTATATAAGGCAGATATATGACAGGTGGACAGCAGAAAAGAAGGAACAGAACAGAGCTGATATCCAGGTAAATCAACATGTGTTTAATTTTATGAAAGAGTGAGGAAGTTGGTGCTTCCATATCAAGTTATATCTTGATAGATGTCAGTTGTAGCTGACTGAGGTAGGAGCCTCCTATAGGTTGTAGCCTGTAGAAAATAGTTGGGAGTTGGAGCTTCCTTGCAAGTTGTAGCTTGCATAATTGAAGTAGGAGCCTCCTATAGGTCGGTGCCTACAGAAAATCAGTGGTGAGAGGGAGTTGGAGCTTTCCTTTGCATCACAACAATAATAAGATGTGGTTTTCTCCCTTATGGGTTTCCACTTATATCGGGTGTCTATGTGCATGATAATTATGTGTTGATACTTTGTATTTAATCTGCTTAATACCTGCTGCTCACATATTAAGATTGATGTTCCATTTTATATTAAGTTGATCACAAAATGATTATGTGAATGAGTACAAAAGAAAGTTTAAAAAGAACATGACTGCATTAAACTGATTCAACAATTGGTATCAAAGCAAGTTTCTTATTTATCATCTTAACAACTGGAAGGAGATCCTAGGACCCTAGGATGGCTAGTCTAGAATGTTGATCAACAAATAAAGCCCCTTTGTTCACCGGTACAAATTATGCCTTCTAGAAAATAAGAATGAGGACATACATAATGTCTCTAGGAATAGAGGTTTGGGCTGCTGTGGAATTAGGATATGCCCCAAAGGAGACTGACTCAGAGAAAGAAGCTAAACAAGACTTTGTAGCTAATGCAAAAGCCATGAATGCACTCTTAAGTGGACTGTGTGAGGTAAAATTTATCAAATTAATGCACAACAAGACTGCCAAAGAAATATGGGATACACTAGAAAACATCAATGAGGGAGACAAAAAGGTGAAGATAGCCAAACTTCAAGTCTATAGAGCTCAGTTTGAAAATATAAAAATGAATGATGATGAAGACATTTCCAGCTTCTTTTTAAGGGTTGCAGAAATTGTAAATAACATGAAAGCTCTAGGAGAAACCATAAAAGAATGTGTAAATGTTCAAAATATTCTAAGATATTTACCATCCAGATTTAATCCCAAGGTTTCTGCCATAGAAGAAATAGATGATTGGGAAACTTTGACCATGAACCAATTACTTGGAAATCTAACAGCTTATGAGATGAGACTACCACAGAGGAAGTCAAATGTGATGGAGGCAGCCTTTAAGACAAAGAATAAGAAAGAAGCAAAAGAAGATATATGCTCTTGCTCTGATGAAGAAGAGACCAAATTTATTAGAAAATTGGATAGAGGCTCAGGTAAATATAAAGGTAAACTTCCATTTAAATGTTTTAACTGTGGAAGAGTTGGACACTATGCTTCTAAGTGTCCTCATAAGAAAACAAAGAATCGGACTCAAGAATCAAAGAAAACCATATCAAAGAACTGGCAAAAAGGGAAGAGATTCAATAGAAAATCCTTTTATTCTCAGCAAGACAACAGTGCATCTAAAGACTCAGATGAATCCTCAAGTGAAGAAGGAACCTCTGAATTTGTGTTGATGGCTAAAGAAGAGCTTGAAGTATTCCTTCTAGAAGATGAGGAAGAAGGTGAAGTTGATCTTGAGGGGGAGCTAAGAAGTTCCCTAGAGGAAATAGGCATACTTAAACTAAAGTACAGAAAACAGAAAGACATTCTCCTCAAATATGTAAGAGAAGAAAAAAATTCAGAAGACCTCATTTAGTTGAAAGTAGAGCTTGAAGAAGCCAAGAAGGTATACGACACTCTAATTAAGAAAATTAAAGAAAAAATCCAGAAGCAAGAGAAATTGGAAGAAGAAGTAGTGTGCCTGAGAAATAAATTAGAAAAAGCCCAAAGGGAATTATTAATGAATACTCCTCAAATGAAAAGCTCTGGACAGTTGGACCAAATTCTAAATGCTCAAAGGTCTCCACTAATAAAGACTGGGATAGGCTATGAAGGAGAAGCAAGTAAGTCCAAGGTAGAAGATAACAGGAATATCATTTTTGTAAAAGCTATAAACGATAATGAAGCAGCTCAGAAGATTCCTACAGAAGTAGAAGCCAACAATAACGTGACTTGTAAAGAAACAAAAAGAAACAAGCAGCAACATGAAAGGATAGAGTATGAGAGAATGAAAAAATCAACTACCAAAGGCTCATACGCTCCTAAGGATGAATTGAATAAACTTTGAAACTGTCAAAGAAGGTTCTTTCCTCCTATGATAAGGATTACTTGTTTTTCCTGCCACAAACCTGGACATATTGCAGCATTTTGTGAGACAAAGCAAATCAAGTCCAACCAGCAAAGGATGCAGAAACTGAGAAGAACCCCTCAAGCAAGCAAATGGAGAAGACAACCCTTCATCAGGTACGCTCAGTTTTTTTACAGGTATTGTTTTTATTGTAAGTAATTCGGCCATAAAGCCAAGGAGTGCAGAACATATGGTCAAAGATTGAGGTTCAAAACCTCAAGGATATTTATGAATTATCGAGAGTTCACTTGTACTCAAAATCTTGTTAAACATATGATCAAATGTTGTGTATGCCACAAAATCAAACATATGTCTTCCCAAAGTCCTCTCAAAGAATGTGGTCTGTCTTCTCAGAAAAGGTGCCAAAAAAATAGCTGTCTGCAGTGGAAAAAGAATTTGAATAAGTGTGACCTGGCTCTCATAGCCCAAGATCAGAAAAGCCAATGGTATTTGGACAGTGGATGCTCAAATCATATGACTAGAGATAGAAGCAAGTTTATAACCTTTGATGAAAAGAAATTTCAAAATGTTACTTTTGGCAATGATAAAGTAGGGAAAATCAAAGGAAAAGGCTCAGTCAGTCTGAATAATGGAAGAGGATAGGCCCAAGACGTACTATTTGTGGATGGGCTGAAAGAAAATCTACTTAGTGTCAGTCAAATGTGTAATAAAGGCTGTGAATTTCTTTTTAGAGCATAATATTGTGAAGTAAGATCAAGCACCACAGGAAAGACCCTGATCAAAGGAGTTCGAACAAAAAGTAATGTCTACATAGTGAAAGAAGAGAATGAAGCATGCCACCTTAGCAAACTTGAGGAGTCATGTTTACGGCATAAAATATTGGGACACCTAAACTTCGACCACATCATAAGTCTAAGAAAGAAGAATTCAGTCAGAGGTATGCCAGTCATAAAGAAGCCTTCAAATACCATATGTAAATCATGTCAACTAGGTAAGCAGACCCGCACATCCTTCAAGACCAAAGAGAAACTATCTACAAGCAGACCTCTTCAGCTTGTTCACATGGACCTGTGTGGACCTTCAAGAACTAAAGCACCAAATGGAGAATCCTATTTCATGATGATAATAGATGATTTTTCCAGAATGACATGGGTTTCATTTCTCAAATATAAATCAAAAGCACTTGAGAAATTCAATATATTCAAGGCATTGGCAGAAAATCAAACAGGATGCAAGCTAAAGTGTATCAGATCAGATAGAGGAGGTGAATTCACAGACTATGATTTTGTAGACCTATGCAATGAGCATGGGATAAAACAACAGTTTACAATTCCAGGTACACCTCAACAGAATGGAGTGGAAGAGAGACAAAACAGGTCAGTACAACAGATTGCTAGAGGCTATGATGCAAAAAAGTAACATTCCCCAAACCTTCTGGGCAGAAGCAGTACACACAGTTGTTCGCATTCTTAACAAAGCTCATCTAAGACCAAACTATGACAAGACTCCTTATGAACTATGGCATGGTAAACCCGCATCAATCAAGCACTTTAGAGTCTTTGGAAGAAAGTGTTTCATAAAAAATAATGATGAAAATATGGGAAAGTTTTATGCAAGAGCAGATGAAGGAATATTTGTAGGATATGCATCCAAAAGTAAGGGTTACAGGTGCTACAAAAAAACACTACAAAAAATTGTGGAAAGCATTGATGCAAGATTTGATGAAGATCTTCCAAACAGAACAAGAAACACAGGATGCATCAATCCACCAGATGATCATGAATAAGAGAACCAAGATGATGATGAATTGAGCAAGACAATAGAAGATGCTGAATTAAACTCAAAAGGTCCATCAAGACACACTCAAAAGAATCATCCAAAAGATCAAATCATTGGGGACAAGAATGTGGGAGTCTAGACAATAAGACAACTTGCTGAACAAACAGAAGAAGTATACCTAGCTATGTTATCACAAATAGAGCCAAATAAGTTTGAAGAAGCCAGCAAAGACAAATATTGGGTGAATGCTATTAATGAAGAATTGGACCAAATTGAGAAGAACAATACCTGGGAATTCGTTCCAAGACCCACTGGGAAAAATTTCATAGGCTAAAAATGGATATTCAAGAATAAGATGAATGAAAAAAGATAGGTAATCAGAAATAAAGCCATACTTGTATGCAATGGATATTCAGAAATTGAAGGTCTTGATTATGATGTAACATTTGCCCCTGTAGCCAGAATGGAAGCTATCAGAATGTTTTTGGCCTTTGCATGCTACCATGACTTCAAGGTATATCAAATGGATGTGAAGTCTGCCTTCCTGAATGGAGATTTAGAGGAAGAAGTCTACATGGAACAAACTGAAGGATTCTCCTTAACAGATAAACCAGACTATGTGTGCAGATTAAAGAAAGCCTTATATCGGATGAAACAAGATCCTCGAGCATGGTATTCAAGGCTGGACAAATACTTGCAAAAACAAGGGTTCAAGAAAGGAGGAGTAGACAGCAATTTGTACATAAAAGCTAATGAAAATGAACTCCTAATTGTAGTAGTGTATGTAGATGACATCATGTTTGGAAGCAACAAAGATGAGTTATCAAAAAAATTTGCTGAAGAAATGAAATCAGAATTTGAGATGTCTATGATTGGAGAGCTCACCTTATATTTAGGACTTCAAATTCAACAAAAGAACACAGGAACATTCATCTCACAAGAAAAATACCTAAGAGAGATGTTGAAAAGGTTCCAAATGGAAGATTGCAAACCTGTGTCAACTCCCATGATCACTGGATGTAAGTTATGTGCTAATGATGGATTTGCAGATATAGATCAAAGACTTTACAAATCCATGGTAGGAATTCTGCTATACCTAATAGCTTCTAGACCAGAAATTATGCTTGTAGTAGGACTTGTGGCAAGATATGAAGCAGCACCAAAACAAAATCACTTACTAGCAATCAAGAGAATATTCAGATATCTACAAGGAACTGCACATTATGGGCTATGGTATCCAAAAAGCAAAAGCTTCACTTTGACAACATATACTGATGCAGATTGGGCCAGCTGTGTGGATGACAGGAAAAGCACAAGTGGAGGAGAATTCTATTTTGGAAAAAGTCGGGTGGCATGGCTACGCAAGAAACAAACTTCTATCTCTCTATCTATAACAGAAGAAGAATACATAGCAGCAACAACATGTTGCACATAAGTAATGTGGATGAAAAAAACTATCCAAGACATGAAGGTAAGAATTGATGAACCTATTTCTATCAAATGTGACAATACAAGTGCAATAAGTATATTAAAAGACCTGTACTATATTCAGAAACAAAGCATATCCCAATCAAGTACCACTTCCTCAGAGAACGAGTAGCATAGAAAGTAGTGAAGTTGGAATATGTACCAACAAAGGAACAAACAACAGACATATTCACAAAACCTCTTGCTAAAGAACCATTCAAATATCTAAGAGACAAACTACGGGTAGTGTCTATAGACACTACTCTCTGACATGAAAAGAAAGCATCATTCCAGGGGGAGAACAAAAAATAAAACATCATTCCAGGGGGAGATCAGTCAACAAAGAGTGTCACAGAAGAGCTAGAGCAAGTGAGAAGTGCATGGAACAGGTCTTCAAGATCAAAGTATTATGGACAAGATTTGGAAACCACACCAGGAAATGTGCAACCCTTTGCCATTGATGTCAAAGGGGGAGGAAAAGAAAGAAAAAGAAGATAAGAAAAGGAAGTCCTGAAGGAAGTATTGGAGTATTGGTGGAGGATTTCCGTCAATGCCAAAGGGGGAGACTGTTGGAAATATTTTCATTGATGGTAAAGGAGAAGAAAGAAGAACTAGAAAATAGGCAAAGAAGACATGTAAGAGGCAGCCTAGGCAGCAGAAGCAGCAGAGGAATTAGAGTAGTGAGGGTGAAAGGGCCATTTGAGTTGTAAGGGCCATTGTCATGCACAGGAACTGAATACAATGGATCAATGTAGAAAAATGAATTTAGAAGCAAAGCTGAAAGGGTATATATACGATGGAAATGAGATTGTAATGAACAACAATATGGATCATAGTAATGCACGTAGGAATGGAACCTTGGGTTTAAGGAATAGAAGCATGCGAGAGGATGGAGGTTAGAACCCTGAACATGCAATGGAAGGTTCGTATTTAATATCGCAGCAAAAGTGATGATTCCTTGTTATGTAGAGCCATGAAATCGAATGGAACGATGGCGTGGACATAATAGAAGGGATGGCAGAACCATGAGGTAATGGAACCATGCAACAACAGTGAATATGGTTTCGGGAATCCGCCGGTGGCTTTCACAAAAGAAATAAATGGTAAGATGTTTTCCAAAAAATAATTCCATAGAGGTCCTTGAAGGACGCGTGGCAAGGCGGTTTTAGAATCCTATCTATTTCGCAAAATATTTTTGGGACAAGGCTCGTGCATCTTAGAAATGCGATAGCCGTTGATCTATGGTGTTAAGAATGCGATGGTGCACCTTTCGTTGGATGATGTGGAGAGATAAGTCAATGTAAGGTACGTTATAAAGTGTTGTGGGACCCAAAATTGTTGCAGATTCGTGGTTTGATTTGTGTTGATACGTTATGATGTGCGGTGGGCCCGAAACGGCAATTGTCGGCAATTGGATTTTTAATCCAAAATCCAAATACACTCAGAGTTATTTAAAGAGATTAACTGAAGTTAACAAGGTACCGAATGTTTATGTTAGTAACCATGGTTTATTCCAAGATTGAATTATAACAAGAGTTTCAACGTAAATCTGGTTGGAGTCGTATGAATTGTGTTTAAACAAAGTGTGAACTTGGTATGAAACAAGCGGGCAAGATTTACCTTTGGTTTAATACATGTTGCGTGGACATACATTAAAGCAGAGGAAATGTTACATGGTCTAAAAGTATGGTTTTGTTATCATAAAGGGATGAATATGTGGGCCCAACAGTATTCGATTATTGAATGCAAAGCCGAGTAGTTTGAGGAGGTTAACATAAGATCTCAAATCAAAAATTTGAGATATAAAGGTTTCGAATGAAACTAAATTGATACATATTTGTAACCTGAGGAACATGTTTTTGAATCATGGTGCTAGGTTTTATTAAAAGAACATATTATATGTCTCATGGGTTTTATAACCTTGATTATAGAAGCTTCCGCCTGCAATATTTGCAAATTGCCCAGATTTAAAACTATTTAGGCTAAAACTTGAAATGCAGTTTATATGAAAAAGAGATTGCCAGACATTGAGATTCATTTGGGGCTAAACTTGTAAAGAAATTATATATGCAGCAGATACACAATTCAAGTGAACATGAGAGAATTTCAGAACGGTTACATGACAACAGCTACCAGATTTAGAACAAAATTTGGGAAATGCATTCTACAAGCTTGGAAAACAGGAGAGTATGCAGAAACTGAAAAGGACAGTGACAGCAGCAGAAAAGACAAACACAAAGTGAGCCAAGAACTGAATGGACCGAATAGAAATACTTATTGTAGCTAAAAATGTAATGTTTTAATTGATTTTATATTGTTTGTGATGCAAAGGCAAGTCTCCATAGGAAAACAAAACTCCACTGTAATATTGAAATTTGTACATATTGTTATATTTTTCTGAATGAGCTGGTCAAAGAAATGAGAAGGCAGAATTCAAGGAGTCATGGATGTTCACTTTGAATTCCCTGTGGAATACAAACAATCAAGAGGAAATATCTATAAATAAAATTACAAAGATATACATAGAGAGGTTAGAGAATGGAGAAATGAGACAAAGAGGGTAAGCAGAAGGAGCAGATAGAGAAGTTGTGAAGATTTAGAAATGATATAAGGCAGATATATGACAGGTGGACAACAGAAAAGAAGGAACAGAACAGAGCTGATATCCAGGTAAGTCAGCATGTGTTTAATTTTATGAAAGAGTGACGAAGTTGGTGCTTCCATATCAAGTTGTATCTTGATAGATGTCAGTTGTAGCTAATTGAGGTAGGAGCCTCCTATAGGTTGTAGCTTGCAGAAAATAGTTGGGAGTTGGATCTTCCTTGCAAGTTGTAGCTTGCAGAATTGAGGTAGGAGCCTCCTGTAGGTTGGTGCCTACAGGAAAATCTGTGGTGAGAGGGAGTTGGAGCTTGCTTTTGCATCACAATAATAATAAGATGTGGTTTTCTCCCTTATGGGTTTCCACTTATATCTGGTGTCTATGTGCATGATAATTATGTGTTGATACTTTGTATTTAATCTGCTTAATACCTAATGCTCACATATTAAGATTGATGTTCCATTGTATATTAAGTTGATCACAAAATGTTCATGTGAATGAGTATAAAAGAAAGTTTAAAAAGAACATGACTGCATTAAACTGATTCAACCCCACCCCCCCCCGCTCCTATCAGTTTAACCAAGGGTTCAACAATAAAATATTTAGAGAACAATTACTTTGAATTTGTTGTATTTATGGTGCAAAATGAGAATAATATAAAAAGTAAATAACTGAAATAAAATATTTAGAAAACAATTACTTTGAGTTTTAGTTTTACATTTAAACATGTCAAACAAATAAATATTATAAAATAAATATTTGTGAGTTCAGTTCTAATTTATATATTCATAATATGAATATTTGTAATTTTTTTTATAGTTATGGTGACAATTCACATTAATAAATCCACTTATACATGCCAACATGGAAAACACAAAGTTAACTACCCTACTTTATAGAACTTGACAATATAGCATACACCACTTATTTAAAGATATGGTGATATACTCCACTTCCAATAAGATCAATAAAAAAATATTTCACTTTAACACCACATAATGAGAATGGTGCTAACTTGTCCGTCAAATATGGTGATTATATACTTCATTTTTAATATGATACATAAACATTTATACCACATTAACACCGCATAACGTAAGTGGTGCTAACTTATGGTAATATAATTCCTTTTTAATATAATACATAAACATTTACATCACATTACACCACATAACTTAAGTGGTGATAACTTATGGTGATATACTTCATTTTTAATATAATACATCAACATTTACACCATATTAACACCACATAGCTTTAAGTGGTGCTAACTTATGGTGATATACTCCATTTTTAATATGATACATAAACATTTACACCACATTAACACCACATAACGAAAGTGGTGCTAACTTATGGTGCTAAAAGAGATCTTTTCTTGTTGTGTGTCCCGCTGGTTCCTCAATTGTGGAGCTATGATTTCTACAGCTGCATCTTTAATTTTGATGTATGAGGAAATAGGGTTAATAATCCTAAGGCTACCACGCAACAAGAGTTCACATTTTATTTTCATTTGGGTAGCTTTTTTTGCCTACTAGCCTGTACATGATTTATCATTGGATTTCTAATGTATTGTGTTAATGTCTTTTAACCATATATAATGATAAATACATACTTGTGAAAGAGGGTTTTTCTATTACTCATGTAACAAAATTATTTTTTCTTTTATATGAACTCTTGCATATAGATATTTGTCTTGGCTTTTATGTAAATCTCATGGAACTGTACACTGCCATATGCAAAATCAATTTGATAATACTATTGCTATTTTATGAATGTTTTATGCTCTAAATTTGCAGATTTGTTTTTTAGCTAGGCTACTTCTATGATTCGTATTTTCGCTCTATCATGCAGGGCTCATTTTATATACTTTGTTAATTTGGAATGGTGTTTGTTCTACTTCGTTTTGGGCTTCATACATGTATATATATATATATATATATAAACCCTTCATTTACAGTACCCCCTTATGGTTTTACCTAAGGCCCGAGGATCTAAAACCTTACCAGTACCATCATGTTAAGGTTTAAACCTCTCGGCTCATGGTTTTGTCTTGGTACGAAATGATAATATTTTGCATGCACGGTTAATTCTCAACTATGTATTAATTTCATGGGTGTCTATGAATTATGCTTTTCCATTTCCTACAAGATTTTCGTACTATGAAATTGTGTTTTCTATTATGTTCTATTTTTGCCAAGATCATTGTCCTTATTGGCCTCGCTCGACTTTGTTTTGGTCTGAAATAACATGTTCATTCACTCAGGTTGCATTTATTCCCCATAGACTTTCTCGTTGGGTACACTGTATATAGGTTGGTGCTTAGATAAACATTTTTTGATACTCATCTCTTGCCCATAGACAAGTCCTTGATGGTAGATAGGTTTGTTTAAGGGTATTCTCTCGTTCACATTATACATTGAATTTTTCTCGGTTAAATGATCTCTATTCATTCACCTTTAATATATCCACAGTACCCTGTCCCTCCCACGATACTACAACAAGATAAAAAATTAGTGTCATTATTTTAAAAACTAATTTCTTTCTTACATGTATATTCTGTAATGCAGAAAACTTCAGATATAATCTTTCACAATTCAAAAGAGTACTATAACATCATAGCTTGTCAAAGTTATCACATTATCCACATAAATTATCTGAAATTTCATTCTACTGGTTAATCTACCCAACCATGAGTGAGGCGATCACGTCCTAAACTTCCTCAGTGCTCCTCACCAGAGCAGAAGTTAGCACAAGTTCTCATGGAGATAGCCCTCAACACTTTTGTCTAGCTTCTTCTCTAGATCATCTCTGGTTCAGGTTGCAGAGTTTCACTAGTTATCAAACAACTCTGAACCACTCTGTAGTATTTTGTTGTTTCTTTCTTTTCACTTTTCACATAACCCTTTCTCATCCCTTCAGATTTCCTTTTTATCCTCAAAGGAGAAAGTAACTACTCTGGAAATCTTGGAATTATTTACCAACTAGTTATGGAAATTCTGAATGTAATTATTTATTTATAAAAAGTAACTCAGATTCATCAACCACTTTAATTCAAATGTAATTTTTATAAAAATTTAAAATAAAACTAAGGAAATTAAGCTGGGCGTTACATCATACAGTGTTTATTTAGATTATCCTAGTAACCCTCCAACAAAATGACATGAACAAAATAATTATTTTAAATGAATAGATGATGTGCGTGTGGGTAGCTAATAGCTAACATAGATGATGGTGATGTTTTTTTCAATGAGTTTCTTTTGCTTTATTCTTAGACTCCTCCGTCTTGTGATCTTTGTGGACGACATATCCCACTACTCTGACTGCAACTGCGCCCGTAATCTTCTCATGTATCTTATGCCTCTATGTGTGTCAGATACACACATAACCTTATAAAAAAAATATGATAACTATTTCAAATGCATCATTCAAAGTTTATACAATTTAAATAAATGAAAGGATTATAATGCTAACTCCGATTATAAACATATGGCATTGTATAACCGAAGTTCATTAAAACTGGCATACGTGATTCATTGATTCATATCTTGTAAATTCAGTGTGAATAATAAAGGTACTCATGTATAGTTCTTTCATATCATAATTGGAGTTCATTAAAACTGGCATACATGATTCATTGATTCATATCTTGTAAATTCATTATCAACAATAAGGTTACCCATGTATAGTTCTTTCGTATCACGATTAGAGCTGGATTTGTATTAAATCTATACTTAGAATTGAATTCCCTTTCATCATTGTTATCTCGTAATTAATCCTTTACCCTTACATGATTTTGGAATATATTTGTATACAATTTATTTCTTGGGAGATGTCAATGGTGCCATTGGTCCCTGTTCTGATTCGTTGGATTTAACCCTAGCAGATCGACGGTCCAGATGTAGACTAGGGGAGTTAGGGTAACTACCCCTATCCCCGTTCCTTGCATCCTTTCATTTGCGTTGCCTCCCGAAGAGGTCCGCATCTTTGCAAAAAATCTTTTTCTCCATGGAGGTAGACTCCTGTCTCGGCTCTTGAATAGTCTGTTAGCTAAAGAAATTCATGGTGCTATGAAGTTTTTCCAAGGTATAATTTTCTCTATTTATTTGTTGCCTTTTTTATTACGTTTAATGTTTGTATCTTCTCTTCTTGGGTATCGCTCCTACTTCCAGCATGATGATGTTACACTATCACAACACTCTTAGGTCGGGCCTTCGGCTCCTCATACTTATTCATATTGTTTAATACATGCATATTTTAAACTTGATTTCATTTAAGGGTTTACATGTATGTTTCCATTCTTGTAAGTGTTTTCCCAGTTTAACCTCCCCTTGTTTTTCAGGGTTTTTGGTTATGATTGCCCTTCCGCTTTTCTTTGGCCTGCCGACAACGAATCTCAACCTTCAGCTTCGGCTTCTGACATTGAAGTCTCTATTTTGTTGAGGGTAAATACCGACTTCCCTTGCCTTTATGCTGGGAGAACTTGCTTCAGTTTCCTGTTTACGATTTTTACTGTAAGAATTTCATTTAGCCCTTGAGCTTACTCTTTCTTGTCATGGTTTGACAGGTTTGCAGCAAGGAAGAAACCCTTGCCTCGTTTTTCTCTTCTATCATTATCCCGGACTATAACCTATAGGTTACAAATTTGATTATTTTGAATATCATCTATATTTTCATTAAATTCATATTTCTTTCATCTGAGGATGGTGTCCTCTATTTACACTCTATTTACACAGGCCAGCGCTCTGGTGTTTTTTTAAGCGATTTGAACAACTCTCCTTCCGAGAATATTATGAGCTCTTACCAGATTTTATTCTTCCTTAATCTTTCAGTTGTTTTGAGATTTAACTATACATGTTATCATTTTGAGCACTTATTTATATTAAGGTCTCTGGGCTTTTCTTTTAAATAGAGTACTGGGTATTATTCACACGGTCATCAGTTAAGCTTTGTATAGTTGTCTTAGTTTTTGATATATGAGCAACTATATTTCGTAGACTGTATATTTTCCATGTTTTAATAAGAAAGAGTGTTCAAGTTTTCCGTTATGAGTGTTTTTTTGCATTGGGATTCAATGGTGTTCAATAGTTGTGGTTATCAATGCATCATTATCTATTTGAGTTTTCTATCTTTCCTGTAGTTACTTTTATTTAACTCTCTTCGAGAAATATTTGCACTATGAATCCTATGTATATTCTTATGACAATAACCAAGAGACTTTGGACTCAACCGTGATACCCCGTGGCCCGTGGTTATGTTCTAAACTTTTGAGTCCGTCTTTGATGTGTTTTTCCTATTTACAGGGGGTTCTGTCCTAAACTTTTGAGTCCGTCTTTGATGTGTTTCTCCTATTTACAGGGGGTTTAAAACTAGAGATCATGTTTTTCCTGTAAATGTTTTGTTGTCTCTAAATTTTCGTATTTCTCAAAAAGAGAATTTATTTATACTTTGCAGAAAAAATTAATAATTTCGACCCATCTCATTCATATAGTAAAATGTTTATGTATAGATTCTCTCTTTATTTTCTTATTACACATTTATGCATGGAGACCAAGATATTGTATTCTTTATATTATCATTTCCATATATTATCACCTTTAACTCTAAGTATGTCTTATACTTACATTTCCAATTTCACACAGACTCTTCAACAGAAATAAAAACTTTCCTTGATGTTTCCTCTAAACCTTGAGAGAGGTAATCATGTCCTCTTCTCCCCGTGCTTAGCAGGGAGATTTATCAAGTTAACCCTCATTACTGTTGTTCTCTTCTCCCTGTGCTCCACAACATGTCTTCACATAGCAGCAAGATTTATCAAGTTAAGCCTCATCACTATTGTCGAGTAGCTTACTTCTCTTAGGTTCTTCGACTTCTCTTAGGTTCTTAGAGCTCATGTCTTCACATAGCAGCAAGATTTATCAAGTTAAGCCTCATCACTATTGTCAAGCAGCTTACTTCTCTTAGGTTCTTCGACTTCTCTTAGGTTCTTAGAGCTCCACTGGCTCCCACCACCTCTGGACTACTCTATTTGCAATATGGCATAATTGCAACTCATCTATTATTTCTATTCAGTTAAGTCACTACCTTTTCCCTTTTTACCATAGTTCTTGGAAATTATTTTTATTATTTAGTTAAATCACTATTCAAAATAATCACTCATATTATTTATTTACTTTAAAAAAAAAAAAAAAATTCAGTCTTACTCACAAATAATCATATTCTTTTAATAAATCCAATGTTTTAAAATAAAATAAAGAAATAAATCAATAAAGAAATAAATGAATGTGTTCCTGTTTGGATCCTTCTTTACTTGATGCTTCTCATGCTGCACACATGTAAAATTACATTAATATGCAGATTCACTTCCTTATGTTATAAGAAACATAGAAAATTTATATCATTCTGGTTACATAGAAAATTTCTATCATTCTGGTTTCCTGGTTTTGTGCGTATTGTAGTTTATCAAGACTGTACAAAATACAAGAAACAATAAAAAAACATATATATTCCATGAGTTCTCGCGGAGGAAGAAAAATATGCTTTACTCGACATATAGATATATGTATCTGAAACTTTATAATTAATGAATAAAAAGATATATGCAGTATTAATGCAAACGCTCCGACAGCGGCTGCTCCCATTTCTCCAAATGTTCCATACGTTTAAGATGTTGCTCCTCTTTCCTTGCCTCGTCGTATTCTGATTCATTAAACTTATAGGGGACGTTAGTTCTTTCCACCTCTTTGTGGTGGGGTTGTCTATTTTTCTGATCACATTTGAAGAAAATGCACAGAATGGTTTTTAGACCGTCGCAAAAGTTTAACGATTCGCAGCTGAGATGAGATAAGAAGGGGCAGGTATATATATAATAAAAGCATTATATATATATTTATATACTTTTATTTTAAAATGTGAGGCTTTTAAAGATAGTAGGAAAAGAGGTATGCAAATGTTTTGGTATATAGTTTTTGGGATATTCTAATCAACAAAGACTTTGTCAAAATTGTCTTTGTTAAAATTTAGTGTAGCAAAATACAAAAGTTAGATGAAAGAACAATCTGTCTCCTGAATGATGATGTAACTATGCTCTTACAGAAGTATCTGCCAAGCTTGAATATATTGATTAAAATGTACTATTTACAGCGTTTTTTTCTTTCGTGAAAAACTTAACTTCTTCTTAGACATTAAAATAACTTCTTCTTAGACATTAAAATAACTTCTTCTTAGACTGCAGAATGCCGGGGAAAGTTTAACCTACTATGATTTGATATGTAGAGTGTGAAGGAATGGCGTAGCCCTAATTAATAATTGGTCAATCGAAACGTGTGATTATTGAAAGCGTGGGTGCAGGTATGGAGAACAATGGGGCGGAGGCAGGTCTATCTGAAACGATCATGGTGAATGTCTTTTTTAGAATAGAAGCACTTTTTAAATTCCTCATCCTCCTCCATTGTTAAACCCGGGTCTTTGAAATTGTTTATCGAATAGTCTTTAGTGCGAAATTGTTTATAATCAAATGAAACTATGGCCCCCATGTAGCGAAATTGTTTATAAGAATTTAATAAGTATTAAATATCTTAAAATATTTTAAATAATAATTATAAATTAAAAAGCTAGTTATATTTTTTATTTTTTTAATTACATTGATTAATTTAAAAAAAAAAAAATATAAATGTGATTTATGGTGTTTTAACGTATGATATTAGTAAATTATAATATTAATTCCTAATATTACGAGAAATTATATTTACAAGATAAAATGTTTATAAATAATATTGTTATATATTTTTATTTTTTAATGAGTAAATATTTAACATATGTATTAATTTTTTTTATAATTAATAATATTAATAATTTAAAATAAACTTATAACTTAATTATTTTTTTAAAATGATAATAATCTAACATGTATGATAACATAAATATTTTTAATGCGTATCCATATTTGACATAAAACTACATTATTATCTATTATATTTTAATAATTTCATCAAATAATTCTTTTTTCCAAGGAAAAAAAAAATGTAGTTTTCATTAAATAGTATATTGAAAATAACATGTTGATTGCGACCACAAGAATAGTGTAGTGTATGTTGTCACATAAATACATAACATGACAGATCATATAAAGTAACAAAAATGGACATAGTATGTGCAGAAAGAAATTTTGTTGGGCAATATAATTAGCGATAAAAAGGAGTATGTCAAAATAGCTAATATATATCATGTTGTCTCATCTCTACGGTGTTGTTGCTCTATAAAAGGCATGTGATAAAATTGATTAACATTTTTTCCTTGTTGTTCCTAGATAACCCATTGACCACACGGTAGCTACGAGGTTTCCTTGGAAAGACTCTAAAAAAATTGGTTCCTCTCCCTAAAAATATCATGACATGTAATAAGCCAACTTGTGCCTTAAAATTGATAATCTCGCCCAAAATTCCTATGAGTCTGTGCACGTGAAATTGTGATTGAATATTGAACCAATTAACAGGTTTGGAATCTCCAAATATATGAAGTCAATGACATTTTTTTCAGGTGAAAAGATGAGGAGAAGTCTAAGACTGTTGAGTTCAGGAAATTTATTAGTGCCCTTGCTGTAACCGATCTTAATTTTATAATAATGGTCCTCAGAGAGATACAAAATAACACCTCCACCACATCTGGCATTTTGTGTGAATCCATCAAAATAAACCCAGGGAATCAATTTGTTAATGGCTTCAGGGAATATATTACTTATACAGCGTGGTTGCTCTTATTTCGAGATCATGTTGTAAAGTGCCTCAATGTGTGAACAAGAGCAATTCCAATATAGGCCATTATCTTGAAATATAATAGACTTGTTCCTACTTAGCCAAATGCCCTAGGATATCGGGCATTCTGCAACCAAGTATTCCATGCATCCACGATAGAAACGCCCTAATACCTAATGTTAGAAGCTAAATATTGATATATTTGATTCCATATGAGTTGAATAATAAGGCATAATAAAAATATATGGTCAATATTTTTATATGTGTTCTTGCATAAACAACATCGAGAGGGACCTTGAAATGATCATTTATGAAGGTTATCCTCAGTAAGTATCTTGTTGTTTAATGGACACCACATAAATAATTTCTCTGTAGTAGGAGCTTTGAGTTTCCATATTAAGAACCACACCCAATCCTTGAGTTCTAGCTCATGTTATGAATAGATGAATAGGTAACCTTCCTTGGAAGTGTATCTCCTATGACAAGATATAGCCCAATTTAGTTCATCCTTTCTATTAGTGATCCTAACATGAGACTCTACGAGTGCATTGAGGAATCTGGCCTAGGATTTTCCCACTATTCCAAGATCATCAACAGTTATGTCGATTTCCAAAATTGTCTAAAAACCGATGTATTATCCGGGTCTGCGACTTGTGAAAGGAATATGATGCCAACAGAATCCAAGAATCGAGTAATACCTCAGGGGAGAATACGGGCACTCCCACATCCAAACCATGCATCCCTACCAATGTGAGCACTCTCACCTGATCCAATTCGCCATGCCAGTCCCCTTTTTATGACTGTGATGGAATGTATGGCAACCCTCTAGGTGGTAGATATGTCTGACTTTCTTCTCTTAGGGCTATGAATCCAATGTAGAATTGAGAGGGGGTATATATATTTATAGTACACAACATCCTTCCATATTTTAGTGGAATTGAGCTATTTCCATCCCATTTTGGTTGCAAGAGCTTTTGAAAATCAACCTAGGTATTTCATCCCCTATAATCCCCCAAATTTACCAAAATCATGCCATAGTCGTGTAGCTCATTGCCGCCACCTGCCCGCACTTTCAATCCATAAACCCTAAATTCAATCACTTCAAAACCTATCGTGACCAGCCTAACACTTCCTGCACAATTCTCGTCACTTCCGACACTTCTGCACGATTCGGGTCACTAGCTCACCCTTTATGCATGAAGCGCGCAACTCTGTGACCCTGTCTACACAAACAAAATGCTATTGGTTACTTCATGACCCGTTTACACAACTTGAACACACGACGTTAATTCGTGACCCATGTGCACGTTCGACTGAACTAACTACATGAACCGAATGCAGTGTGTTTTTCTATGACCCGTTTGAAAATTTACGCCTGAACTTCTATTTCGTCAGCCCGCCCTACAGTCTCATCAACCAAGTTTTCACTTATCTATTTCAGAGTGAAGCTTGCCAACTTCGATGATGTTCTAAACCCTCCAAGCAACTCTTTTATTTATACAAGTGTCTCGGACCCAAGTTCTCCAATGGTCATGATGATTCAATTGTTTTAAATTTCGGCCCATCCACCAACATCAGTTATCCTGCACACTTCCCATGTGTCGGCCCAACCAATATATATTTGTTGCACATGAACCGTCGTGCCTCTCCATGTGCAATATCATCACTCCATGGGTTGGCTCCAACACTCAGCCGATTTTCCACCCATCATTTCACATCACACATTTTCCCGACTCGCCTGACCACTAAAACTCATGCCAACTATGGGTTCCACTCGCCCGATGCCCTTGCCCTTGCCTAACACACTCACAAAGTCACCACGAATCACACAAGGTGGTCGCTTTCCAATACGACGTGCCCATTATAACTCACCAAGGGGTGGGGAACTTGCCACATGGTGCACCCATTATGTGCACTATCACTTTTGCACTGAGTTGTCGCACTGCCCGAGTTTGTCAATAAGAGCACTACATGGGTGCAACCGCTACAAATCGGTCACACCTCGCTCCAACTCTTGTGCCTGACAGTACTGGTCCCTCCAATTCACATTTATATTATCAATATTTTAAAAATAAATAAATAATATTAAGTACAAATATATTTTAACTTATGTCCAAAACTTGTTCTATGTTGACTGAGCTCACAACTATCCATAAATAGTATTTTAATATTAATAGTAAAAAATATCCTGCCCCAAATAACTCCAGGTGTGTTTTGACATATAAAACAAATAAAACAATAAATCATCCCAACATTTTCTAATCCATCAATGCAAGGTACTCATCACTTCAATCCCCACTAAACTTTATTGGAGCTAAGTATCCAAAGGATCATTCATACTTACAGATATATAAGGATGATGGATGGCAAACATAACTACTAGGTTATTCAACAATTCAACCCATTGAGTTTAATAAATGACACCTAACCCATTAAATTCCCATTAAAAATATCAAATCACAAGCATGAACCATAACAAATTCCCACTCATTGGATTGCATCCAAATCAATCCATAACACACATTCAAATTTTGGACATTGCAATCCATGTCAATCATTGTTTCCAATCATATTCAACAAAAATAACTATAAAAGAACCTCAACCCTTGTTGAATTTCCATTTTAAATAGTTAAACTATTCATCATCTCTAGAGATATACCGTCAAAGAGAATGCATCATATAATCAAGTTTTAGTATTATAATTAGGTTTTAGAAAAATATTATTTTTGCATAAAATAGATTTTTTTGTATTTCTAGTATAATCAAGTTCTAGATCTCTATTTCTATATTAGAAAAGGTGATTTATCTTGGAATCACTCATAACTGTTTTAAATATGTAATGGAGCCCCTAAAGTTTCAATGTGATTTTTACAAACATAAGGATAAATACAAGAAGATATTGTGCACAAACAAACATGTTATTTATTAATAAATATATTATTGCTAATATTCATTATAGTCATTTTCAAAAGAGGAAAAAGTGGAAAACCAATATTTTATGTTTGAGGTTAATTTATTTATATAAGAAACCTTGATTTTGGCATTGGTAGGCTCACAGTTGGTGAGTTCTCTTGTTCACTGGGTTTCAACAATCTACAAAGTTGCAGAGATTTAAACCCACCCTTACAAATTCCCAAAGATTGTATCGTTTTCCATGTAATTTTTAAGAAAATGTTTCGTTGAATGGGAACCACCAAAGAGATGTTTTTTCATTTATGTTTTAGAGTATTAAATCTACAATTGAAGTTCAATACTACAATATTGAACCTGCTATTCTAGCACCCCCAACCTACCTACACTCACACTCATACTTGGTTGAATAATTTGATCTATGGGACCTAGCTTCTTAGTAAATATCCTCTCCCACCTACTATTTTCCATGGATTACTTTTCACCTACTTGTAGTCCACTTTTTTTCCACATTATTTTATTTTTTTTCTAAATAAGACTAATTCTATTAAGAAAAAACATATGGTACAATCTTAGCTTGCAAGCAAGTGAAGCTAAAAAGTAGGGGAGCTGGAAATTATAGACTATCATCCTCAGTCCTAAATAGTAGCTATGGAATGAGAAAAAGATAACAAGGATAACAGAAATTAGAGAGCTAGACAAAGGTATCTACCTAGAATGGGTATAAACTTCTAAACGACATTTTTTCCCTTTCTTCTTACTGACCTTGACCCAGCCATTATGACTTGGCTAGGCAGGAACCAATTGTAGGAGTCTCCTTATCTAAATCGGAGGAAGAATACTCATGAGTGCATTTCTATGAGATCGGAGGTGCAGAGGGATCCTCAGGGCCGGTTGAAGGTGTGTCCTTCGGATTCTCAACATTCTCTGCTTCGGATTCAATTTCCTCCTCATCCGAGATGAAGGATTATATGTCATCCATGGGGGGTGGATCACATGGTTTCCAGCTCTTGGATTTGGATTTGTGATTGATGTTCTTCTTTTTGTCTAGGAACATGGTGCATCTGTTCTGGAGATGCCCCGTCTGATGGAAATGGCGACACCGGAAGGAAGTGTTCTCATAGTCCAATGTTTTCTAATGTTTATTTCCGCGCATATTCTGCCAAGGTGTGTATTCCTTTCTCCCCCCTTGAGGTATCCGTAGCCAGGAAGCGGCCTAAGGTATCCCCAATCCCTTGGAAGAGAGAGAAGTGCCATAAATCCGCCAGGAGGTTCGAAAGCATGACCCAAATGGGAAGCTTAGTGATGACAGCTATAAAGGGGTCGAATTCTGGAAACGAAGGGGTGAGGAAAATCCCTGCCAATCCCCAGAACCAAGGGCCTCCTATTAAGGCTTTCTGATAGTCTTCATTGAATGAAAAAGCCAAAATTAATAAGCCTTTCAAGCATAAGAAGACCTTGTTGTTGTTGGTCCAGTTGGAATGGATCCACCAGTACATATCTGCAGTTTGAGGCCATAGTCCATTAAATCTGCAAATGATGGTTGTTTCTGTAAACGTCTGATATTGATCATCCAACGATGGATGGGTGATTTCAATGGAGGGATTTTCCTCCATTTTATCCACCAAGAAAGACTTGGGAGCCTCAGCTGGTTGAGAATTTTTCTTGGAAGGCTGAGCATGGATCGCATCTTTATAGGAGAAAGCAGGAGCCGAAGAGTTCTGCCTAGGTGCTCCTCCTCTCAAACGTAGGGTGAGCACAACTGGAGCATCTCTTTCAATATTGTAATAAGATAGGGGAAAAGGGTCCTCGAGTTGTTTACCTTCATAAATCAGTCTCTAGAGAGCTCAGGGGATCCCCAACCTGAGTTCAAGATCTCATCAGAGGTCCTGTACTATATCCGTAGTGCGTACCAAGAGCATCATCATTCTGCCTGAGGGAAGGGAGATCTGGATCTCATAGTCAGAGGGTGAGTGATCTATAGACCTCTGTTCTCCGCTTCGAATCTGTGTCTGGATTGTGCATGATCCTTGTATCCCCAGATCCATAATGCTTTTGGCTTTGGTTGGGAATAGAGGATGAGTGTGTCCCTCCTGTATCTAGGTAATTTCAACCGACTGCGGCGCCCTTTCAAACCTGACCTGCCCATCCGTGAGTCTGAGCATCTGTAGTGCCACGACAGTGGTCAAGGTTGCGAGTTTTCCTGCACATGCTTCCTCTGTCTTGCAGACGTTGTTAACTTGTATGAGACTAGCATCACTTGTCCCAACTTTGACGCAGAAGGAGGCAACAACTTGTGTTTTCCCTGTCGCTGCTAGAGCTCCAGAGGCATAGGCTAGAATAACCCTGAGACCTTCATCCTAGATGTCGTTGGTGGCTGCTTGGAGGGAAGGATCCCGGAGCTAGAGTGGATTCGAGAATGGGGAACCACAGGGAGCTACGGCTATAGAGACCTCAGGATCTCCTAGATGTGCAGTGGTGACGGTGGTAGAGCCGAGCAAGGTTGAGGCTGTAGAAAAATCGGCATCGACAGCCAGGCACAGAGAAAGCCTAGCGGAGGCCATATTTTCTCTCATCTATGTTTCTCACCTAAGTATCACTTCTTTTTTTCCACATATTATATATATATATATCAATCCAAATTATCATTTTCAATAATAGTTTGTTCTTGACATATATTATAGCTTATAATTTCTGAATTAGATATAATTAATGCACAAATATAAATTAAATGGCTAATAAATACTAATATACATCAATCCATAATAAGCAACATAAAACTTACTTCATTATACATCTATAGTTTGGGAAAATAAAAAAATTTATAAAAACTAAATAAATTATAATTTATTTTTAAATTATTATTAATTATAGAAAGAATATATATATATACACACACAGAACAAGATTCTTAACCATATATATTTACCAAGAGATTTTGAAATGGATTGCTACAATATCGTGAGCCAATACATTGCTTATCACTACTACATGCCCAAAAACCATTATTCCCTTCATATGTCCATTCTTAATGTGACATTTTTTAATTAATGAATTTAATTAAAATGGTAAAAGGGGAATAACTACTTAGATAAATATCAATCATTGATTTGCATATATTATTATGAATATTCTAAAATATTTTATGAAGGTTGAATTTGTACCACCCACATAATAATTATTGATAATTAAATTTATGTTCGATAGGAGGATGAGGGGTTATCCTTTACCTCGATGAACACATGGCGATTCAATTTGCATGGGGTATCGACATTGTGATAAACAATCTGAGAGAATATTTAACTCTTTGGCAAGGTCTCAAGCTAGCCATATCGCAACAAATATGAAATACCACAGTTATTGGAGACTCAATGTTGGTGGTCAGGTAAGTAATAAAGGCTAGGGAGTCTATCTCCGTGAACCTCTCGTCAATTGTCGAACATATCACCCTTCAGATTCAACATTTTGTGGTGATTGACTTCTTTCATGTATATCAGCATATGGATCTAGAAGAATAAATATCCATGAAGTAGATAGACAATTTTTCTATGAAAGAAAAAAAATCACTAGTATTTGCACTAAAAAGATCCATGTATGAGTTAAAGCAATCAATAAGGATGTGGTATAACAAATTTGATACTTATATAATTAGACATGGCTTCAAAAGGAGAAAAAATACCACTATGTGTATTTCAAACTAGTTGGTGATATTTTATTTATTTTTTATTTTATGTGGATGATATATTGGTGGTTGGAAATTATAGGAAAATCATCCCAAGAAGTGAAAAATAAGTTTTCCTCTAAATTTGGCATGGAGGGCCTTGGTGCCAAAGAGTTATCCTGGGCATGGAAATAAAGAGATCAGGTAATCCAAGCGAAGTATGTAGACACAATATTGTATAGGTTTAGTATGCAATAATTTAAATAGGTAAAGGTCCTTATTCCTATAGGTGTAAATTCCTTTTTTCAATCATTATCCCATGGCACAAGAATAAAAGGAGGAAATTTCTCATTTTCCATATTCCTATGTGGTTGGAGGCTTTATGTGTGCAATGGTTTGATCTAGACTAGACATTGCACATGCAATGGGAGTATTGAGTAGGTATATATAAAAACGAAGGAATGAACAATGGGAAATAGTGAGGATAGTTTTTAGATATTTGTGTTTTGTTTTAAACTATGGATTATGCTACCAAGGAAGACCATGATTGAATAAAGAGTTGGACATACATGTATTTATTGATACAAAATGGATTGGGGATATATATTGTAGAAGATATACAAGTGGGTATGTTCTAAACATATTTGGAAGAGAAAACAGAAATTTGTAATGACAGTATGTGATACCCTTGTTCTTTATTTTTTAATGACATGACTATTTTTAGATTATCATGATTATTGTTTAAACTTAATGGTTGTGGATTAGGATTTGAATTGACTGATTGTGTTATTAAATTTTATACCATGAAAAATGTTTTTTTTTTGGGAAACTATAGGAAAGAGAACATGAGTAATAAATACTTCTTGTTATTACTAAGATAAATCATAAGTTAAGTTAAAATCAATATAAAATCATAGCGTGAGAGAAAGGTGTGCTTTAAAGGAAATCTGAAAGGCCTTTTCCTAATAAAAAATAAAAATCCTAGGTAATTAAAGGGGTGCAGATCCTCAAAGAAGGATGCCTCTAGGAAATATTTGTTGGGAAGAAATTATAAAAATACCACTAAGGAATATGGAAGGGATGTGATTCCTGTAGGAAAGAAGTATGACCTTGGGGGGAATTGTTGTTGGCAGCTCATTGCTTGGGAGGAACATGCTCTCTCCCACAAGTTTCCCAACAAGTTATGTTGGTTAGATAATTTTGTTTTGCAATTTAGTATAGTTAAGTTCATGTGAGATATTTTTTTGATATATATATATATGTATGTATGTATGTATGTATGTATGTATGAAATTATTATTTCTCATCTCGAGTAGGAGGTTAATGATATATGTGTGTCTGTGTGTGATTATATGTTGAATGAAGAAATTATACTATAGAAAACATGTAGAATTTTTATATATGATATAGATGCATTGGAATGATTTGTTAAATAATAGAGTAGGGATTGGTATTGGAATTAAGTAGAGGGGGTGTTAATTGAATGACTGAATTGTATTGAAGTGTTATATTACAAAGACATAAAGAACAAGATGTTTGTAAGTCATGTATTGAAGTGTTATATTACAGAGACATGAAAGAACAAGATGTTTGTAAGTCATTGACCTATTGAGAATAAACTAGAATGTATTCCGAATTAGATTGATTATATTTCAATGATGAGTTAATATAAAAAATTAAATAGCAAAAGAAAACATGGTATGAGCTACATGTGGGCATACTGATAATTATTAAATTCAATATCAAAGTTAATTATAGATAAATCGAAACATTGTGTTCAATAATTGAATAAGGAAACATTAATAGAAATGAGAATATGTTTAAATTTATTACCAATTGCATGGATATTGGATTTAGTGATAGTTCCTTATAATATCCTCTACTTATTCAAACAAGAATCTAGAAAATCCATAATTATTTTATGTTTTTGCAAAACCTAAATTGTAAAATAGAGTGCCAAAATGTGTACTATTTAGGCTAAGAAAAAAAACTCGTCGGATATATGTAAAAGCTGATGATAACATATCTGAGAGATGTTCTCATATATCTTGGATATGAACCATTGGAAACAATTATCCATATTAATAAAAATCGTCAATGACATAAACCATTTGGTTATCCATTGGCCGTGAAAAACAAAGAAAATTATTTCTTCTAACAAGCATAGCCTATTTCTGCCGATATAGTTAAAATAATTTATAGTAAAGATAAATTATTTTAAGGGTTTTCCATATCCTTAAGCACAGTGAAAAGAAACCATATAAGTTATTGGAGAAATACGAGTTATGTGAACAACGTGTGGCTATTGTAACTACACAATATGTAACCAAGAATATGATATATAACAATTATTGATGCATCTGAAAGAACCATACATACAAAATAGCCATTGTCATTATTACAAAATTGAAATATACACTCGGAATCATATGAAAACTATATTACAAGTTCCATTAAAAACAATATTTTCCATTAGAGAGTGTTTACCAATTCGGTACAAAAAGTGAGGGGTCATTAACCCACTCAACAATTAATTAAAAGCAGAAGAACCATGATGGTCCATTCAAAAATATATTGACATTGAAATACATGAGCTATGCTAGGCATGGTGATAGTGGCATAAATATTATAAAATTCCCATTTCAAAATGGGGGCTAACAATCAAAATATTAAAGGAGAAAATCGACAAACGTGCTAGTTCCAACCTATATAACAAAGTTTCCTCGGATTCAGGCCCTCATGTGACCAATACGGAAAATTAATTCAATGAATAAGAGGCAGGGTGAAAGTAGCCTATATTTGTATCAAAACAAACCAAATGTGTGAGTAAATGAATCAGAAACTTAAAGAACAAACTTAACGAATGCAATTTTGATATTGCGCTATAAGAGCGAGTCAAACTATTTATACCTAAAATAGAAGGGTTTCTAAGACATCTACCAGAACCATCTGCAGACGATAATATTTCTAAGATCGTATTTTCAAGCATATTAAAAAATGAATATATATATATATATATATATATGACAAACAAGAAAGAACAAGTTGATTATTAATATTTCTCTGGTTAAAACCCTAATAACAATATTAAAAGAAAATTAACCAATTTGGGTCAAGCACTAAGCCAACCTACTAATCTAAACATCAGAATAAACTTTAAAAAAAACCTAGAAGGATTTTGAAGAGGAAACCATGATACAGAGAGGATATATCTTTGCTCTTGTTAACAGTATGCAATAGAGGTAAAATGGGTTTTTCACAAGAGGATATGGTGAAAACAAAAATATAGTAGAGAAATGTGAAAGGAAATTACCTGAAATGATCAAGATAAGTCATGAGAAGAATTACCTCCATTTCCTCACAAAAAAAAATTAATTTGATAGTTTTTTTAAAATTAATTTAAAATACATCAATATTAAAACTATTTTTTAGATAAAATATTGGTGAAACCCTATTACAAAATACAAAAACGTTCTAGTACGCAATTTTTTTTGGTTTCAAAGTTAACTTTGTTTTTTCTCTTTATAAAATCTCACTCTCGAATTCGACTTGCGGAAAGAGATTACCAAATAAATATTTATTTGGGAAGGCTGGACATAAATCGTGTAATTTTATGTCAAATTGTTCCCAGTAACCATCAATTAAAAAAAGGGAAAAAGAATGCGGCGGTTTTGATACATAACTCTGCAAAATGGAGATGAATCACAGGCTCCAGAGATTATAGTTACATAACATTACAATATTCACGATACAATGTTTATTTGGATCACGGGAAGATCCATCCAACAAATGAACAAATGTTGCTACTACCATGAAGACATTAATGATTCTAAATGAATGGATGATGTGCGTAAGGGTAGCTAAAATAGATGGTGGTGATGTTTTTTGCCATGAGCTTCTTTTGCCATCTTCTTGGACTCATCCCTCTTGTGATGTTCATGAACGGCATATCCCCCTGCTCCAACTGCAACTGCGGCCGCAATCTTCGCATGTATCTTATGCCTCTCTGCGTGTTCTGGATCCTTCTTTACTTGGTGCTTCTCATGCTGCACACATGTAAATTTTACATTAATATACAGATTCACGTATGTAATAAAAATCATAGAAAATTTCTATCATTCGGGTTTTGGGTGTATTGTAGTTATCAGCTGACTACAAAATACAAAAAACAATACTCAATTGTATATTCCATTAGATACGGTTATCATCACAGAATTGTATATTCCATTACATACGGTTATCATCACAGAAGACCAAAAGTACACATTACTCCATATATGGATCGATTTAGCAGAAGAAATTTAATTTAATTAATAAAAAGATATATAGAGTACCACTGCAAACGCTCCGGCAGCGGCTGCTCCCATTTCCCCCAAATGTTCCATACGCTTATGATGCTTCTCGTCTTTCCTTGCCTTGTTGTATTCAGATTCATTAAACTTATGGGGGACGTTCTTGCTTTCCACCTCTTTCTGGTGCTCATGTTTCCTGTGAACCATCTTTTCGAATGATTAGAAACAGAACTGAATTCGATCAATATTGAAGAAAATGCGCAGAATGGTTTCTATACAGTCGCAATAGTTTAACGCTCCGCAGATGAGATGAGTTGGGGAAGGAACATAGGCGTTGATATATATATAGCGGGCGTTGGATAGAAGCCTTAACCATTAAGCAAAGAATAACGTGTAGAAACTGCAGACGTCTAGAAGCCACAGGTAACACAATGGACAGTCAAGCCAGAGGACCAAGTCGACGAAAGTTCGATGGACGGCGATTTGATATGTTGAGTGTGAAGGAATGGCACAACCAGAGCCATAATTAATAATGGGTTAATCGAAACGCGTGGGTGCAGGTATGAGGAAGGCGCAGTGGAAGGTCTAACGGGTGAGCGTTGTTTTAGAATAGACGCGCTTTCTAAAGTCGTTGTCCTCATCCATTGCTATACTGGGGTCTTTGAAATGGTTTATAATTAAAGGTGGAATGGCGGTTAGAATTTTTACATTGAAAAATATATACTTTGAATCTCATAATAAATAAAAAATATAATAATAAAGTAATTATTATATAACAAAACATATTTTAGGAATATAAAAATTATTTATAATTTTAAATATGAAAATTGTAATATATATTTTTAAGAAGAAAAAAAGTGTTTACAAAAACATATTTGTTTATCCAAAATTTTATGTGAGTAAAAATTATTATATGGAAATTACATAATTAACTATATAGAGAATATTTAGAAGAAATGAAGTTTTATACAAATAACAAAATTACTCTTAATTGTTGATGCATACGATATTAGATATTATTTTTTGGGATTCAATTGTGTTAAGTAAGTCATTTATTTATGATTATTTTCATTTTTTATAATTTTTTTAATAGTCTATTTGGCATTCATTACATCATGTGATGCATCTGATATTTTTAATTAATCAAATAAACTTGATGAAATTATTAGCATTTTTCATATTCCAATAATAAGAATTGTAATCATGTGCCCATAAAAGTTCCTTGACATAATCATTTAATTCATATTCATTGGCACTAAATATCAACAAATAATAAGCTTTCTTTAAAAAATGACTTTAAATATATTCATTGGCAAGTGAAACATATACCTTCGGATATCTTTATTCTCAAGTGGTCACAAAATTAAGTTAAATTTTTTGGGCTTGTTGTGTTGGTAGTCACAATGGTTGCAATAACTTATCAGCTCTAGACCACAAAGTTGTTTCATGGTGCACTATTTTGAATTCAAAAGAAACCTTCTCTACAATGAAGTTGCTTATTATCTCTCTTTGTATTTTTTTTGGTTAGTTCCCTACTAACCTAATGAATTATTTAGACAACTATATTTTCATTAGTTCTATGCTAACCTAATGGATTATTTAGACAACTATATTTTCATAATTTCAAAAATATTTTTAATAACAGAAATACTCATAAATTTGTATTTATAAATTTTTTAACCCAATAAATTTAATTACATTCAAAGTAATTATTAAAAAATAAAAAATAAAAATAAAAATAAAACATTTTTAGCATACAAAATTTGTAAAAAAAAAATAGAATTTTAATATAATAATAAAAACTTTCACAATTGTATTTCCCAAACAACCATTTGCAATAAGTGCCAACTTTCATCCCTATAATAAGCTTAAACAAAAAAAAGTCTTCATAATAGCTTAATTTAAGAACACTTATAATAGCCTAATTTAAGAACAAAACATAAATTTTTCATAATAGGTTAATATAGGAAACAAACAAAAGTTGCAATACCAACCATTTCACTTCACTGCTATAATTTGGGGATCCTGAGCTAAATTGCTAAACCAACAATAGGGTTAAATTGATCCTTGTTGTCACATTCATTTTCTATGAATTTTCTAAATGCCAATTTTTGAAAATAAGTGTATGTTAACAATATCTGAGAATACATAACTACTAGAATATTCAGATATCATTGATAAGTGTACTCATAGATTTATAAAAAACTTAATTTAAAAGAATTTTGTGTTACATTTTTTGAATTTAGTTCAAGATAAGTAGTGGAACTAGTGTAGAGTTTTTAGTATGGTTATCACAGAAGCATTAACAAAAAACAAGCGCTGAGGGAAATCCAAGTTGCAAGGGACTTGCAACATTAACCCTAGAATTTCACAAGATAACTACACTTTAACATCTTCGCTACTAAGCATGGTCCAGCCACCGACTACCCCTTTTCCAGAGTTATGCGCAATCCAATTTTGCCTCCCTGTTGTGCCAATGACCCAAGCTGTGAAAACAGAGTTGAATCAAGAAAGGAATAGTTTTCAGAATGTACAAGGGCCGGGAGAAGGAGAAATGGGCAACAGAGACTGTGAAGATATGGTTTCTGCTTGCATTGTTGTGGAAAAAATAAACAACTTGAACAAATCAAGGTCGGCGAGTGGGGAGCTGCTAGAAAATTTGAATGGAACTCAGGAAGACAGTGGTAGAAGTAATGTTAAACAGAATAACATGAAGGATGGGGACCAATTAAGCAGTATTTATGAAGCTAGAAGTGAAGTCAATGAATTCAACATTATGAAAAGAAGCAATTTAGGGGTTGGATATGAATAAAACAAAAGAAGTGGGGGCAAGGTGATGGTAGCTGGTATAGGTCACGTCACTCTCTGAAAAATGGTAGACCTCACGATAGACCAAAATAGGAGGTGAATAGATTCAAAATAAAGTCTTATAGTCTTAAATATGGACTTAATGAAATGATATTAAAATATTTTTATCTTGGTTCAAAATAAATTGACGTTTTAAAAACACAGGTACCAGGTGTGAATTTTTGATGGAAAAATAATATTGGTGCATAAAAATTTGTAAGAGGAAGAAAAATAAGTTATCAAGCATATAATCTCTTCTCCAATGGCTAAAAAATTACATGAAGAAAAAAAAAATATGACATGATTTATTTTTTCATGCTGTAACACCCCCAATTTATGTGTTGAATTTCAAAGCTAGATATTTGAACTTTAATCCTAAGGGGAGTGGACCCCAAAGGATAAGTATTTTGTGAATGTAATTAAATATTTAATTTGAGGAAATAAATAAAATAATGATGTGCATATTGACCAAAAATGAGATTTTGAGATCACTTGCCAAATCCATGAGGATGGATAAGGCAACTAATCCCCACAATCTTTCAAAAATCCTTGAAAGGAATTATTGCTAATTTAGATTTTTGAGGAAGAATCTAAATTTCCCCAATGATGAGGAAAGTAGTTGGGAAGAGGTGAAAAGCTGGAAAAGCTGAGGAAAATCATAAAACAGCTTTAAAGAATCCCTAAGATGGGAAGCCTAGGCAAACAGAGCAGCAGACCTGCTGGTTTTCCGGGACGTGTAATTGTGGAACAAAGCAGGTAGAACTATTAGCTTGGGCCAGGCTGCTCCTACACAGATCAGAGGTTGATCTGTGGTGGAGGTTATCTTAGCTCGGGGGTGAGTTCTGGGAGAAAAAATAACTCTAAGGTTGGGAGGTTGGTCTAACTCATAAGTGGTATGTCTTTTTGCAATTTCTGAATGTGGTTATGTGAAAAAGTATGAATTGGCTACATATAAAAGTGAATGAATATTAGTATATAATTATTACATTTAACAAAATTAGGCATAAGACATTCATCTTATAATTCTGTATGGTTGTAGAGTTTAAATCTGTGATGAGGAATCCACTAGAATCTCTAAACCTAGGTGGTTTAAATCTGGGGATACATAGTCCATCACAGATGACAATTTTGCTTAAGTTGCCTTAAACTTAGTAATAATCCAGTATGAACATGATTCAGTAAACAAGAGATTAAATCCTTACTTTCTTATTAATACCCAGTAGCCAAAGTATACAACTCTGTGTTACTGCTAGTAATAGAAATTCTATCTACTGCTGAAGACTGAAATTCATAGTAGTATTGGAATTAAATTTGAATATAACTGTAGTCTACATGATCAAAATTATGTACTGAAGCATTATAAGGTCTGATAGAATAATTCCACCCCATAAGACTTCCTTTGGAAAACACGAACAGAGTTATTTTAGTAGAATATGTCAACATAACGGTGTCGTACACTAATATGAAATGTTAAATTCTACCTTTCTATTTAATCATATACACTGTAGCCGAAAATTTTATATGGTTATTTACAATGCCTGTTGTTAAATCTAGTGTCGAATACTATGAGAAGGTCGGATGTTAAACAAGTATATTGAACATTACGAAGAAATTCCGACTTCTCGGAAATGCCACTGATACGAGTGTGAAAGTTGAACTCTAAATAGAACAAAAAAAAAAGAGTTATTTCAGTTGCATATAGTGGAGTATACTCAAATCTCATACTGTCATGTAAAATAGAGTATAATAGTGTTGGAAGGGAGCTATTAGAAGCTGTGTATCATGGCGCCATATGCACCAGTTAAACCCATCAGTATAAACAATACTCATCATAAACTCTGCACCAGGCAACCTCGAGTGCGAGGGTACCTATACAATTCGAGGGACTATAAGGAAGAGTAGTGTTGAGTAATACATTAAAATCGAAAATCATTTGAGTGTCTGAGTTAATGGTTTTAGTGAAGCAATAGTACCAACCCATATTCTTTCACACAGCATCCATATACCTATATAATTAGAGCATACCAACGCACGAAAGCTATTGTTACAGTCATACATACATCGGTAAAATTTAAAGCGTCACTACTGGTCATCATTAATAGAACCGAAACAAGTAAAGATCAAAATGATACCTCTGTGTATACGCCGGACGACGCTCGTGTAATCTGGGTTAAGTTCCGGCTAATAATTACCCAATGGGGTATAAGATGGGGTCGATTACATGAACTAAATTGTAGCAGCCATCCTTTAAAATCGTGTTATAGTTGCAATAAAAGACACGAACAAATTAAAATAAGAACTAGAGACTCGGTGCTCAGTACAAACCAGTAATGAGAACGAACATCCTATAATAATACATATGGTTCTAGAAGTAGCGACTGTTAAGCCAAAAAACCCGAGCTAATTTACTGAGTGGGACATGAGAAAGAACCTTGTCAAACATCGCAGGAAAGTAAAACTAACATTTTAGAAGTTATGATACATGAGTTTCAATAACCAAGTAGAACGAAGATTAAACCCTGACTGAGACATAACCGATGCAGTAAGAAGCCGTAGCCCCACGGTCCTGGTTAGCTGAAAAGAAGAAAATAAACCAGGTAAGAGTAGCTAAAAATATAAATAAAAGAATAGCCGATCGGAATAAATCTCTAATGGAAATAAACACACCTGAGGAATCGAATATCTCTGGAGACCACGTCCGAAAAGAAGTTTGAACCGAAGGAAACCGATGGAAATACCCCGACTTCGGCGTTAGGGTAGTTGCAGCTAGATTAGAACTAATTTAAGTCAATTATCTCCCACGAAAACAAACTTCAGGAGCTCAGGGTTCGAAAACCCAGGAGCTTCGGTGCAACGATAACCAGTCGGAGTAAGTAAACCACACAGCTGAAAATAATAAGGGGTGTCAGAGTATAATAGAGACATAACTGAATCCCCGGTATTCATATGAAAGCGAGAGACAATGCCCTGGTTCAATTAGAAATACAGTTAACCCTAATTACGAATCAGACAATGAAATGAAATGTTGTAACAATTTAAATAACATATAGGCAGGAGAGTAGGAACCGAACCCCTGGTAATAACGATCGAAACCATAATCTCCAGAACGCAGCAGCGAACGAAGGAAGAAATTCACAGGGCTGCGGGCTCAGAAGTGTGGCGTTCAAACAGTATTAAATCCAATAGCCTGAACCCTAAAAGATACAAGCGGCAACATGCAGCAATGGTGCGTGGAAAGAACTGGGAAATTGAAAATAGCAATTCACTAACAAAGGACGATGAAATCCCAAAAGGGATTCAGCAGCAAAAACGACGGGTAAACGGGTTACGAGGTCGGGTGGAGTTAATATGCTCGAATCCCCAAGTGGACCACTCTACCGCCAAATACATGTAACGCCAAGCGTTTCGTTTCAATGGCGATCCTTACGGATTCAATGCAGGCGACGTGTCAATAAGTCCAGATAACGTATCAAGAAGAGCACCAGAGGTAAATAAATGAAAATACGATTCCAGCCTGTAGTGCCGTAACAATCTTGGCAACGATTACTCTTTTATTTACTATGGACAGTACTCGTCCTCCATACCTTACCGCCGAGAGATCAGACCCTATACAGATTCGATGAAAATCGTTTATGCCACTTTCCGCAATGGAAGGTATAAGGGAATCGATGTAGGTATACATTAATAACCATATGGATTATAGTAGATAGAAAGAGGTAGATCGTTGCGCATCAAACCGGTGTATATGACCACGATTCCGACCATATTCGAGATATAGCCCGTACCCATCCGACATATATATATATATGGATATATTCAAACCCCACTATAGATATCGACAACACACATGTGATGGGATGTATAAGTATTTAAATAGTTAGAGGAAAGATATATGTAACCGGATGGGTAGTTATCTGTTAAATGAAGTGAGAACCACGTTAACATATGACTAAAGTTATATAATAAGTGGGATATAGGTGTATACAAGTGTTGAAAGGGTAATTGCATAGTTCAGAAATAATATTAAATTTTCCATGGATGTACAATTCAAGGGTTGGCGTTGATAAGATATAGATATATAAATAAGAATTGGTATCTATGTATACATGTATGTGTTTACATATAAACAATTGGAAATTGTATATATCTATGGTTTGATAACTATGCTAAGCTGTAATGTACAGAAAGTTTAATGTAATGGAAATAGTTCCGTCAGAACCGGTGTGATAGTAAACTTAAAAGAGATATGAAGTATAAATCATTCAAGAAAATTTTTTTTTTCAAGAGATTCAGAGAGAGACGTTACAAATGGTATCAGAGCCCAAGTTAGAAAGCTGGGCTGTTTATGTTGTGCTCATTATTGCAGTGTAAAAATAAATATTGTGAAAAATTTTTATTTTACTAATCTGTAGTGTGTGGTGTAGTGTGGTGCTGGAATGGCAGAAGGGGAAGAAATTTATGTGGATCTGCGTGACGAGTTTAGTACGCCAGATCCCAATGCTCCGGTGATGGCCATCTTGCATAGGTTGCAACAAGAATTGGCTGAGCTGAGAAACCAGAATGATAAATTTTCATCAGCTAGTAAGGAACAGGAAAAGCTCATCAGAGAACTAACTTCGCGGAACCGCCAAGAAGGCAAAGGTTCTGGAAAGAGGAAGATTGATGAGTCTGATGATGATGATGCTACTAGGCATCAGCATAAACAGAAAAAGGAATTACAGGGAGAATTTCGGAAGATCAAACCTCCCTCCTATGATGGAGAGAAGGAGGAAGATGCTGAAGCTTGGTTGCTGAACATGATTAAGTATCTCCAAGTTTATGAATACGAGAGTAATCTGAAGGCCAGGTTAGCTGTTTACCAGCTACAAGGTAAAGCTACCTTGTGGTGGGAGGAAACAAAAATGGTTCATGTCATTGATGAAAAGACAGTGACCTAGGAAGATTTCCAGGTTAAGTTCAAAATTCGCTATTTGAATGAGCATTATTATGATGATAAAGCCAAGGAATTTCACGAACTTAGATTGGGACAGCTCACTATTGATGAGTTTGTTACTAAGTTTACAAATCTGCTGAGATATGTACCCTATATTAGGGAAGAAAAGGAAAAAGTACAAAGGTTTTTGAATTGTTTGCCTACTATATACAAAGAGAAAATTGAATTTGACAACCCAAAGACAATGGACGAAGCTGTTAGAAAAGCGAGATTATGCTATCAGCAGTTTAAAGGAAAGGCTGAGCAAGGAAAAAGCTGGGTAAACAAGGGTGAGTTCAAGGGGAAAAGACCAAAACCAGCATATTTAAGGAATTTTGGCAGATATCATCAGCGGAAAAAGTTTAATAAACCCAAAGAGAGCCAAACTGCTCAGTCCCAAGTAGCTTCAAAACCAATAGATGGAGACAGTAAGAAGGAAGGGACAGTTAGAATGAAGGAACCCCTGAAATGTTGGGGCTGTGGAGAACTCCATCTTTTGAGGGACTGGCCTCATCGAAACATTCATATGATCAGGAGAGAGAGAGAAGCTACAATATTAAATGACATAGCCAGAAATATACCAACTATCAGTGCAGCATTGGAAAATCGGCAAGCAGAACATCAAGCAACTATGGTGGAAATGGAGGGTAAGATTTCTGACTTACCTATTACTGTTTTGATTGATCCGGGTGCTTCTTTGAGTTATATTAGTCCTGGAATTGTAGAAAAATGTAATCTTAAACCTGAAAAATTTCTGCAATCATGGTTGGTACAGCTGGCCACTGGAACTAAGAGAAAGGTAACACATAAATTACCCAAAACAGTAATCGAATTAAATGATTGTCAAATAGAAGTAAATCTGAATATACTGCCTCTAGGTTCTTATGATTTACTCATTGGAATGGACTGGCTGGAAAAGAAGAAAGCTCTGATGAACTGCTGGGATAAAACCCTGCATTGTGTGGATGAAGAAGGGAAACCTTTTACTCTCAAAGGAAAACCAAAATCCATTTCGGTAAGACAAATATCAGCACTACAATTAAAACGAACAGCTAGAAAAGGATACCAAGTTTATGCAGTACATGTGGAGGAACTAGAACAGAAAATTGGAGAAAATCTGTTGAATGAGTTATCGGTGGTAAGGGAATTTAAAGAATTCTTTCCAGATGAGATTCCTCATCTCCCCCCCAAAAGAGAAATTTACTTTACAATCGATTTGGTGCCAGGAGCAACACCTATTTCCCGAGCCCCCTATCGAATGAGTCCTCCTGAACTTATGGAACTGAAAATGCAATTGCAAGAATTGCTAGATAAAGGTTATATTAGACCAAGTGTGTCTCCTTGGGGAGCACCGGTCTTATTTGTGAAAAAGAAGGATGGAACTTTTAGGATGTGCATTGATTATCGCCAACTGAACAAGTTGACCATTAAGAATAGATATCCTCTCCCTAGAATTGATGATCTTTTTGATCAGGTGAGAGGGGCCTCAGTCTTTTCGAAGATTGACTTAAGAACTGGGTATCACCAGCTCAGAATCAAGGAAGAAGACATCAGTAAAACATCCTTTCGAACCCAGTATGGACACTACGAATTTGTAGTCTTACCTTTTGGATTGACAAATGCCCCTGCCACATTTATGTGTCTGATGAACAGTGTGTTAAATAAGTATTTGGATAAATATTTTCTTGTGTTCATAGATGATATCTTAGTCTACTCCAAAAATGAGGAGGAACATAGAGAACATTTGCGAATAGTGTTACAAACTCTGAAAGAAAACCAGCTATATGCCAAGTTCAGCAAATGTGAATTTTATAAGGATAAGATTCAATACTTGGGCCATATTATCTCTGAACAAGGCCTTGTTGTTGATCCTGAAAAAATAAAGGCTATAAAAGAATGGCCTGTACCAATGGATTTCTCAGCAGTAAGGTCATTCATGGGGATTGTAGGCTATTATCACAGATTTGTGGAGAGATTTTCTGCCATAGCACATCCCATAACATCATTGCAAAGAAAGGGTGTCAAATTTGAATGGACAAGGAAATGCCAACATAGCTTTGACCAGTTAAAACTAAAACTCACTACAGCCCCTATCCTAAAGATTGCAGATCCTGATAAAGAATTTGTTGCATGTACATATGCTTGTCGAGAAGGGTTGGGAGGAGTCCTCTTGCAGGAAAATTCAGTTATTGCCTATGAATCTAGGAAACTAAAAATACATGAACATAATTATAGTGCCTATGATTTAGAATTAGCAGTTGTTATCCATGCTTTGAAAATGTGGCGGCACTATCTTCTTGGGAAAATTTTTACATTGATGACTGATCATATTAGTCTCAAATATTTCTTTTCTCAGACTGATCTGAATGCCAGACAAGCCAGATGGTTGTCCTTCTTAAGTGAATTTGATATGGACATAAAACATATCAAGGGAAAAGAAAATAAAATTGCTGATGCATTAAGCAGGAATGCTTGTCAGAATATAAACAACATTGGAAGTAGTGCCCAGATCGAAGTAGAAGAGTTGGTGAGACAAGCAGTAAATCAAGATCCAAATTATGAAACACTATTAGTGAAACTACAGAAAAAGGAGAAAATTGATTTCACTCAAAACCAAAACGGGCTGATATGTTATAAAAATAAGTTGTATATTCCCAATGTAGAGTCCTTAAAAAGGGAAATCCTGGATGAATATCACAAACAGCCATATGCGGGACATCCAGGATATCAAAAAATGTTAACAGCTCTGAAAAAAAGGTTGTTCTGGCAAGGAATGAAGAGAGATGTAGCAGAATATTTAAGTAGATGCATGGAATGTCAACTAGTCAAAGTTGAGCATCAACATCCAGCAGGTCTTTTAAACCCTTTACCAATTGCATAATGGAAATGGGACACAGTTTCCATGGACTTTATAACAGGATTACCAAAAACTAAATACTAGCATGATTCTGTAATGGTAGTTGTAGACACTCTAACAAAAGCTGCCCACTTCATACCTGTTAAGTCTACTTTTGGGACAGCTCAGGTAGCAGAAGTGTTTTTAAAAGAAATAGTAAAATTACATGGAGTTCCAAAAGTCATTGTTTCAGACCGGGATACTAAGTTTACAGCAGCTTTTTGGAAAGGACTATTCGGAGGGATGGGTACAAAACTGAATTTTAGTACTGCTTACCACCCTCAGACCGATGGCCAAATAGAGAGAACTAATCAGATTTTGGAGGATATGCTGAGAATGTATGTAATGGATAGGCCTTCGAAATGGGAAGACTACTTGCATTTAGCTGAATTTGCCTATAATAACAGCTATCAATCCTCCATAAAAATGAGTCCGTTTGAGGCACTCTATGGGAGAAAGTGTCGGACTCCTTTGAGCTGGAGCCAGCCAGAAGATAAACTACAGTTGGGACCGGATGCTTTACAAGAAATGGAAAGAATTGTTAAACAAATACAAAGAAACATCAAGACAGCACAAGATCGCCAAAAAAGTTATGCTGATAAGAAATGAGTGCACCGAGAATTTAGAGTGAGGGATCATGTGTATTTGCGCATTAAACCCAAAAAGAGCACACTTTATGTTGGCAGTTGTGCAAAACTGGCTCCTAGATATTGTGGTCCTTTTGAAGTATTAGAAAGGGTGGGACCAGTGGCTTATAAGCTGGCCTTACCACCCCATGTTAGAGTTCATGATGTGTTTCATGTTTCGTTATTAAAAAGATATGTGCATGATGCTTCTCACATAGCTGATTGGAATGTTGTACAGGTGGAACCAGAAGGGGAGCTTCTGCCAGAACTGCTTCAAGTATTGGAGCGGGTAGAGATTGAATTGAGAAACAAAACAGTAGCCAGAGTAAAAGTGCAATGGAAGCACTTTACTGCTGAAGAAGCTACCTCGGAAAGAGAAGCTGAAATGCTGGAAAGATATCCATTTTTGTTTGAAAAATGAACTCTATTAGTTAAATAACAACACCGAGGACGGTGTTTATTTTCAGGGGGGGAATATGTAACACCCCCAATTTATGTGTTGAATTTCAAAGCTAGAAATTTGAACTTTAATCCTAAGGGGAGTGGACCCCAAAGGATAAGTATTTTGTGAATTTAATTAAATATTTAATTTGAGGAAATAAATAAAATGATGATGTGCATATTGACCAAAAATGATATTATGAGATCACTTGCCAAATCCATGAGGATGGATAAGGCAAATAATCCCCACAATCTTTCAAAGATCCTTGAAAGGAATTATTGCTAATTTAGATTTTTGAGGAAGAATCTAAATTTCCCCAATGATGAGGAAAGTAGTTGGGAAGAGGTGAAAAGTTGGAAAAGCTGAGGAAAAGCATAAAACAGCTTTAAAGAATCCCTAAGATGGGAAGCCTAGGCAAACAGGAAGAAAAGCATCCTGCTATTCTGGACGCAGAATTAGAAACAGGCTATGGGGAACTATTAGCTTAGATAAGCTGCTCCTAAACAGATCAGGGGTTGATCTGTGGTGGAGGTGATCTTAGCTCGGGGGTGAGTTCTGGGAGACAAAAGAACTCTAAGGTTGGGAGGTTGGTCTAACTCATAAGTGGTATGTCTTTTTGCAATTTCTGAATGTGGTTATGTGAAAAAGTATGAATTGGCTACATATAAAAGTGAATGAATATTAGTATATAATTATTACATTTAACAGAATTAGGCATAAGACATTCATCTTATAATTCTGTATGGTTGTAGAGTTTAAATCTGTGATGAGGAATCCACCAGAATCTCTAAACCTAGGTGGTTTAAATCTGGGGATACATAGTCCATCACAGATGACAATTTTTCTTAAGTTTCCTTAAACTTAGTAATAATCCAGTATGAACATGATTCAGTAAACAAGAGATTAAATCCTTACTTTCTTATTAATACCCAGTAGCCAAAGTATACAACTCTGTGTTACTGCTAGTAATAGAAATTCTATCTACTGCTGAAGACTGAAATGCATAGTAGTATTGGAATTAAATTTGAATATAACTGTAGTCTACATGATCAAAATTATGTACTGAATAATTATAAGGTCTGATAGAATAATTCCACCCCATAAGACTTCCTTTGGAAAACACGAACAGAGTTATTTTAGTAGAATATGTCAACATAACAGTGTCGTACACTAATATGAAATGTTAAATTCTACCTTTCTATTTAATCATATACACTGTAGCCGAAAATTTTATATGGTTATTTACAATGCCTGTTGTTAAATCTAGTGTCGAATACTGTGAGAAGGTCAGATGTTAAACAAGTATATTGAACATTACGAAGAAATTCCGACTTCTCAGAAATGCCACTGATACGAGTGTGAAAGTTGAAGTCTAAATAAAACAAAAAAAAAAGAGTTATTTCAGTTGCATATAGTGGAGTATAGTCAAATCTCATACTGTCATGTAAAATAGAGTATAATAGTGTTGGAAGGGTGCTATTAGAAGCTGTGTATCATGGCGCCATACGCACCAGTTAAACCCATCAGTATAAACAATACTCATCATAAACTCTACACCAGGCAATCTCGAGTGCGAGGGTACCTATACAATTCGAGGGACTATAAGGAAGAGTAGTGTTGGGTAATACATTAAAATCGGAAATCATTTGAGTGTCTGAGTTAATGGTTTTAGTGAAGCAACAATACCAACCCATATTCCTTCACACAGCATCCATATACCTATATAATTAGAGCATACCGCCACACGAAAGCTATTGTTACAGTCATACATACATTGGTAAAATTTAAAGCGTCCCTACTGGTCATCATTAATAGAACCGAAACAAGTAAAGATCAAAATGATACCTCTGTGTATACGCCGGATGACGCTCGTGTAATCTGGGTTAAGTTCCGGCTAATAGTTACCCAATGGTGTATAAGATGGGGTCGATTACATGAACTAAATTGTAGCAGCCGTCCTTTAAAATCGTGTTATAGTTGCAATAAAAGACACGAACAAATTAAAATAAGAACTAGAGACTCGGTGCTTAGTACAAACCAGTAATGAGAACGAACATCCTATAATAATACATATGGTTCGAGAAGCAGCGACTGTTAAGCCGAAAAACCCGAGCTAATTTACTGAGTGGGACGTGAGAAAGAACCTTGTCAAACGTAGCAGGAAAGTAAAACTAACATTTCAGAAGTTATGATACATGAGTTTCAATAACCAAGTAGAACGAAGATTAAACCCTGACTGAGACATAACTGATGCAGTAAGAAGCTGTAGCCCCACAGTCCTGGTTAGCTGAAAAGAAGAGAATAAACCAGGTAAGAGTAGCTAAAAATATAAATAAAAGAATAGTCGGTCGGCATAAATCTCTAATGGAAATAAACACACCTGAGGAATCGAATATCTCTGGAGACCACGTCCGAAAAGAAGCCTGAACCGAAGGAAACCAATGAAAATACCATGACTTCGGCGTTAGGGTAGTTGCAGCTAGATTAGAACTAATTTAAGCCAACTATCTCCCACGAAAACAAACTTCAGGAGCTCAGGGTTCGAAAACCCAGGAGCTTCGGTGCAACGATAACCAGTCGGAGTAAGTAAACCACATAGCTGAAAATAATAAGGGGCATAAGAGTATAGTAGAGACATAACTGAATCCCAGGTATTCATATGAAAGCGAGAGACAGTGCCCTGGTTCAATTAGAAATACAGTTAACCCTAATTACGAATCAGACAACGAAAGGAAATGTTGTAACAATTTAAATAACATACAGGGAGGAGAGTAGGAACCGAACCCCTGGTAATAACGATCGAAACCATAATCTCCAGAACGCAGCAGCGAATGAAGGAAGAAATTCACAGGGCTGCGGGCTCGGAAGTGTGGCATTTGAACAGTATTAAATCCAATAGCCTGAACCATAAAAGATACAAGCGGCAACACGCAGCAATGGCGTGTGGAAAGAACTGAAAATTGAAAATAGCAATTCACTAACAAAGGATGATGAAATCCCAAAAGGGATTCAGCAGCAAAAATGACGGGTAAACGGGTTACGAGGTCGGGTGGAGTTAATATGCTCGAATCCCCAAGTGGACCACTCTACCGCCAAATACATGTAACGCCAAGCGTTTCGTTTCAATGGTGATCCTTACGGATTCAATGCAGGCGACGTGTCAATAAGTCCAGATAACATATCAAGAAGAGCACCAGAGGTCAATAAATGAAAACACGATTCCAGCCTGTAGTGCCGTAACAATCTTGGCAACGATTACTCTTTTATTTACTATGGACAATACTCGTCCTCCATACCTTACCGCCGAGAGATCAGACCCTATACAGATTTGATGAAAATCGTTTTTGCCACTTTGCGCAATGGAAGGTATAAGGGAATCGATGTAGGCATACATTAATAACCATAGGGATTATAGTAGATAGAAAGAGGTAGATCGCTGCGCATCAAACCGGTGTATATGACCACGATTCTGACCATAGTCGAGATATAGCCCCTACCCATCCGACATATATATATATATGGATATATTCAAACCCCACTATAGATACCGACAACACACATGTGATGGGATGTATAAGTATTTAAATAGTTAGAGGAAAGATATATGTAACCGGACGGGTAGTTATCTGTTAAAGGAAGTGAGAACCACGTTAACATATGACTAAAGTTATATAATAAGTAGGATATAGGTGTATACAAGTGTTGAAAGGGTAATTGCATAGTTCGGAAATAATATTAAATTTTGCATGGACGTACAATTCAAGGGTTGGCGTTGATAAGATATAGATATATAAATAAGAATTGGTATCTATGTATACATGTATGTGTTTACATATAAACAATTGGAAATTGTATATATCTATGGTTTGATAACTATGTTAAGCTGTAATGTACAGAAAGTTTAATGTAATGGAAATAGTTCCGTCAGAACCGGTGTGATAGTAAACTTAAAAGAGATATGAAGTATAAATCATTCAAGAATTTTTTTTTTTTAAGAGATTCAGAGAGAGACGTTACACATGCATTGAAATAGAGAGGCTAAGAAAAAAGAGAGCATGAGAGAGGATACTAATTAAATAATTAAATAAATGGAGTGTATTAAAAACAAAATCAACGTCTATAGAAAAAATTGAATGCATTTAAAAAAAATAAGTCCAAAATATAATAATTAAGATTGATAAAAATACGAGAAAGAAAAGAAATGTATTGAATAACAAAGCAGCTCACACGTGGAGACTACACAAAGTGGATCGTACACTCTATATTATCTACATGAATAATACAACAATAAATACATCTCATAAGAATAGGGAGTTGGGAACAAACTCCTACAACCTAGGAACTAATCCTAACTTAAGGAGTTATGTTACAACTATGTAACCATTTCTCCATTCATACAATAAAATACTAATTATTTTCAACTCTCCCCCTTAATGGAGAAAATATTATCATGTATTCCTAACATCCCTCTGAACAATTCAAACTTCACTTTCCTAAGAGGCTTAGAAAAAATACCAGCCATATTGTCACATGTTTTACAATATTCATGTTTTTATGAAACACTAGTTTGTTTGCTAGCTTAATGGAACTATGATTGTCACATTTGATGATAATCGCCTCTTTCTACTCTTCTCCTGCATCAGGGAGAAGCCTCCTCAACTATATAGCTTCACATGTTTTTGTGCATAATTCTTGATACTCAACTTCAGCTGAAGATAAGCACAATAATTTTCCTTTTACTACTCCATCTATGGCCCCAATCCAACACTAAATGCATAACCTGTGATATATCGTCGATCATCCAAGTTACCTACCTAATGAGAGTTTGAAAAACCTGCTAAAATAACATCAGATGTGTCACTGTATAAAATACCATAATTAATAGTACCATGAAGATACCTCGACACATTTTTTGCTGCCACCCAATGAATTTCAAGAGGTTTAGACATGAACTGTCTCAACACACTAATGTAGTATGCTAAGTATGATATAGTTGTACTTAGATATATCAAACTACCAACTAGTTGCCTATACAAAGTGGCATACACCTCCTTAGAGCCACCGTCACTACATAACTTTAGATTCTGTTGCAAAGGTGTTGATGTTGTCTTATAGTGCTCCACCCTGAACTTTTTGAGTAGACCTATGATATACTTTCCTTGAGTAAGGAAATTTTTTCCAAAGTCTCTCCATCCTTCCACACCCAAACAATAATACAAACTTTTGAAGTCTTTCATTTCAAAAACTTGTGACATCTGCAATTTCATTTCTTTGATTAATTCATCTATATTACCTGTTATAATCATGTCATCCACATACAAAGAAATCAAAATAATCTGTCTTTGTTCATCATACATGGTATACAAATTTGGATCATTCATACTCCTATGAAAACCATGTTGTAAGAAAAACGAATCAATCTTCTCGTAGCAAGACCTGGATGTTTGTTTTAAACCATAAACTGCATTTTTCAATTTACACACTAAATGTTACTTCCCTTGCTTAACATACCCTTCAGGCTAGACTAAATAAACCTCTTCCTTTAAATAACCATTTAGGAATACAGACTTAACATCTAACTGCTGTAGCTTCCACTGATATTTTGTAGTTAAAGAAATTAACATTCTAATAGTATTCAGTTAGGCTATAGGAGTGAAGGTTTCTTCAAACCCAATTCCCTCTTGCTGTGAATAACCCTTTGCTACCATTTTAGCTTTAAACTTATCTATACTTCCATCTGCATTAAATAGGTTTGTAAAGCCACTTGCAACCTATGGGTTTTTTCCTTCATGCAATTCAACTAGTTCCCAAGTATGGTTTCTAATAATAGATTCAAATTCTTCATTCATTGCAGCCCTCCATTCATTAGATTGACTAGCTTCTTTATAGTTTTTGCACTCTATAACATTTAAAATGTTTGACATTAGAGCATAGTCTTTCAATCTGGCTGGAATTTCAGTCTACCTACTTGATATTCTTGGTAGAGGGCTCACCTCAAATAGGTTTGTTTCATACCTTTGCGGGCTTAACTTACTAACTACATCTCCTGCCTCTTGTTCTTACTGATGTTGTTGTTGTTGATTGTCCTCACTACATTATTTCATTAACAACGGAATGTTCCATTATTCATGACTGTGTTCCTTTCCTTCCTCAAGCTCCTCATGAAATATGACATCTCGACTTGCATATATTTTATGAGTCAAAGGATTAAAAAACTTATAAGCTTTAAACTCAGTGCAATATCCTACAAAGATGAATTTCATGGCCTTAGGGTCTAAATTCTTTCTATCCTCCTTGGGTATGTGGGAAAAATATTTTGACCCAAAAACTCCTAAATGACTCACTTCTTGCTTATATCCATAAATTTATTCAAAAGGAGTTTTAAAATTCAAACATTGAGTAGGACTCATATTTTTTAAATAAACAACCTTTTTTATTTCTTCAGCCTGAAAACCATTTGATAGACCCTTTTTTGAAGTATACTCCATGCCCACTCCATAAGGGTTCCGTTATTTCGTTCCACGACTCCATTTTTTTGCGAAGTGTGAAGCACTATGATCTGTTGAATAATCCCATGATTTCTACAAAATTTCATGAACTTTCCTAACTTGTATTCTCCACCTTGATCGGAGCAGAGAATCTTTATGAATTTCCTTGTCTGCTTCTCCACCATAGTCTTAAATTCTTTAAAGCATTGAAATGTATGGCTCTTTTTTTTTTTTAAAGTATATCCAAGAGAATCTAGTGCAATCATCAGTAAAAATTAAAAAATAATATGCACCACCTAGCAACCTAGTCTTCATAGATCCGCATATGTTTGTATGCACGAGCTCCAGAATATCTTTTTTCTTCCTATAAACATTCAAAAGAAATTATTCCCCATGAATTTTACCTAATGCACATCCATCAAAATCTAAATGAACATTATGAAAATCAGGGATTCCATCAACCATACCCTTCCTTTGAAGTAGCATGAGGTCTTTTACGTTAAGATGATTGAATCTCTGGTGCCAAAGATTCTCGGTTGTTAATCCTGTTGAAACCAAAGATTAGTGTGGCATGCTCTTCAAATTCAATCTATACAAGCTTCCCACATGCACTCCTAATGTAACTGGTTCCTTATTTATGTCCTTAATGACACAATATGTTTTGAAGAATTCAACTTGTAGGTCATGATCTATTATCATTGGCACTGATATTAACTTCTTCTTGACCCTGGGTACATAAATCACATTTTTAATATGTTTGATATCACTGGAAGGAAACATCATAAAAATATCACCGTACCCCTTAATTTCATAACCTATGTCATCACCTAGATAAAGTTTATCTCCATAAGTTGTTTCTTCAAAAAACTAAAACCAATTTCTATTACCTGTCATATGTGAAGATGTGCCAGAATCAACATACCATATTTTAGCCTCATCCTCCTCAGAAGCTAAAAGAGCACAATTAGCTACGAACAGTCAAAAATCATGATTGTGACCTTCATCGGCAAAATGCCATGTGTGCTTTCTTTGCTTATTTCTAGCCTCATCTGCATCTCTCTTACAACAGAACTTAGCTTGATGACCAATTTTCCCACGTAGAAACATTTAATGCCAGAAAATTTATTATTATTATTTGTAGACATACCTCTAAGTGGTCTCTTCTGAAAAGTGTCATTTCCTTTCTATTTTTTTGGTTTTTTCCATTTATGAGAATTCTTCTTTTCCATCAGAGAAATATCGACACTCTGGGATCTCAAGTTTTGTCGCCGCTCTTCTTCCTGTAATAGAATTCTTGTCAGCTCTTTGAATGAAGGCACTTTATCCCATGCAACCAAGCCTGTGATGAACATCTGGTATTCATCCATAATCTCGTTGAAAGTGATTGTGATAAGATTCGAATCAGACACCTTCTCCCCAATGTTACCCAATATTTCCTTTAGGTCCTTGACCCTTGCAATGAATTCAGCAGTAGATTCATTCTCCATCCTCATCGAAAATAACTTGCCTTTGAGTGACAAGATGTGATTTGTGTTTTGTGTTTGGTATAGATTCTTGAGCTTCATCCAAACCTTAGTGGGCGATTTACCGTCTCTGATGTGTGGGATAATATGATCTTTAACAGACATCTTCATTAAGACTTTTTCCTTGTTCTCCATTTTATCCCAGTCATGTATGAGTGTGGCCACATTTGTTGTACCATTCATCTTTTACTCATCACCACTTATGATTGTCCATGCGCTCACTCCCTTAAGAAACATTTGTAGCTTTAATTTCCAATTGGTATAATTGGTCCGATCCAGTTTTCTACTCTCGTTGAGATATGTTTTTGTAAAATTATTCATACTGGAATGATCGGATTTCAAATCCCCCAATCTACTGTTGATTCTAACCAAGTGAACAATTACAAGCTATGGAAGAAAATAAAACTTTAACACATCCCATAACCTAATCACATATTTTCCACCGATCTGGCACAATCTCTGTGTTTGCAAATTAGATCTGCCACAGATATGAAATATTGTTGTGTGAGCTACTCAGATCCACCACCAATCGGGAAAATCACATGTGCAGAACCGTATAAAATAGTCCAACACACTTTTGAGAAAAAAATCCATGTTGAAGAAATTTCATTAAGGGATTGTAAATCAGTGCTAGAAACACCCTGAAGGGCATGTTGATGTGTATTGATCGACACCCCTGTGGCTTTGGAAAAAGTGTCGATCGGTGTTATTGTTGCTACAAAAATTGCGCTGATCGAGCTTTGTGCTCAGAAAAAAAACTAAGACCTGTGAGAAACAAAGTTTCTCCTGTGAGTGAAGTGTTTTCTACAGACCACCTACTCCAATGTGAGCACTAAGGCTCCTGTGTGCACTGTAGCCATGAAGGCTCTATAGCCGCGAAGGCTCTATAGCCACTAAGGCTTTAAAGGTAAATCAAGCTCACCGAGTGTGAGCTATGATACCGTGATTAAAAATGGGAAAGAAAAGAAATGCATTGAATAACAAAGCAACTCACAGGTGAGTACTGCACCTGGAGACTACATAAAGTGGAGCGTACACTCTACATTCACTACGTGAATAATACAACAATAAATACATCACAAAATGATAGGGAGTTGGGAACAAACTCCTATAACCTAGGAACTAATCCTAATTTAAGGAGTTACATTACAAGTATGTAACCATTTCTTAATTAATACAATAAAATATTAATTATTTTGAACTAAGATTGCTAAAAAACCACCCAACCCAATGGAGATGGACATAAAAATTGTAGCCAAAACATCATATTTTTTGTAGGTTGATTATATAAGGAAGAATCTTGAAATAAAGAAATTACCCATCTTAGTGAAAGACAGTGAAATGCACTAGGATGCATTGACCTATTTTGGAGTTTCATATTCTTTCAGGCATTGCAAGGAAGCTCTATGATGCATGACTGAAATGAAATAAACAAGAGGGGGTTGCAATGGCATCAAGTCCCTACTAGAAGATTTATGTCTTGAGTTGTTTTTGTTACCTGAAGAGCATATTAATTTAGTCACTTTTTCACGAGACTATTTTGATTTATCCACGGACCAAATAATTTAAGTTTGATTAGGGCTTCTCCGAAAATGTTTGAATGAAGTCTGGTAGGTAATTTGGGCAGTCAGAGTTCACCCGTGTCATTCACAGAAATCATGAGGAAAAACCTAATACTCTATATAAAATCATGAGAACCAGTGTAGTACTATATATGTTCCACAAAAATATATAGCTTTCTGTGAAGTTGATTTCCTAGAAAATCCTACATTAAGAAATTAGAGTGCTTTCTATAAAGAGAAAATTAGACAAGGAAATAATGTCGGATTTATCACTAATAAGTTCATATATAATTTTGGAAAAATAACAAATTTTGACATTAAAAATAAAATTAATAGCATAGATTTTAGGAGTTAGTTGATTGGATTGCCAAAATTCTTCCAAAATAACATTCGTCAATAAAGACAATCTTTGGAATCCTTAACAAAGTGAAAATATTAAGAATCCTTAACAAATCTCTCTGGTTTCCAGCCTTATTCCATGACAATCTGTCTATAACCTATTGATTAAACATACTAGTTAGGACCAGAGAAAAGAAGTAGCAATTCCCAATACATAATATAAACTTCAAACTGCCAAAATCACCCACCTATGTGAAGGGAAACAATTTGAGCATCAAACTTTTAATCCTTGAGCAGTTTCCAAAACCTATGGAGTAGGAGTTATTTTCTTTCAAGAGATAAGTATGAAATTAGATTCAAACCATGAGTAGGAGACAAATCAAATAATAGAGTACCAATTTATGGGTTGTAGTTAATCCTAAGAAATACCAACGCAATGCGTTTAAGAAATTTACAAGTAGCTAATAACTCCAACATTATTGTGGATTGGGGCAATGGAAATAGTAGTATATAAAATGTACTATTATCAGCTTCCAAAACCTATGGAGTAGGAGTTATTTTCTTTCAAGAGATAAGTATGGTGTTATATTCAAAGAATTAGTAAGAGACATATCAAATAATAGAGTAGAAATTTATTGGTTCTAGTTAATCCTAAAAAATAACAACATAATGGGTTTAAGCAATTTACAAGTAACTAATAACTCCAAGATTATTGTGGAGTCGGGAAATGGAAATATCAATCTATGAAATGCACTATTATTTCCAATAATATATAGAATTAGGAGGTGAGGTTAAATTTCATTTCATTATATTTAAACATGGCTACAAGGAGCCTAACATGAAGGTAGATTCATTGTCCAAGGAAGCATAGAGGATGCATGAAAGATCAATGGAGGTGTTTTAAGTAATTGATGGAATTACTCATCAAGTTACTTTTTTCTCTATTTATTCATAAACTATTTTTTCATAAATAATGTGTTGAACCACCATTAAAGAATCTTTGTTTTTAATATAAATTGTAATTAAAAAAATTTGATGGTTGATGTTAAAGTGCTTTAGAAGGTGAAGGCTATTATGTTGTTTAGCGAATTTTGTATTTTTTCTTGAAATTTAACATTATTAATGTTTTGTTAAGTTTAATGTAATTATTTAATAAATAAAATTTTGGAAATTAATATAATTAGAACTACAAAAGGAAAAAATAATAGTTAACATAATACATTAAATAAATTAATACAGAAGTGTCCTGAGACACCTAATTTTATTGATAATGGAAAAGAAATTACATAGAAATTGATAGAGTTTACAAACATAAACTTCCACTAATTTTCAATTAGGAAACTAACCTATTTATAAGCTATATGTCCTAACTTAATTTAGTTATGGACCACTTGAAAAAACAACAAGTGTCCATTTACAATAAATGAACTTCTATCCAATCTACTAACTTTATTCCTATTTTAGAGCCTAAGATACGACTCTATTATAGAGTCATATCTTTTCTAACAATATTCTATTTTTATGTGTCTCTAATATCTATTAAATATTCTAATTTATTAAATATTTTTTTCCTAACTTTACACTATTATATTTGGATCATCTAACATTCCCCCAATGATCCAAAGGTACTTTACAACATATACCAAGTTCATCCCTGAACTTAGTAAATTTTATTCTGCCAAGAGGTTTGGTGAAGATATCAGAGGTATGATATTCTAAAGGACAATAAATCGGCTTGATGACCTCCTTTGCAATGATTGATCTGATATGATGATACTTGGTGTCCACATGATTTGTCTTTGAATGAAAAACTGGATTCTTGGCAAGCTTTATTGCTGACTCGTTTTTGATAAATAACGAAGTAGCTTCTGCTGAAGGAATACCCAAGTCCTGTAAAACTCTACGTAACCAAACAATCTCACATGTTGCTTCCCATGCTGATATGTATTCTTCTTTTGCTGAAGAAGTGGCCACTATATCTTGCTTCTTGTAACTCCAGGATACTGCACCAGACCCCATGTTCATTAAATAACCTGAGGTTGATGTCCTATCATCAATACTACCAGCAAAATCGGCATTTGAAAATCCACCAAGTACAAAATTTTTAGTCTTTTTGTAAAGAAGACTAAAATCTTTTGTTCCTTGGATATAATGAAGAACTCTTTTGGTTGCATTCCAGTGGTTGTCTCGTGCTTCCTAGATAAAGCGGGAAAGAATACTGACAACATAATAAAGATATGGTCGAGTAGTTGTGAGATAAATTAGGCTACCAATAAACTATTGATAAGTAGTGCTATCCACAATTCCCCCCCCCCTTCAAATTTTGAAAGTTTCAAGTTTTGTTCCATAGGGGTAAGAACAGGCTTACAACCCTACATTCTAAATCGCTAAAGAATTTCTGCTACATACTTACTCTGAGAAATGAAGATATGATGTGGACGTTGGAATACCTCAACTCCAAGATAGTAGTGAAGTAGTCCCAAATCTGTCATCTTAAAACCTACATGTAACTCCTTTTTCACCTGTGAAATGTGATCATCATTATTTCTAGTTATAATCAAATCATCTACATACATAACTAGGATCACTAGATCTTTACCTTGTTGGCGTACATACAAGGTATCATCAGATTCACTTCATTGAAAACCAACTTTCCAAAGGTATTCATCCATTTTGGCATACCAAGCTTGGGGAGCATGTTTTAACCCATATAAAGCCTTTATCAGTTTGCAAACTTTGTGTTCCTGTCCTTCAATTTCAAAACCTGATGGTTGTGTCATGTACAGTTGTTCCTGTAAATCACCATTGAGGAAAGCAATTTCTACATCCATCTGATGAACTTTCCATCCTTGTTGAGCTGCTAAGGCAAGTGTGAGCCGGATTGTGTTCCATTTAGCTATAGGAGCAAACGTTTCCTCATAATCTATCCCTTCTTGTTGCGCAAAACCTTTAGCAACAAGTCTTGCTTTATACTTGACGATATTGCCATTTTTCTTGTACTTAATTTGGAAAACCCATTTGCATCTGATGGGTTTAACATTATTAGGAAAATCAATAAGTTTCCAAGTGTTGTTGTCGAGAACTTCCTGGTATTCATCAACCATAGCCTGTTTCCATTATTTATTTTTTACTACCTCTCGATAATTAGAAGGTTCAGTAAAATCATTCCTTATGAAGGAAAAATTCCCTTCGTTTCTTTGTGATCCCCTTGTTCATGTTTTATTCTGTTCATTAGGCCTTACATATTTCAAAAGTTGAACTGCCCATTTTGACAATTGATGTTCACTGGTTTGATATTGTGAAAAATCACCATCATTGAAAAGAGGGTTTATGTAAACTGATGTTTGTTGATCAACCGCAGGTTCCGGAGGTGAAGAGTCATTGTCAGAAGAACTGCTGCTACTAGGAGATTTGGATGAACTGCTAGAAGACCCAAATAGTACTGGTGAAGAATACAGACTAGATGAATCATTTTCAGATGAAGGAAACTTAAGTTTATACCAATTGTGTGAATTTGGTTGACCTTTTAGATTTCCATTTCTTTTATCACCTTTTGTTTCTAAATTTTGAAGAACAATTTCTACTTCTTAAGTACTCTTACTCTTATATTCATCGAAAATTACACCTCTGATTACAATAAATTTCCCATTTGACAAAATTTGGTACCTTTCTTCTCATAATAATACCCAATCATTGTGCACTTCAAGCTTTATGAGTCAAGCTTAGTTCGTTTTTCCTTCATAACTAAGGGATAACATACTGATCCAAAAAATATAAGATGTTTAACCCGAGGTTTGAAGAAAAAACATGCTTCATAAGGTGTGATTCTGTCTAAAGAATCAGTCAGAGATCTGTTCCTTAAGTAGACAGCGGTATGAATTGCTTTGGCCCAATATATAGGACTTAAATTTTTTAAAGTTAACATAGATCTCGCCATTCCTAACAAGATACGGTTCATTCTTTCTACTACTCCATTTTGTAGTGGAGTGTAGACATTGGTAAGAGGTCGTTTTATGTTGTTATCCATGCAATACAATTTGAATTCATTTGAAGTGAATTCTCCGCCATTTTCGGTTCTAACAGTGTCAATATTCTCCTTTACTTCATTTTCAATAAGTTGATGAAAATTTTTGAACTTTTCAAATGATTCTGACTTTTGCTTCAAAAAATATACCCAAGTCATCCTGCTAAAATCATCAACAAAGAGTAAGAAATATCTGCATCCTCCTAGCGAAGTGGGTAAGGGTCCATAAATATCACTATGAACAAACTGCAAGATTCACATTTTGCATTTTCCTTTTTGAAGGTTGGAATTCCCTTAACCATTCCATGTTTTTTTTACTGAGAGATATTATCGAAGTTGAGACGGCCATATCTTACATGCCAAAATCTGATTGGTGAAATGTCTGTACTTACTGCTCCTGCAAAGTGAGCATTTCTTAGAATAACTATCCCTTTCATCGTTAACAGTTTTCCATTTTCATAACCTATCATTACTGTTTTCATGTTCTGCTTCACTAAGATAATTTTAACTAACCCATCTTCCATAATCACCATATGTCCTTCTTGTCGAATCGTGACTAAAGATAACAAATATTGCTTAAATTTTGGGACATACCATACATTTGAAATCATTCTTTTACAATGCCAGGTAGAAAAAATTTAACTACACCTTTGCCAGAAGGAGTATTTTTTGTTTTATCAGCCAGATAGATTGAATTGAGATGGCATTGTTGGAAACTCCAAAATAAGTCATGTCGAAAAGTCATGTGTTGAGTTCCTCCGATATCCATAATCCATGCATCTTCGTAATCACTTCTAAGAAAGCTTGAAACCTGTAAATTTGTTGATTCTGTGTTGGTGAAGACATAGTCTAAACCATCAGGATCATCTTCATCATTTGTAAATTGTGCAGAGTTTGGATGAAACTTGGGAATTTTATCAATATAAGTTCTACAATCTTCTGCATAATGGCCAACTTTGTTACATCTCATGCAAACAATTTGACTGAAACCTCTGCCTCTACCTTGAGACTATCCTTTGGCTTGATATTGTCCTCTACCTCTGCTTTGGTCTCTGTTTTGAGTTTTTCCTCTACTTGGACTTTGTCCACTACCTTGATTATATGCTCTACTTTGATTGTTGCCTCTTCCTTGAAAATTTCTCCTTCCTGAATTGTAGCCTCTGTGGAAATTGTTTCCTCTGCTTTTACTGCGACCATGACCTTGACTTTGATTGAAATTTCCTCTTCCTCGGTTTCTTGAACTATCAGCTGAGGAATTACTTGTGCTGGCCTCGGTGAAAAATACATCTTCCCCAATCTGTTTCTTCTTCCCAAATTTTTTGTCATGTTGGGCTAACATATCACTCAATTCATCAAACTTTATCTTCTCCAACTTTCTAGTGACATGAAAATTTTCCAAAAAATGTGTGTAATATGATGGCAATCTAGCAATTAAAATTGTAGTCAAGAAACTTTCATCGAAAACTTGAAAACCGACAATTATTATTTCTTGCTTCATGTTTTTAAGCCGTGAAATATATTCAATAACATCATCACCTACAATTAATTTATGTTGAAGCAATTTTAATTGAAGATCAACCTTCTTTGATTCAGGTTGTGTATGAAAGAGATATTTGAATGTACGTAAAGTAGTCCATGCATCTGAGGCATTATCAATATGTATGTACATTTAATTATTAACTAAAGCCTTTATAAGAGTTAATGCCTTGGAATTTTTTAGTTCCCATTTTTCAAATGAAGCTGCATCTATTGGTTTATTAGGCTTAATGTTTCCATCACATATTTCATGCCACAATTCATTATATATGAGAGTGTTTTCAATTAGACGTTTCCATGTCTTATAAAATTTCACCCCTTCTAGCTTATCAGATTTAGAGAAAAGATTAATTAACTTCCACATTCTAGTGTTGAAGCAGCATACCAAAGAAATCAATCACAAGAAAGAATGAGCAATTCGCCACACGAAAAACGCCACACAAAAATTGACACATGCTACACAAAAAAAAACGATCTATCAGGGCTTGGCCTTGACCCTCGTATAGTCTTTGAAAAGGGAGAAAAATGACTGAGATTTGCACTTGGCTCTAGTCAATTTCTCGTTGAGTGTTTACAATGAAATCCTTTGCAAAATTTGACAACTTGAAAATGCCCTTACAAATTTCTTCTTAAAAAAATTTACCCTACCCTCAAAGTAAAAGATACTTTGAGTTACAAATAATAACCCTTATTTCTCCAAAATAAAATTTACAACTAATGACCCTTATTTCTCCAAAATAAATTGCTACCTATTCCTCCAAAAAAAAACAATGACAACATTTTCTACTTCACCTTATTGCTCCAAAAAAAAAAAAAAAAAAAATTTCAATTTTCTCCTTTATAACTCCAATTACAAAACTTATATCATAAAAAAAATGATCCCACTTACATTACAAATATATATATATATATATATATATATATATATATATATATATATATATATATATATATATATATATATATATATATATATATATATATATATATATATATAAAGGCCGAATTTGCTGTCTCAATCATGTACAAAATGATCCAATGATCCTTGTTACGTGCTTCCTTTTGATTTGCGTTCTTCTATATTTGTCTCTGCATTGGGAGGCACAGAATCAGTTCCAGCACTCTTCGTATTTGTTGATTCCAGATTTGGGGATTTGGCTGTGGATTCAGGCACCAAAACCTATAGTATAATCAATTGGATTTTTCTCCTCTAAACTTCGATTTCTCTACACAATCTTAGCTTAGCAGCAACACACGGATAGTGCGTTCTTAGAAAAGTGCAATGTCAATGACAAACAATTTAGAAATCAGATAGTTTCAAAACAATGCAATGTCATTGACAAGCTGGGGCAGTGTTAAGATGGCCTGGCAGCATTAAGATATGAAGCATTAAGATGGCCTGGCAGTGTTGGCAGCGTTAAGATGGCTTGGAAGCGTTAAGAAGATTCCATTTCTCATTTTACTCGTGTGTCTAAACTTGGCAGTGTTAAGAAGATTCCAATCATATTATGGTCCTGCAAGCACTTGCTATTATCACTTTTGTTGGTGGAAATGGATATGGATTCCCGACCTGTACGTATATCTGCCCTGATTTTTTCATTGAACTCTTCATTTGCATCCACCCAGGGGCCGCCTAAGATCACACTATGGATTCAAGCATAGTAGCAAGATTCAGACGTACTGGATTTTATAGTTCAGAAATTCATCAACAGTCTGAAACATTACGAAGCTTCAATACAATACAGATAAGGCAAGCCCCGAATAGAATCTGTGCGCCTACCAAGAGAATTGGGGAAATCACCAATCAGGCAGTTGCAGAAGAGCATATTGTAGTTGATCCAATCCAGAGGGTCAAAAAATGGATTCAAAAGCTTTAAAATCGAGGTTTACGAACTAATATTGAAATCTAAAGTCGACACAAATGGTTGAGGTTCTAAGGGGATAGAGAACGTTGGCAGCGTAGACAAATGGGCAGGGTGTATGCAGCGTAGGATAAAAAATGACTTAAAAAAATTGATATTCAGGTTATAATCAGTAAATTTCTTTTCCCTAAAACAAAATGACAAAATTGCATACCCATTCAATTGATGAACAATTTTCTGGAGTTTTCCATAGGCTTGTAGAGCTAGAATCTCCTTCTCCCGTCAGTTGTATTAGTGAAGCTCTGGTACCACATTAATACAGAAGTGTCCTCAGACACGTAATTTTATTGATAATGGAAAAGAAATTACATAGAAATAAATAGAGTTTACACACGTAAACTTCCACTAATTTGCAATTAGGAGACTAACCTTTTTATAAGCTGTATGTCCTAACTTAATTTAGTTATGGACCACTTGAAAAAACAAGTGTCCATTTACAATAAATGATCTTCCATCCAATATACTAACTTTATTCCTATTTTAGAGCCTAAGAAACGACTCTATTCTAGAGTCCTATCTTTTCTAACAATATTCAATTTCTAAGTGTCTCTAATATTTATTAAATATTCTAATTTAATAAATATTTTTATCCTAACTTTACATTATTATATTTGGATCATCTAACATTATCATAATTATGGCTTTAAAAAGTACCTATAAACCACCCAATAAATACCATAAAGATAAATGAGAAAATAATAGCTTTTTAAACTTAATAATTATGCATTAGAAAATGATGATACACACAGTTAATAAATAAAGATCACGAAACTCGATACTATAGTTTCATGGGTTCTATAAATTAGTGTTTATAAACATAATAATAAAAAAATATGTTTCATCTTATGTAAATAACAAATGGTTTATTAACGTTTCTCTCTTCCTGCCTCCATTTATAGTTATTCAAGAAAAAAAGAAAGCAAAGAAATTAGACAATGAAAATTGATATATTACATTATTTACAACTACTTCATAAATTGATTAATGTTAGTGTATTCATTTCAACAACTATTCATTTTAAATTATTAAATAATGTCTGAACAATATTATAATTCCACATGAAATAAACATCAAATTTGGAGAATACGATTGATATTATCCACCATACTAGCTTTTATTAATGTTAGTGGTTTTCAAAATAAAGGTAACGTGAGTCCATTCAAAGGTAGAAGGTAATCATTGAGTAGATGGAAGGTATAACATCATCCAAGCCATCATGGGAAGTATTATAAATACGAAAGAAATGGAACTAAGATGTTACATTATTAGACCTGCATAAAAGTTGTTTGATAATTCTATAAGTTGAAAAGGTATTTTAAGTTGAAAAAGTAAAGCAACAAGTTAAATAAAAACAAAGAAATAAATGCAGCACATAGAAGTAGCAGTGAACCTAGCAATAAGTACAGAACATAGAAGCACTAGTGAACCTTTTATGAAATGCAAGCAAAAAACAATGACTGATAACAACAATTCTCACACAGTAAATTCTTACCAATGTTTCATGCATCCATGTTTTAGATAAATTTCCAAAATTATCAAGCTAATAATAAGAGATAAAAACCAAACTAAAGGAGTTTTATTTCTCATTTTAGATTTAGGATGACAATAAACCATGCCACTTAAATTCATGAACAAGGCAAGAAACCTTCAACTTGAGAGAGGTCTACAAACACATTAATGAAATCAATTTTACGATCAAGTTCATATTTCAAGAGAAACGGATGTTTTCTTAAATGGTTTAAAAATATAAATGCTTATTACAGTAAAGAAAATTACCAGACCAATTCGAAGATAATTTAACTGAATGGCATGTAGCATTGTAATCAATTTTTTGTAATAATCCAAAAGAAGAAAACAAACATTTCCATTGGCCAAGCTATCTATTGGTGTTAGAGCCGAATGTTATAAACTATAACAAACTTTGTTACCATGACATTTATTGCACACTATGTTATTTTGTGGTTCCATCACCAAGCTATCCATAAGTGTTAGAGCTGAATGTATAAACTTATTCTCGAGAGACCCAAGTAATGGATCTGAAATATTATATATGGAAGAGTGCATGGTGAGGTATTTTTCACAATTAACAATTAATTAAAGAAAATATATTAAAGAAATCACATGGTCATGGAATAATAAAAAGAGAGTATCCAAATAAAATTACCTTCACCTTCAGAACATGCATAATTTTTCCTACGAGAGTGAACTTGTTGATGAGGTGTAGGTTTTCCAAAACAATTCAGGTAAGATATAGTAGCTTGCTATGTAATGTACAACTTGGTCTTAAAAATGCTGGGGCTACCTTTCAGTGGGCCATGTCTTACGCCTTCCACGACATCAAAAAGATTATCGAGGCATACTTAGATGATCTAGCTGCTCATTCTCGAAATAGGATGGATCATCCTGGTCACCTCCAGCAAATATTTGAAAGATGTCGTTTTTATAAAATTCGATTGAATCCGAACAAGTGCATTTTCGCGGTTACATCCGGTCGGCTATTGGGATTCATTGTGTCTAGGGAAGGGATAAGGGTAGATCCCTTCAAGGTTGAGGCAATACTTCGGTTGCCTCCCTCGTCTTCCATCCGTCAGCTTCAAAGTCTCCAAGGAAAGTCTAATTTTCTTCGGAGGTTTATCGTCAATTATGCTGAAATTACAAAGGGATATATGAGACTGTTGAAGAAAGGAGTTCCTTTTCTTTGGGACGACTACGCTCAACGCTCATTCGATGCTTTGAAAAAGGCATTGACCTCTGCTCCTTTACTAAGTCCACCTAATTATAGCAGAGATTTTCTTTTGTATCTGGCAGCAACAGAATCTACCATTGGTATGGTTCTGGTTCAGGAGGATGATGCTCTTGCAGAGCATGTTATTTACTACCTTAGTCGAGGACTGGTAGGACCTGAACTTCGATACACTCCGATAGAAAAATTAGCCTTAGCAGCAGTTCATGCTGTGCAGCGACTCCAACATTACATTATTCTTCGCAAAACTTATGTTTTGGCAGCTGCCAATCCATTTCAGTTTGTCCTCAGCAGGCGAGTGATTGGGGGCAAATATAATAGATGGATTGTGATTTTACAGGAATTTGATCTTGAGTTCATGTCTGCCAAATCCAAGAAATCATTAGTTTTTGCGGAATTGATCTCTGAGTTGCCCTGTGGAGAAGAGATGATCTATGATGAGTCCTTTCCAGACGAACACTTGTTTCTTATCTCTTCACAGGATCCTTGGTATGGGGATATCATTGTGTATCTCCAGACTGCGAAGTTTCCCTGTACTTTTTCGAAAGCTGAGCGTCATAAGCTGCATCACTTGGCCAAGAATTATCTGATTATTGGTGATGCTTTATACCGTCGAGGGGTTGATTCAATCCTAAGACGCTGCTTAACTCTCGAAGAAGCTGAGGCTGTGCTCAATGATTCTCACAGTGGAGCTTGTGGGGGTCATTTATCTGGGCTTGCTACAGCCCAAAAGATTTTGCGTGTTGGATACTTTTGGCCCTCGATTTTCAAAAATTGTATTGAATCGGTCAAAAAGTGTCATCCGTGTCAGGTATATACTCGAAAAATGCGCGCTCATCCAGCTCCGCTTTTTCTAGTCGTTACTGTCGGTCCCTTTACGAAGTGGGGTATTGATTATACTACTTGTAACCTGCCTTCGGCAAAAGGTCACAAGTACATTATCGTAGCAGTAGACTACTTTACGAAGTGGGTCGAGGCTATGCCTACTTTTCGGAATGATGGTGAGACTGTAGCTCTTTTCCTATTCAACTAGGTTATCGCTCGTTTTGGTATTCCTAGAGAGATTGTCACTGACCATGGCAGTCATTTTCAGAATAGTATGATGGCTGAGTTGGCTCTCAAATTGGGTTTCCGGCAGGAGCATTCATCTCCATATTATCCACAAGCCAATGGGCAAGTGGAAGCCGTGAATAAATCCTTGAAGACAATTCTTCAGAGGACAATTGATAAAGCTAGATCCAACTAGCATATTATGCTATATCCTGCACTTTGGGCATATAGGACGTCGGTGAAAATTGCAACTGGCTTTACTCTGTTTCAGCTAGTGCATGGGGTGGAATCCGTATTTCCTATTGAATGCGAGATTCCTTCTCTTAAATTAGTTGTTGAACTTCTTCCTGACACTTCTAGTCTGGCAGAACGGCTTCTTCATCTGGAACATCTCGATGAGCAGCGTCGAGATGCCGCCACGATGAATGAAGCGCATAAAAACTGAGTTAAAGTTCAGTACGATAAGGCGGTTAAGCCTAGGGTCTTTTCAGAAGGTGACCTTGTTTTGGTCTATGCCCAAGAAAAAGATGCCTTGGGGGCAAGAAAGTTTAAATCTATGTGGTATGGCCCCTATATCGTTAAAAAAGTCCTTAAGAAAGGAGCTTATACCTTGGTTGATTTCGAAAGGAACGAGTTGTCGGAGCCCCGAAATGGGCTCTATTTGAAGAAGTATTATGCCTAGGCTTTGGCCTGGCATTTTTCTTTTGTATATAGTAGTTTTTGTTTTGTACATATCTGATTCATTTTCGATTTTTGATGAGTTGGTGATGTTTTTGATCTGCTTTGGCAGGTTGTGTTGGATGTCATGAGTCATTTTGGTTTCGCCGATGGTGCTAGTAGACACACCCGGAACTTAGCTTCCGCGGCTTGGGTGCTTCATTATCCTTCCGGTCAGCTGTTGGTATCAAGAGGGGTCTGCATTGATCCTGCTTCCAATAATATAGTAGAATACACTGCAGTCGTTCATCTACTCTCGGAGGCAATATCTTTGGGTGTTGATTCGTTGGTAGTTTTCTTAGACTCTCAGCTGGTGGTGTCGTAGTTGAACAACACTTATCGGGTACGAGATCCATTTTTATTACGATTGTTCTTGAGGGTACGTTTGTTACAAAGGTCATTTCAATTTTTAAATTTCATTCATATTCCTCGAGCTGACAATTGGTTTGCTGACTCATTAGCTAATCAAGCATTGGATTGGCATATTAATCATTCCACATAATAAATTTTTAATCATCAAAAACATCATACATTTTATACATTTATCACATCACATCAAATATCGTTGTATATATATCATCGGAGTGTTCAAAAACTTTACAAAATTTGAATCCATAATGTCGTACAAAACTTGGGCTCATGCCCTCATCATGTTCAGTCTCAAAAAAGAATATACAGTCATATAATACATAATATCTGTCTACTCCTGAGGTCCCTGCCCAGAAGTCGTGTTCCTATAGAACGTGACGGCAGTGGCAACTCGGCGGAATAATCTAACCCAGTCTCGGGGTACTCCTACCACCTGTCTCTGGATGGCTTCTGGAAGGTCCTCCACAACATCCATAGGGATTTGGCGGGTTAATCCCTCCAAGTTTCTCTGCACGGCCTGGAGAGTCCTATCTCAATCCACAGTATCTGCTTCACCTCTGCAGCGCTTGTGGCGCGGGAGACCCTCAGGTCGAACTGGTCCAACATCTGAAACACGATCATTTTTAATTGTCAGTCATTATGAATCCAATAAAAAACATGTTTGTTTTTCATTTTTTCATACATATTTGAAAAAATTCAAAAAAATTATATAAGTCAAAATTTTTTGCAAACTTACCGGCTGTTCCCCATGCTGTGCCTGGTGGAAGAACTAGATCTGGATCTCCACGAAAATCCATCCCGGCATAGGGATAGTCGTCCACTGCGATGATGTGTTCTCCCCACCAAAGGAAGAACTCATCGTCCCATGTGGTCTGGGGTACTTCACTACCCCCCAGTCTCTTCATCATGTCTGCCCAATGGGCAATTCTTGGGTCCTGCGAGCTACTGATGGTAGAGATGACTCTGGGTCTCAATGCTGGAATCTTCTCAAAGAAGAATGTTGTCAAAATTGTACCGTAGCCAAAGTGTTTGGTCTTTACTTGGCGAATAGAGGTCAGCTGTTGTTTCATGTTCAGTAAAAGGGCTGTGCACCAATCATACACATGAGTCAAACATTCTACTGCTATGCTCATTTGCGTCCTGGACGCCTGATGTAGAGAAGCAGATCCTGCCACTCTGCCGATGGTGAAAAGGAGGATTTTCATGTGCAAATCCCTCACATCTTTAATTGCAATTTGAGTTCCAACCTTTTTGGAACCCCCTACGCAATATACGTGGACATAGTCTTCCACGGTTAACCCTCCCAGGGGCTTCCCGTGCAAGTCTACTGGTTCTCCCCTCCGGGAGAGTCCAGTAATGAAATATATGTCTTCAACTTCAATGCGTAGTGGCATCTAATCAATAATGAAGTAATCCTGATCTAGTTCCCAATAATTTACGAGCATTTCTAGCAACCGCACATTGCTTTTCATATTTGGCATTTTAAATAATTTGAACAATCCGCAATTCCGAAGGATATTTTGCGCTGCGCGATCTTGCATGACCTCTTGGTCAATTGCGCTATGCTCACGTTCCCTCCATGAGATTGTCATCCTGTCAAATTTCATCAAATCATGCATTAGCCACGCTTTTTAAGTTTCAGACCTACGCATACGCGACTTTTTTTTTGCACAGTCGCGTGTATACGCGAGTTTCCTTTAATGAACCCGCGTATGCGCAAGTCCGCATATTTTAGCAAGGGTTTTAAAGCTAAAATTCACTTAATTTTAAATTCCAAACGGACAAAATGAATAAACAGGATGATTTAGGAGCCTACCTGAAGTTTCGGTGCGTTTCAACGGTCGGTTGTTCCTGATTTGACGAAAGAAGTTTTTTGCTCCAGAGCACTTTTTCCAAATCAACAATGCAATAATGAACCAAATATGAGGTAATTTGTCTATTTATGGCTAAAAAGTTGAAAATTTTCGCAAAAATTCCTTATGCTTATTTTTTCGATCTATGTTAAGCTACATAACCCGGATGCTTGGAAGTGCCCAGTTTGGTATGTTTTCAGGTACATTTTGACGATTTTGAGATTTTTCCTGGTTTTTGATCCATGATTACCGACTCGTCACGGCAGGTATATGATCTTCACTGGCATATAGGTTAGGGAAATCACTCTCCGTTGCATCTTTCATACTAGCCTCCATACTGATCACTTGCCTTAGGGTCGATCCCATCAAGTCATGAGTATTACACCCATTTCACTCGCCGATTATTTAATCATGACTTGATGGTAGAGCCTTCCTTTACATGGGCTTCCTAGTTAGTTCCTCGCTATCACTTGTTGCCCATGCTGCGTTTTATGTAGGCTTGGGAGTCCTCTTTAGTATCGCCATGTCTTATGTGTTGAAGCTTCATTCTTCTTCTTCATCACTTATCATTTTTTCTGGCTATTACCCTAGAGGCTCCCTGGTGTCGTTAAGTTGTATTACTGCATTGCATATTGGCTACTTGTTTATCCTGGCCTTTAGCCGGCTTCATTTGGACTCGATGTTTAAGCCAACTTTTGACCTTGACTCTCTGTACAAGTTAACCATTGCATGCACTTAGCTATCACGACTTGACACCTTTTTACCCATGGATGGAACGTTCCTCTGAGTATCACCTACCAGTTTTCGCCACCTTGCATTGAGCATAGGATTGTTCCAATCCCAGGAACTAGTGCATCTGATTTCTTGATACTCTTTCTATCCATTGTACCATAGCATTCTTTTATTCTTTTTCAAGATTATTATATGAAAAAGACAAAAAAATCAAATATAACAAAAAGAGCGGGAACGAGATGTATCTTCGTTGTTTTGATGGCAGTACAGAGTCAGTTTGTCGCCCTTGAACAAAGCACATATACTTATATATATTTCCTTCATTTGGGATGGTTTTAGTTTTGACCTAGGTTCAGCCTTTACCATGTTTCACTTGTCAGTTCTTCCCCGGTTGGTTATCTCTTCCAATCATATGGAGAGTTTGTTTTGCCTCCTGCAAGACAGACTTATACAGTGTCACTTTTTACTGCCATGGTCATCACAGAGTCGTGCTTTTGTTCAAGGGAAGCCTAGCCTGAGTCGGCCATTCTGCGGTGTCTCTTGACTCATTATTCAGTCGGCCTTCCCGGTCTTGTCAGTATCATGTTCTATCACATCAGGTGTTTTGATCTTCTGCTCGTGCTGGTTTGAGAAGGTCCCCATTGACTTCTTGACGGCGGGTTTGTCTCTTATCGACTACGACACATTGCTCTGAGAGCAAGCCTAGAGCCGCACCTTGGGCCTATTTCCATCATTGATAGGTGACCTCGTGCTCCGCATTTGATCATCATCATGGGTCTTTGACTGAGTGGTTTCCCCTGTGTTCGACGTCAGCACACATTATCACACTTGGGATTCGTGCAGTACCTGGATTTCCATTTGACCCTATCGGTGGATTTCTCGCCTCTGTGTCAGTTTTCATTATTGGTTGGTTCAGAGGGTTTCTTCCGTGCGCTAGCTTCATCTTGTGCACGTCGGAAACGTACTTCGGTTTTGGTTCCATCACTCTCCTTCGTCCGATTCCTTCCAAATCTTGGCCTGCGGGTTACACTCGCGCTGGACCGATGTGGGATGCCTTAATGCCTTCCTTCCAGCAGATCTTTTCCCATCGACTCCGACTCATTGCTCTGGGAATAAGGTCTAGAGTCTTTTTGTCAGTACCTTAGGGTTTGCAGTCATCAGTGGCAGACCCTTCGCTATCGACAGTGGGGATTCATCATTGCCTCCTGATTGGTAGATTCTTTCAAGTGTTCGACTTCAACTCATTCATTCGCACTTGTCAGATTGTACTGGGGCACCTTGACACTCATTATCATTATCGGTGGGTTGTCTCGCGTTGGTTAACGGTATACATCATTGACCGGTAATCCAACGATTTCTCATATGGTCGACTTCAGCTCATTTATTCCCATTGTGTAGAATTGTGCCATAGTGATCGGTGAAGACCTTGGGTTGCATCAACATTCTTCGGTTCACTTTTGATAGTCCATTCAGTTTCTACCAGTGATGTCGTCCACCCTTATATGTTGTAGTTCAGTACAGCAGCATCCTATATGTTGGCTCCCGAGTTGCGTGATTGTACCGGTTGTTCCACCTCTTATGATTCGGTACTTGGAGATTCAGTTACTTATTTGATCAGACATCCAGTTGCACCATCTTTGATCAGCTTTTTATATGTGATACTTGGACATTGATTCAAACTTGTATTGTCGGGTCATGCTCAGATGATTCATTATGTACTTACAGTTCAGCTATACTTGTATACATGTTGGATCTATTCAATACTTTCTATATATATGATGCATTTTTGACTGAGCATGGGTATGCCCGCCTCAGCATGTGTTGACTCTCTGGTTTCTTTCATTGGTTTTTGGCAGGCTGAACTCTGGTGAAGTCCTCTCTTGTCCTTGCGAAGTTCTTTCTATGTGCATAATACATTTCGGCCATCATGTACCCCTTTTGACCTCATATATTAGGGGGCATCTGTTATAGCATCATTTCTCACCTTCATATGATTCATGATTGCTTATATGGCTTTGGGCACCCATTCCTACAGACTTGGACAAATTCACTTAAAAACAGTGTAAAAATCCCCATACGTGACTATGCCCGTACTTTTCCGCGTGTATACGTGAGTCCAGCTGCACTTTTCCGCGTATGCCATTAAAATGATTAAAAAATATATAATTATTCCCTAATTTCACGCTGGGTTGATGGTTACTCAGGTAGTTCAACCACCCCAACCCGTGGCCAACTGTTTCCAACTGTTGAAACTACTTGGAGGGACTATAAAAAGCCCTCATGTGTATGGCCTAAGGGAGAGAGAGAATTTATTGATATTATACTCTGTTGGTATCCCCTATCCAAGTCTGATTCCCCGTGCCTCCTGCACTTTCCCAGTTCATTATAGGAAACCCTTGTTTCCTTGAGATGCTCATCTTCCTATATGTCATCTCGTATGCACCAGTTTGGAAGGAGTCTTAGCGAGGCAAGGGTTGGACGGATCTGGACGACGGTCTGCTCGAAGGCCGTGGAAGGATCAGGTGATCTCTCCACTCGTTACTTTTGTACATGCTATTTATAATACAGAAGTACCATGCTGTTCCCGAAATATACGTGTTAGTGTATGCTTATATGTATGAGAATATTGTTATTTAAGCATTCATTATGATCTATTTAATGTTTTATATGGATTTCACTAACATTTAGAGTAGATATATGCTGTACAACCAGTTCTTCGTGCTTTTTTCTTCTTGTCTTTCAGGTTAAGAAGGAAGGACGGTTGCTGGGGGTTTGGACCCTGCGGGATCTACTTCAACCGTAGGACCTACGGGTAACTTTCTCATTCTACTCTACTTAGTTTTTCTGAACGTGCATGGTTGTGTCAGTCCTTCCTAAGTAGCATGCCCCTGCTCTGTGGAGGTTGTAACCCAACGAACCTCTAGGGTGATATTCCCTGAAACACCTTTAATTTAAAATCATTAGAAAAGTTCCACCTCCATGATCTACATTCTTGGCAACATATTGTACTCATCCAAAAATTATATATTGTTCTTCACATAGGCGTTGGCTTACCTTACTATTGTTCTAGTTTACATGACTTTATCCTTATCTTACTTGGGTGATATGGAGTACACCCCAAGTACTTTGTCGTGTTTTGGTGTGATGGTTTCGTAATTTCTACGTTGGGATATTCATGTCAATTACCTCGCCTTTATCATACACGGCTCATCGTACCTTGGTATTCGATCTATGGATTTGCTCGTATCCTCTACTCTGAGTTAAAATATATTTTATAGCACTATTCGTTTACTGTTCTGAATGGATATTAATTATCTTGAGGTACGTGTACGTCTTCTTTTATTGAATTCCTACTGAAACAAATTTTCAAGATCGTTGTCGATCCATGTGATAGTCTACATATTATTGCCACTTGGACGGCAAGATTTTATTAGGGTTATCGTATATGTTTACTATAAGAGTTGAACTGTAACCCTTGTTCGCTTCTCTATTCGGCCTACTGTTCTGCAACCATTCTTTGTTTGCTATCGCTTTGGCCTCTCTGTTCGATCACGGCGACTTAATGATGCAAGACGCTTGCTTCATAGCACTGCCTCAGCCATACACAGAGGTAACTTACGTTTTCCAAAATTTTGGTCTTAATAGTAAGGAAATGTAGTGTGTATCTGGTCACTATGATTTTATTTGCACTTCTCCTCATCATAAGATTAAGAGCGAAAGCCTGAATGGACTTTATATCCCTGGTATTTTCTTCAGTGAGGGATTTTTGTATTGTTATATATTTTTATAATTACTTTTATTTCCAAATCGATGTATTATCATGCATCCATTTCATATTATTAATTCCTCGTTTCTCAGAACCAATTGACTGATATTAGTGATGGCTTCATCTAATCTATGGAATTTTTGTGTACGCGACTTGTTGCAAATATGAGGCGAGGGGTTTCATCCTCCATAGTCTTCGGTTCCCAACGGAGTTCTACGATGACCAAGAGCTTTAACAATGACTCTTATCAGAGACTGGGTATTATTTATCTAGGTACAATTTTCTTTGTGCATAGAAAATCTACCTTTCGTAAATTTCGTCTATAGGTGAATTTGGTTACGGTTATCTTGCCAAAATATTATTTCGATTTTTTTTTCTACATATTTTTAACCTAGATGAATACTTCCAGAGTCATTCAATGACTAGGTAATAATTTTTGTTATAGAATTCAAACTCATTCAGCCCCTTAAACAATATTTCCCTATCGTTCTCCTTCGTTTAATTATTCACTTATTTATTTAACTGATGAAATTTCCATATATTCGATTACAGGTAAATAATGGCTACCTAATTCGTCTGAATACTTCTCAAAAGCTCGTTGCCTTTTTCATTGAATAATTTGTAATACCTTTCTCTCTCTGATACAGGTCGGTACTCATGAGAACTTCAGCTATGTATTAACACGTTTCCTCTGCAACGACTTATTTAACATTGGTTTATATCAGTCACTGAATACTATCATTGAATCCAAGGAGATTCGTACTATTGTCATTAAATTTTTATTTTTATTTTCCTTACTGTTTACGCCGGACATTATATACCTTGACTTGGGTTTAAGTTGCCCATACGAGGACAATCTACCATTCGTCCATACTACTATTATTTTTCTAACTGATGACTTTTCATTTAGTTTAAATTCCGCTTTGGACCTTCTGTATATACGAACTTTTTATTCCATGGTTCGTGGTCTGTTATATTTGGAAAAATTAAAATCCTTTGTACCAACGGTATTTTGTTTTTATTTACTATTATTTCCATATACCAGTGTATTGGAACTCTGTTAATTTATTTCTGTGAAGTCCATATAGTATTTGGGTCAAGAAAAATTATTTTCGTTTGTTACAAGATTTCGAATCATTCAGAATTTTCCTATGGTTCGATGAAATAAGTGAGAACTCTCTCACGTTTAGGTAATGTAATCACTAGTGCCGAATTAAATCTCCAGTAACGTGTTGTCTTTCCAATATAATAATTTAAATATTTCACCACCGTTTTCTGTAATACTTCACTCGTTCCTTTTTGGTACTGGTATAACTAGAGATCTTTAAAATTCTATGATGGTAATGAGTTTATAAGGTTTAAATACTCATCTCGTTAGACATTTTTATTTAAATTTTGTTGGATAGAATTTGTGTAACTATAATTGGTTCGCATGTCTAACATACAATGTTAATCAGTACTGTACCCACCTATGTATCACAGGCCTTTGGTTCGAGTATAGATGACTGTGAAATGTATTAAATATACATTTTTGTTTAAATTTGGAATGAGTTTAGTTCTGTGACTAAACATATAGGTATACTTGTAACATACTCAGGTCTGCCAATTTATTGAATTCAATATCCTGTTACTAGTGATCTATGGCATTTTTATCAATTATATACTCTGTGTTTTCTGCTTATTTATTTCACTACTTATTCTAAGTAAATATGCTTTGTATCTAGTTTCCTTACTCTATGATGCATGTAAGGGTACTAGGCTTCATTTTTCGATACTTAGGATTTACTTCACAAAAACAGAAGCAGATTAAAGTTAAACTGTAAATCATCTTTGGGAAATATGTATTCTCAGATTTAGACCAGCTATGGTTTAGAGATTCTGATGAATTACATCCCATAGATGTGATTCCTACAACAGTACAGAAATTGGAAGACTAATTATTTTGATAATTGTGTTAAATGTATGGAACATAATCACTCGCAGCATGCCACATATACTACTTTCACATTCAATACCACATAAAATTTATACCTACACCTTATAACAGAAAAATGTAAATGAAATGTGCATACCACTTAATTATATGACCAATCCACCCAACCTTAGAATTCATCTATCTCTAGAATTCACCCCCGAGCTGAGATCCCTCCAAGAATAGATCAACCCCTAATCTGTTCAGGAATAGCTTATTTAAGCTACTGCTCCCTAAAGCATGTTTCTAATTCCGCGTCCAGAATATCAGGATGCTTTTCTTCCTGTTTTCCTAGGCTTCCCTATATAGGGACTTTTAAAGCTGCTTTCTGCTTTTCCAAGATTTTTACCTCTTCCCAACTACTCTCCACATCATTGGGGAAACTAGATTTTCCTCAAAATCTAATTTGGAAACAAATTCTTTCAAGGATTTTTGAAAGATTGTGGGGAAAGTATTTGCCTTTATCCATCCTCATGGATTTAGCAAGTGATCTCATAATTCTCATTTTGGTCAATCTGCACAGAATTATTTTATTCATTTTCTCACTTTAAATATTTAATTACATTCACAAAATACATGTCCTTTGGGGTCCACTCCCCTTAGGATTAAAATTCAAATGTCTAGTTTTTTTTTTTGAAAATCAAACACATAAACTAGGGGTGTTAAATATATGATATTAGCTATCCACTTAAAATGAGCTTTATTTGAAACTTTGAGTTATTCTTTTCCAAGCAATGGTTTCCTATTAATAGTTTCGAGCTCAAAACCCATAGAATCACCTCTCCTTTACAAACAAAATATAGGCCCTTACATAAGTCAGAAAATTGTGCCTTCTATCACCGTAGAGATGGTCATTAATGAACAGACCAAGTTTTTGACCATAAAATACCGCCTATATGAATATATTAAAAAAATGTAAAGTTTGACAGGAAACCCAGAAACTCTTAACTAAAAATATCAACATATTGGCAAAATACATAACAGGAATCCTAAAATTCAAATCGAAAAATTCCAATATAGTAATAATCTCATTAAAGGTGTTTCTCGAGAGAACCAAGCAATGCATCTGAGATATTATATGTGGAAAAGTGCATGACTAGGTAATTTTCCCAATTAACAAGTAATTAAAGGAAATATATTAATTTAATTAAAGATGAATTAAAATGTAAAATATGGCCCACATTATGGCCACGTATACATCAGTTATGAGAAACCAAGATGCAAATACATCATTATTTGATATGGTGACGCATATATATCAGTATTTGACATAGTGATACTTATTTATTGTTCATGTGAGAAATCTAAGAAATAGATTTGGTAAGAGCATATGTAGAGGTTGTTCAAACAATTGTTGGAACAATTTATGAGAAGAGAAATAAGAGAATTTTTTGTTCTCCTCTACGCCCCGGTGCCTTATTCAAGTTTTCCTCCTCGACTGCATGTCAACTGTCGGTAAAAAAAATTAAGATCTCTTGAGTAATTTCTCTGAGTTATAGTACATTGCGCTTGGGTCATCTTCTAGTGTGGTAGTGTTTTCTTCATTCAGTTGGTAGAATTTGGGCATATAATTTCTTTTGAGAGTCCGAGTATAAGGGACAGGCATTTAGCATCAGGGCCAAACACTTAGAAGACCAAAGAATATTTTTTTTGTTACTATATTTACAGTTTTTTCAAATATTGCAGGGCCTCGAGGTTGCTACTCCTGTTGGGCATTGTGAAGGTTGATTTCAGTATTCTAACACAAAATGTAAAAGACACCTTTATTTATGGCACTGAGAATAATATTAGTTCCATCACTTCCTGGTGGAGACTATTGTTTAGGGGCTCTTACTGTCTACGATGGAGGAGGAGCTTCTAGCTTTGTCCTCCAAGGAAATTATGTGTGGGTTGTCTCCTTATCATAGCTTCTATCTTCGCTTATTCCCCATGCCTTTGCTCTGGTGCCCTCTGTTATCACTCCATTAATTCTCAAGTGTTGTTAGTATTTTTGGTTTAAATAATATTAGAGGTAACCAAAAACATTCTTTTAAGCCTTAGGATCTAGCCTTCCTAATGCTCAGAGAGGGCTCTCTCTATATGATTTATCTTTGTTGATTTAAGTTGATTTTAGGCTAGTTATATGGGATTGATTATTATTTTTATTTTGGGTTAGGTTTGGCAGTGGAATTAATAGTTCAAATGGATAGATGTAGGTCTAAATTCCATTGGGCTAGTGGAGTCAAAGTATCAAGTAGTCAGAGTAGAATCAAGGTTCTAAAGGGAAGTGTTCATAGGGAAATACAGCTGAGTGACTTCGGATCCTTAACCTGGTGGTGAAAATTGTTTCAATCGGGATGAGAGAGAAATTAAGGGTTCTCAAATCTGGATGATCAGGAAAATGACAGAGGTAAATAGAAACTAGGGAGAAATTAAGAATTCCCCAATCTAGATATCAGTAGAAAACATGAAAATGACAGCACAGTTCAAGACAGAGTGTTTTTAAACATATTCTGAAATAATATTGCAGTTATACATTTAGATTTAGAAAAAAAAGAAAGTATGTGAAAAATTCAGATAAAAACATAGAACAATGGAGAGTACTTCACTGAAGTGGCCCAACACATGAATCCTGTAATATAATCTCTTTATTAGTCAATCTAGTCTACTTACTTGAAAATGGTACAAAGAACCCTCTGGTTGAGATCAGTACATCTATAGAAATGTTTATAAATCCACAATCCACACTTAATACTTCGAAATGTGGAGTATTTATACAAAAACGCTTACAAAATATCATAAAACAAACTTAGGAATTATTCAAGGAAAAATAAATATCTTTGTTAGGCAGTTTCGTATCCTTTACACTGGCATATTTCACTTTGATTTGTAATTTCTGTTTTGACTTTAACTCTAATTTTCACCTGATACACTTTAATGTTGATACTCTTTTACTATCACTGTTGTTTTTTACTTTAAACTTTGACTGCTCTGTTTACTATTTTACCTTTGTAGTAAATGTCAATTTCCCCCAAGCTTCTGCTTCTGGTAACTTAATTTTTACCATCCTTCTGAATATTTCATCTGCCTCTATATACTTTGAAAATGTAGGCTTATTGATAAATAAATGATTTACCACATGCTGTAGGTAAAAAAGGTTCTTAAAACTCTTGTAGATAACTTTCCCTGTTGGAATCCCCTACATGGATGAATTATTAGCTTTCTCCTTTGCCACTTCTCTAATTTTTTTATCATAATCCTCATGCTTCATCAACCTGTCATTAATAACTAGTGGATTTGGCAAGCCTTTCTGTCTCAGAATATCAAACTTCATCATAAATCTAGTTATGCCAAGCTCCATTTTTTGAAAAATTTCTTCCAACTATATCACTAAGTTCCTTTTTGAAATCACCTTCCTGACTTCAAGAATTGTATCTGTCTTGTCACTAATTCCAATTTCTTCTAGTTCTTGCTTATTTTTGGAATTAAGAAAGTTAATGATTTCATTAGCCTCTTCTAGCTTCTTACCAAGTTATTCTTTAATTTTTTAGATGGCCTCACCTGCTGCTTTGATTAAATATTTTTGTTCATAGATAACCTGAATGGATGGCCAAATATCATTGACAGATTCAATGATATTGGCCCATAGTTGTTAACTTTTTCTCTAATTTCTTCAATTTCAGTGTTAAATCTTTCTCTAATTTCTTCAATTTCTCTGTCAACCTGTTGGTCTTCTGTACTTCACTGTTGTGCATAATCTCAACTAGTTTTTTGTCATCACCCAGACTTTTCAACTGATCTTTGAGTCTGTTGATTTCAGTTGTCTGGATAGACATTTCCCGCATTGCTTTGACTAGTTTGCCTGCTTCATCTGTAGGTTGTGCTATTGTTGTAGATGACTATGTTACTGAAGTAGCAGTTGATGTAACAAGAAGTGCAGTAGCTATTGGAACTGAAGGGGTCCATGACTCTGCTAAGGTATAAGGAATAGCTGTAATGACTACAAAAATAAAAATGACATGGACTTCTTCTAATATGGCATTTTTATCCTACACTAACTTGTCCATCCCATTTTCCATTTCTTTTATTTGGGCAGTTAACTGAAGAATGAGGTTCATCATCTCATCTTTTTGACTTGCATCTTGTAATACTTCCTTAGCATGTGGATGTTTAGTAGGAGGCAGTTTTAGTTGCTTATTTAATGCAACAATGTCTACATTCTTTTTCTTTATGATTTCATCTGCAACTTTGACATTGTTTGGATCATATATTACTTCAATAATCAAATCCGCCAGTGATTTGATTATGTTATCCTTAGCCTGTGAGGATTCCTTTCTAATTTGAGCTTATCTCTAATGTTCCAAAGAGTTTTTTGTAGCTTTTGTACACTCATGGCTTTGTTTTTCATTGTAGAATATAACATCTCACCAGCTTGCTTGTGAAATTCTATCTGGTCAATAGGATGAAGATATTTTTCTTGAACTTCATAAGATGTCCTTTAATAATATGTTGATGATTTGGGATACTTGATTGTTGGCTATAGGAAGGTCATCTGCATCTTCCTGGTTTTGTAGTCAAAAGCAGAAAGCAATCTGCTTTTATCGCTAGGTGACTATTTCCAATACTGAGTATATGTATCAGCCTTTAAGGCTTCATTTATGATCTTTATTTCTTTGTACTTTTGCATAATGTCCTGGTATTTCTTTGCTGGCTTTCTAGATGAAGATACTTCAACTCTATGCTTCTTTTGAATCATTTGAGTGTTTGATGTTGAAGGCTGGTGCATTTCTTCAAAAATTGCAGGTGGTGCATTATCCATTACCACTGTATATGTGTCAATTACTTCAATAGTTTCCACTTCTTTATTTACATGATTTAATTTTTCCGTCATCCTGTACATTCGTTTGAACTTTGTTTCAATGGTAGTTTGTGCTGAGTATGATCCTTATTATCTGAATCTTTGAGAATTCCTATCTTCTTGGGCTAGAGTCTGTAAGCTGGAACTAGTATCACCTTGTTTCTCTGCCTCTTTCAAAGTGTTCTCTAACCATTCAAACTGATTGGAGTATTTCTCAATGTCTGGCTTTGAATCATGTACATAAGGATTTAATTTAAATTTGACTCTTAACTTGCTTATTACTCCTAAAGGATCATAATACCATTGGAAACTCTGACCAAACTTAAATTCTTGCAAATATTTTTATTCTTGTGGACCTGCATATTTACTGTTGCAAATAAAAATTTCAACCGAATTCTTAAACTTAAAATTTGTCTTCTTTTTGGCTGCCAAGAAATTTATTGCATCAGAATTAAGGATATGCCTGATATACTCAAGGGAAAATAACCTCATTGGGAGGTATTTGGGTAGCTTATGTGGAAAAATATTAGATCCATATACCCTAATATTTGTATAGTTCTAATATAGGTACCAATATTTTTTCCTACTGTGCTCTGGTAATTACAGGATCATTTTAATCTCATCACTGAATCTTGGCTGATTGTTGTTGTTCAGCATGTTGACAATTGGATGGATGAAAGAGTCAATGAAGTCTGTGTAGGTGGACTGTGTGGAATATTTTCTTATTAATGGAGTCCAAAAGATAACTAACTATGGATTACCTTCAACATCCATCTTTTGAAGGTTGATGGAAAACTTTTCGGACTAGAACTATAAAAACATGTGAAACAATACTGATGAATACTTGAAGACACCTTCTTTAGGAATTTTGACAAGTTGCTCATGAATTGTGCTAGCAAGGTAATAATAAAATTGAATATGGTAGCAGGAGGCTGACCAGGGGTAAAATTAGACAAGAAACCCAAGACTGAAGCATCAACATTCTCATCAGTAAAATAACCAAGAATAAAAGACAACATGCTAATAATATGCTTGGTTATTTTAGAGAATATAGTTGTTGGATAAGGATGACTGGTTTTGGGTTTTTCTACTGATCAGAGGATGAAATTTTGGAATATCTTGAACCTCTTGGAGAAGTCCAGATTCAGATATAGCTGGATGAGGATCTCAATAGACAAAGTGGTTTCATATGGCCTAGGTTGAATCTACAACATTTGCTTTATTGAATCAACTATAATAGTGAACATGATTTCTTTTCCAAGAGTTATTAGGGCTCTTTGGTAATGGAAATAACAAGTTTGGAAAATTATAATCACCTCTAAACATTGGAAGGTCTATGGGACAATGTACTTGGGAAAATTGGATTCCCAAATGAAAATATCCTCAGCTTGATCAATTTATTTTTCATGGCTCCAACAGTGGAGCTCAAGAATATTAAACTCAGTGACATGATCACAAATTTTAGATTCTCTATCTTCTAAGGGAGTGTGTTCCAAATCTACAATTGGAGGTTGCAGGGGATTTAGAGTTACAATTCCTTGGGAAGCAATATTTTTATTAATTTTATCAATTAATTATCTTTTATTTTAGAAAAAAATATAGAGGCCTTTAGGAGCACCTCTGAAAGATATTTACAGTGTGCAGAAGGGTTTGATATGAAACAAGGGATTTTCCTCTAGTCTACAATGCTTCAATTGGTTCAATTTACTATCTGTGATCAAAATAGTCTCAGGCTTCAGAAATTATGTCGAAAGATGCCTAGGTTCTACAGAAAAAAGGATAGGGAAGAAACAAGACATTCTTTTTGGGTCTTCAAAGCCGCTACACAAGTTCAATTACTAATTACTTCCTTTCTGTAAGTAAATTCCTTGGTATTTTAGGAATACCTAGAGAAAAGAAGCTTTTGATTTGCAGAAAGTTTCTTTGAGGTAGCAGAAGGCTTTTCTAAGGCTTTGATGATCTTTATAATTCTTCGGATTGGTTCTTCAATGACTTTGGCAGTAAAAGTCTCGAATTCTAGTTGAAATCTAACTTGAAAACTGATCGGTAGTGATTTGTTTGCTCTAAAGCAAGTCGAAAATCCTCTCTTTGTGCAATCAGTAAAAAAAAGGTGAAAAGGCTTGCAAATGGGCAGCTATATAAGTTTTTTTAATCAACAGTGATTAAATATTAAATGTGTGGGTCAATTCAAATGGGCAGGACGGTTTCTCTTAATGGGGATAAATACAACTTAGTGGTTTTCACATTAGTTGAAGTGGCTGGGTGGTATAATTTCCGAGGATGAAATACAATCGAATGATGCCACATAGTAGGGAGTGGGGCTCTAAAAACATCTCTTTTCGCAATGCCTCAAGGTCGTTAAATATTTGGCTATCAAGGATGCCATATGAGATTTTGGCCATCGGCTCTAATCGATATAGATCTGACGGCTAGAAACTAGCAGGGAATTCTCAGGGATTTTGATAGGCGCGGGGCCATGTTTTAAGTTTTATGCGATGAGTTGTAGCACATACATTGGTCGATATTATATGAGGATTTGTTTAATATATAACCAATGGGGTTAGAGGAAAGTGGGACCTATGTATAGGTGGAGTAATATAATGTGATATAATGTGGGTTGGGACTTTATAATAAGGAATTAATATATACGGGGTTTACGTATATATAAGGGAATTAATAAAATAAAGTTAATTAAGAGATTTAATATGAATGTAATGTGGGATTATATTATGTGCGAGAATTTATAAAATACACTTAGCATGGTGTTAAAACTAATATCGGGGTGGGATTTTCATAGTGGGGCCCAATATTATTATTTTACACTTGAAAGTTAGGGTAATTGTATTTTAGAAGCTATTATGAATGAAAATGGAAGTTAATAAATGGATTTCACTTTTCAAAAGGAAAATTTTGCATTTAAACTAAGGAAAAGGGGTTTTTTCTAAGGAAAAAGAGTGAAGTAAGGGGAGAGAGTTAAAATGAAGGGGAAGGAGTATTCTTACAAGGGAAATGAGTTTAGAGGGAAAATAGTAAATATGAAATGACCAATTTCTGCTATCCATGCCTTGTGAAAACTGCTTCTGCCTACCCATCATTTACCTTAACATTTTTTCTTCATTTCTTTGGGTGCATTTATTCTTGCATACCCTTTTTATTTTTCGTTTAACAACAAACTATCTAAGTATATCCTTAGTACTTCCAAGGGCTCAGATTAAACTGTTGAGCTCCTTATTATTCTCTACCTAACTACTAATCTTCCAAGATTAAACAGTTTGTATAGATCTTTTTCTGTATCTATCAGCATGAAAGTTCAAGATTAAGTAGTTTGACCTTCATGGATTATGACATCTTTGACAAGATACACAATATTATTTTGAAAAGTAAAGTAAAAAGTAGTGGCATTTGAATTTGCATCACTTTCATGATCTATTTTTTATCTATTTTTGTTGAGGTTCATTTTTTATATTATTTTTGATATTTTTCTTTAAGTCCTTTGATTTTTCTATTAGGAATTTTAACCTCTTTACCTTTTTTAATATGGGAAAACAATTTGCAGAAAGAAACTTATGTACATATTACAAGACTAATCATAGTCAATTCAAAATTATGAATCCTATTATTATAGCACCCTAACGGTGGCTCCACATGGGAATGGCATTTCCTGGTGAAATGTCAAGAACTTTAAGATCAGTAGCCTTTGAACTTTGATTATCATTGCCTTGGCACTGTTTTATGAGCTCTGATTTTTTCATACTTATGATATTTTGTCTTTCAAAGCTTAGGGTGTTCTCTTAGTGCTTCAAATTTGCAAGAAAAACATCCAATCCAATATATGCTTTGCAATGATATGTACAATGAGAAAAGTAAACAAAGTGAGTTAATGTTAATCAGGGGAATAGTAATGCTTCAACATTCTACCATTGTTAGGTCCATCTGGCAAATCTGATCCATCAAACTCTTTCAAAAAGAATGCATTGTTACCTCTGTAACCATAAATGACATAGGGACATTTCCATAGGAAATCGAATTTACCATTTTTACCTTTTTCTTCTCTGCTAGAATCCCACTTAAGAACTTTTTCACCTATGTAAAAGTCATCTTCCTTTGTTTTCCTTTCAAATATATTTTTGATCTTATCTTGGAAAATTTTTGACTTGACATATACTTCTTCCTGGGTTTGCTACAAGTTTATGGTCTGATTTATCCTTCTCTAAATATCATTGGTTTCTACCTGCAGTTCTTGGATCATCTTCGTCACTAGAACCCCTAAAGAGGATGTAAAAACAACATCCATCCCATATACAAGTTGATAAGGGGATGTACCAATGGATTTCTTTGTGGTGATTCTATCTGCCCATAAGGCATTAATTAACCTTTTGTTCCAAGTGTTTTTTTGCCTTTTAACAATTTCTTGATAATATTAACAAGGCTTTTATTTGAGGATTATACAAGTCCATTACCTTAAGGGTAATAGGAAGTGGAATGGCTAAGGATAATGTGGTATTTGTTATAGAAATCAATCATTTTCTTAGACTTGAAAGTAACTGCATTATCAATAATGAGATTTTGAGGGCATCCAAATCTAGACAATATATTGTTTTCTAGGAATGAGATTATAACAGAACCAGTGGCTTGTCTAGAAGGAATGGCTTCTATCCACTTGGTGAAATAGTTTGTGGCTATCAAAATCCATTTGTGCTGGGCTGAGGAGGGTGGGTGAATTTCACTAATGAAGTCTAGACCCCATTGCTGAAATGGCATTTCTATGGAGATCAAGGGGTAAAGGTAATAGCTTTTTTCTTCCCTTCAAAATAGCTTTTTTCTGTGGATCTAATCGATATAGATCTGACGGCTAGAAACTAGCAGGGAATTGTCGGGGATTTTGATAGGCGCAGGGCCATGTTTTAAGTTTTATGTGATGATTTATAGCACATACATTGGTCGATATTATATGAGGATTTGTTTAATATATAACAAATGGGGTTAGAGTAAAGTGGGAACTATGTATAGGTGGGGTAATATAATGTGATATAATGTGGGTTGGGACTTTATAATAAGGAATTAATATATACGGGGTTTACGTATATATAAGGGAATTAATAAAATAAATTTAACTAAGAGATTTAATATGAATGTAATGCGGGATTATATTATATGCGAGAATTTATAAAATACACTTAGCATGGTGTTAAAACTAATATCGGGGTGGGATTTTCATAGTGGGGCCCAATATTATTATTTTACACTTGAAAGTTAGGGTAAGTGTATTTTAGAAGCTATTATGAATGAAAATGGAAGTTAATAAATGGATTTCACTTTTCCAAAGGAAAATTTTGCATTTAAACTAAGGAAAAAGAGTGAAATAAGGGGAGAGGGTTAAAATGAAGGGGAAGGAGTATTTTTACAAGGGAAATGAGTTTAGAGGGAAAATAGTAAATATGAAATGACCAATTTCTGCTATCCATGCCTTGTGAAAACTGCTTCTGCCTACCCATCATTTACCTTAACATTTTTTCTTCATTTCTTTGGGTGCATTTAGGCTTGCAGACCCTTTTTATTTTTATTTTAACAACAAACTATATAATTCTATCCTTAGTACTTCCAAGGGCTCAAATTAAACTGTTGAGCTCCTTATTATTCTCAACCTAACTACTAATATTCCAATATTAAACAGTTTGTATAGACCTTTTTCTCTATCTATCAGCATGAAATTTAAAGCATGAAAGTTCAAGATTAAGTAGTTTGACCTTCATGGATTGTGGCATCTTTGACAAGCTACACACAATCTTATTTTGAAAAGTAAAGTAAAAAGTAGTGGCATTTGAATTTGCATCACTTTCATGATCTATTTTTTATCTATTTTTGTTGAGGTTCATTTTTTATATTATTTTTGATATTTTTCTTTAAGTCCTTTGATTTTTCTTTTAGGAATTTTACCCTCTTTACATTTTTTAATATGGGAAAACAATTTGCAGAAAGAAACATATGTACATATTACAAGACTAATAATAGTCAATTCAAAATTATGAATCCTATTATTATATCACCCTAACGGTGGCTCCACATGGGGATGGCATTTCCTGGTGAAATGTCAAGAACTTTAAGATCGGTAGCCTTTGAACTTTGATTGTGATTGCCTTGGCACTGTTTTCTGAGCTCTGATTTATTCATACTTATGAAATTTTGTCTTTCAAAGCTTAGGGCATTCTCTTAGTGCTTCAAATTTGCAAGAAAAACATCGAATCCAATATATGCTTTGCAATGATATGTACAATGAGAAAAGTAAACAAAGTGAGTTAATGTTAATCAGGGGAAGAGTAATGCTTCAACATTCTACCATTGTTAGGTCCATATAGCAAATCTGATCCATCGAAATCCTTCAAAAATAATGCATTTTTACCTCTGTAACCATAAATGACATAGGGACATTTCCATAGGAAATCGAATTTACCATTTTTACCTTTTTCTTCTCTGCTAGAATCCCACTTGAGAACTTTGTCACCTATGTAAAAGTCATCTTCCTTTGTTTTCCTTTCAAATATATTTTTAATCTTATCTTGGACAATTTTTGACTTGACATATACTTCTTCCCTGGTTTGCTACAAGTTTATGGTCTGATTTATCCTTCTCTAGATATCATTGGTTTCTACCTGCAGTTCTTGGATCATCTTCGTCACTGGAACTCCTAAAGAGGATGTAAAAACAACATCCATCCCATATACAAGTTGATAAGGGGATGTACCAATGGATTTCTTTGTTGTGATTCTATCTGCCCATAAGGCACTAATTAACCTTTTGTTCCAAGTGTTTTTTTGTCTTTTAACAATTTCTTGATAATTTTAACAAGGCTTTTATTTGAGGATTATACAATTCCATTACCTTAAGGGTAATAGGAAGTGGAATGGCTAAGGATAATGTGGTATTTTTTATAGAAATCAATCATTTTCTTAGACTTGAAAGTAGCTGCATTATCAATAACGAGATTTTGAGGGCATCCAAATCTAGACGATATATTGTTTTCTAGGAATGAGATTATGACAGAACCAGTGGCTTGTCTAGAAGGAATGGCTTCTATCCACTTGGTGAAATAGTTTGTGGCTGTCAAAATCCATTTGTGTTGGGCTGAGGAGGGTGGGTGAATTTCACCAATGAAGTCTAGACCCCATTGCTGAAATGGAATTTCTGTGGAGATCAAGGGGTAAAGGTAATATATTTTTTCTTCCCTTCAAAATAGCTTTTTTCTATGGATCTAATCGATATAGATCTGACGGCTAGAAACTAGCAGGGAATTGTCGGGGATTTTGATAGGCACAGGGCCATGTTTTAAGTTTTATGTGATGAGTTATAGCACATACATTGGTCGATATTATATGAGGATTTGTTTAATATATAACCAATGGGGTTAGAGTAAAGTGGGACCTATGTATAGGTGGGGTAATATAATGTGATATAATGTGGGTTGGGACTTTATAATAAGGAATTAATATATACGGGGTTTACGTATATATAAGGGAATTAATAAAATAAATTTAATTAAGAGATTTAATATGAATGTAATGCGGGATTATATTATGTGCGAGAATTTATAAAATACACTTAGCATGGTGTTAAAACTAATATCGGGGTGGGATTTTCATAGTGGGGCCCAATATTATTATTTTACACTTGAAAGTTAGGGTAAGTGTATTTTAGAAGCTATTATGAATGAAAATGGAAGTTAATAAATGGATTTCACTTTTCCAAAGGAAAATTTTGCATTTAAACTAAGGAAAGGGGGTTTTTTCTAAGGAAAAAGAGTGAAGGGGAGAGGGTTAAAATGAAGGGGAAGGAGTATTTTTACAAGGGAAATGAGTTTAGAGGGAAAATAGTAAATATGAAATGACCAATTTCTGCTATCCATGCCTTGTGAAAACTACTTCTGCCTACCCATTTAAGTAGTTTGACCTTCATGGATTGTGGCATCTTTGACAAGCTACACACAATCTTATTTTGAAAATTAAAGTAAAAAGTAGTGGCATTTGAATTTGCATCACTTTCATGATCTATTTTTTATCTATTTTTGTTGAGGTTCATTTTTTATATTATTTTTGATATTTTTCTTTAGGTCCTTTGATTTTTATTTTAGGAATTTTACCCCCTTTACATTTTTTAATATGGGAAAAAAATTTGCAGAAAGCAAAGTATGTACATATTACAAGACTAATCATAGTCGATTCAAAATTATGAATCCTATTATTATAGGATCCTAAATGGTGGCTCCACATGGGGATGGCATTTTCTGGTGAAATGTCAAGAACTTTAAGATCGGTAGCCTTTGAAATTTGATTGTGATTGCCTTGGCATTGTTTTCTGAGCTCTGATTTATTCATACTTATGATATTTTTTCTTTCAAAGCTTAGGGCCTTCTCTTACGGCTTCAAATTTGCAAGAAAAACATCCAATCCAATATATGCTTTGCAATGTTATGTACAATGAGCAAAGTAAACAAAGTGAGTTAATGTTAATCAGGGGAATAGTAATGCTTCAACATTCTACCATTGTTAGGTCCACCTAGAAAATCTGATCCATCAAACTCCTTCAAAAAGAATCCATTGTTACCTCTGTAACCATAAATGACATAGGGACATTTCCATAGGAAATCGAATTTACCATTCTTACCTTTTTCTTCTCTGCTAGAATCCCACTTAAGAACTTTGTCACCTATGTAAAAGTCATCTTCCTTTTTTTTCCTTTCAAATATCTTTTTAATCTTATCTTGGACAATTTTTGACTTGACATATACTTCTTCCCTAGTTTTCTACAAGTTTATGGTCTGATTTATCCTTCTCTAGATATCATTGGTTTCTACCTGCAGTTCTTGGATCATCTTCATCTCTGGAACTCCTAAAGAGGATGGAAAAACAACATCCATCCCATATAAAAGTGGATAATGGGATGTACCAATGGATTTCTTTGTGGTGATTCTATCTTCCCATAAGGCATTAATTAACCTTTTGTTCCAGGTGTTTTTTTTGTCTTTTAACAATTTCTTGATAATATTAACACAGCTTTTATTTGAGGATTATACAATTCCATTACCTTAAGGGTAATAGGAAGTGGAATGGCTAAGGTTAATGTGGTATTTTTTATAGAAATCAATCATTTTCTTAGACTTGAAAGTAGCTGCATTATCAATAACGAGATTTTGAGGGTGTCCAAATCTAGACAATATATTGTTTTCTAGGAATGAGATTATGACAGAACCAGTGGCTTGTCTAGAGGGAATGGCTTCTATCCACTTGGTGAAATAGTTTGTGGCTGTCAAAATACATTTGTGTTGGGCTGAGGAGGGTGGGTGAATTTCACCAATGAATTCTAGACCCCATTGCTGAAATGGAATTTCTGTGGAGATGAAGGGGTAAAGGTAATAGCTTTTTTCTTCCCTTCAAAGATCTGGCATTTGTGACAGGAGGTCACATACTTTCATACATTTGCAAGAGGTGTGAGCCAGTAAAAACCAACTCTCAAGATTTTATCTACGGTTGATTTCCAGTAAAGGTGTCCTCCACAGTCATCTGCTTGAAACTCCTCCATAACGTTATCAACTTCATCTTTAAGTAAAAATTCAATAAAATTCCACCATGGTCTTTCCAAAATAGAGAATTATCTATGACGCAAAATTTCATTTCTTTTAACTTTAAGAACCTAGCTTTAGTTCTTGACAATCCAGGAGGAGCTTGTAAGTTTAGTAATACAAATATGATATCTGCATACCATGGTGAATGTAAGAAAGTGTCACTGATATATGGAGTCACCATCTCTTTGTGATCATCTAATTAAGCAATAAAATTTATATCTAAGGCCAGAAAGTTTGATTCAGCCATGAGTTTGGCTAAACCTTGGCCTTTAATGATTATGTTGGGCTTAATTTCCATGTCATATTCCAAAATGGTGGCAATCCATTTTCCCCTTTTTCCATCAGGTCCATTCTAAGTCAGAATCTGAATTTGGAACATAAGCAATGATGTGTGAATATAAGATGTACACTCTAAAGTATTTAATTGCCTTCACTAAAGCCAGTGCTTATTTTTCCATTATGTTATACTTCAATGTGGTATCTCTTAGTGATTTTCTATATAAAAAAAATGGGTTGTTTATAACCCTAAGCATTCTTCTATGATAATATTGCAGCAATAGTATGTTCTGAAGCAAAAGAAAAAATAATAAAATATTTTTTGAAATCAAGACTTATTAGGACAAGTGTTCTTGTAAGTTCATGTTGGATTGATTCAAAGGATTGTTTGGCCTCTACTATCCATTGAAGTGTTGAGTATTTATTTAACATGTTATTTAGTTCTCTAATTATTTATGTTAAGTTTGAAATGGATCTTCTAAGAAAATTGATCTTACCTAAGAAAGCCTACAATTCCTTAATATTTCTATGATGACTTATTTTCAAAATGGCCTCTATTCTAGTTGGGTCTATCCTAATTCCTTCTTTTGAGATTATATTTCCTAATATTTTACCTTCTTCAAGTCTAAAGAGAGTGTTTTTGGGATTCAAAGAAATACCAATTTTTTTGCATTTAATAAACAATTGTCTCAGATGATCTCAATGTCCATTGTCGGTTTCTGAAAATATGGTTATATCATCTAGATAAATTACAATAAAATCATGAATTTCTTTGCCAAAAGCTATATCCATATCTCTCTGGAAAGTAGCTCCTGCATTCATTAATCCAAAAGGCATTTTCAAATACATGAAAGTACCCCATGGAGTAGTAAATGTTGCCTTTGGTTGGTCTTCTGGCTAAACGAAGATTTGATTATACCCAGAGAATCCATCAAGTAATTAAATATTGGATGAAGCAACCAACCTCTGTAAATTATGATCCATCTTGGGGAGAGGGTAGTTATCTTTTAGGGACACCTTATTTAAGTTCTGGAAATCAACACAATGTATGATTTCCCCTGTTTTCTTCCTAGTGGGAAGTAAGTTTGAAACCCAATCAAAATATCTTATAGGTGCAATGATATGTGCTTCATACAACCTTTTCACCTCTTTTTCAATCAAAGTTATAAGAACTGGATTGATTCTTCTAAGCTTCTATTTGAATGGTTTATGATCTTCTTTGATAGGTATTTTGTGTTGTATTATGCTAGTGTCATAAGATTTTAGGTCTTCATAACTCCATGCAAATACATCCTGAAATTATTTAAATAAAGCTATGTATTTCAATTTTTCTTCTTCAAGTTGTGCTTTGGAAATTTGCTGAGCTTAGGCCTTTGTTCTATTTCTATATTGCCTTCTTTTATGTCTGATCTTAATGGTTCCATCTTTGGTTTTTTTTGCAACATCATTTGAATCAAAAATATCTTCTAATGGGGCTAATCCCTTAGGTAAAAGGTTATTATTAAGTTTTAAAATGTCAGAATCATCATCTCCTATTTCTTCTATTTCTACCTTTTCTAATTTATCTATTTATACTTGAGTGAATTTATTGGGTTCAGTGAAATATAAATCATTTACATCTATCTCACTGTCTATTTTATCATCTACTGTACAATCTGTATCTATGTTACAATTCTAGAATTCTGCCTCAACATTCATAAAGTGATAGATTTGAGTATCCTATGTAAAAAATTTCCAATATTTTAAGTTGTCTAGTATAGTAGGCATGTGTCTTACTTCTGTTGTATATTGGTGATTTGGCTGAAAAGGCAGATTGTAGGTACTAGCAAAATTTGCTAAACTATGTTCCTCTATGTTTTGTTTTCTAGGAATTATAGGAAAGTCACATTCAAGCAATTCTTTAATCATATCTAAAAATGTTTCTCTGTATTTAATTAATATAGGGCTATACTTAGAATATTCTTCTCTAATTTGTTTTACAATTAAGTCTGAGTCTCCCATGATAGAAAATATTTTTCCTCCTAAATTTCTAACAATCTGTAGTCCTAAAATCAAAACTTCATACTCTGCCATGTTTTTTGTACATATAAAGTTTAATCTAAAGGCATGACCTTCTGAATGATTGTTTTCCATGTTATGAATCCAAACTCCTGCTCCTAATTTGTTCACTGAGCCATGAAAGTATAACTGCCACATTGATTCATGAAATATGTTGTCATTGTCAACTTCCTTATTTTTCTGTTTTAAAGCTGTGTTTTTATTTATGCCAGAATCTTAATTACACAAAATGAAGGAATCCATATCAGAATGTATAGTGTAAATGGAATAATTCTGAGGTTTTTATGTACTATAGACCATGCACTTCACTAGAGTCTCTCTGTAAAGTTTCTTAGGTTGACAAAATACTGAAATAGTTGCATAAGACATGTCTAATTGTAGATATCCTTGCAGTTTTGCTCCCCATGAGTGAGATAACAATATTCCATACTTAGGAGGGATATCAGCTACTACAATATCCATTACTATACTTTTTCCTAGGTATTGGACTAAAGTGACACAAATATTTTATTAAGCCAAGACATTTCACTTTACTAGAGTCAAAAGAGAAGAGATCTTTGTATGGTCTAGTTACATCTAAATTCAAAGTTTCCATAATAGCTTCTGGAATTAAATTGTGGGATGCTCCTGAATCTAGCATATCATTGTGTAGGATTTGATCATATATACTCAAGCTAATGTAGAAAGGAGGAACACCACCTTCTTCATGTTTTCCATTGACCTCTAGGCCAAAAGTAGTTCTGGTTTATCATCACTTAGATTTACAGAGTCTTCTCCTTCACTAATGTTTAAGGTTTCAGTGATCTGTGAATTGTATAAATCATGTTTTACCAATTATGTTAAAGGAATTGGTATTTCCAATTTGGAAATTTCAGTTTGGATGTTGAATCGTGCTTGTGTTTTTCCTAACTGAATGATTTCTTCTTTAGTAACTGTAGTTTCAGTGTTTTTTTCTTCTTTACCTACAGTTGGTTTTTATGTTTGTGTTTCCACTGTTTTAATATTTTCAATCTTATTATCAGGGACAGTTTGAGTTGCAATGGAATTTTTTGCAGAATCTTTTGAAGTTTCAAGATCAGTTGATTTTGGATCAGAAGCAGATGATTTAGAATAAAGTTTGAACAACAGTAAATTTTTTAGGATCAGCTTTTGTTTTATCATCATGTGTATTTTTAGCATAGGCTGTTGTTTTAGCAGTAGTATATTTTTTAGGATCAACTGATGTTTGAACAACAGTATCTGTAATGTCTACAGTTTTAGGATTGGGTGTTATTTTTGGAATATAAATTTTCTAATTAGGACTTGAATTTTTCTGATTTGAGCTAGAGTTTTGCTGGGTTTTCCTAAGGAGAATTTGAAGTACTTTGGTTTTAGGAGCTTCTACTATATTCCTTGTCTTAGTTTGGGTAGATTTCTTAGCAATGTCTTCTACCTTTTTCTTACTCCTAAGGTTATATTTATTGTGAACTTCATTAATGGAAAACTCATAACCTTGCTTATAATCAAAAGACTCTCCAGATTCTAACTGTAACTATTGTAATTCATAGAATTCTTGTTCTTCTTGTGTAAGAAAAATAGTATTATCATCATTAATGCCCATTAAGTTAATCTCAGTGTCTTCATTATCTTCATTTTGATGAGAACTTTCAGCATAGTTCTCTTCGAAAGGTGGTCTTATTGTTTTATCAGGTGCTGATTCTCTAGATTTACTAGTGTTGGTGTTTTTTCTAAAGTTGGGATTTCTTATTTGAGGACCTTGTTGTTGATTATCCCAATGTGGTTTCCTTTCCATAATTTCTAGTCTATCCATCATTTTCTCCATGGATTTTGCTAAGCTATCTATTTTACTATCTAATGTAGATGTTTCGTCTTTTATTGTTACCCTTTTTTCATTTCTCATTCTTTCTCTCTTGGCTAACAAATTGGCTTCTACACTAACTGAAATGTTTTTCATTTGTTCTAGTGTTTCTAGGTTCCTTTCCCTCAGTTGGTATGACATATCCATATCAAAACCATCAGTAAATTTGAGTAAAGATAGACTTGGTGGGGGTTTAATGTTCGTTGGAATAGCATTATAGATACTATTGAATAGAGTACAATAGTCTTGAACTGACTCATTAGGTCCTCCTTTTATGTGCTCATATTCAGACAAAATTTGTAAAGGATTCTTCTTTTTCTCCCATCTACTAACAAATAATCTATGGAAGGCTTCTAAATCAACAACATGATTGGCAGGTAAATATTTAAACCATTTCTTTACTTCTCCAGCTAAAGTTTGGGAAAACAGTCTCATTTGGACATCAGATTCATCAACTTCATGCAATTCAAAGTAATGAGTCATTTTGTTAACATGTTGTGTAGTGTATTGACTAGTTCCATCAAATTGAGGGATATTGCCTTGATAATCTTGGGGCATGTTAAGTAATTGAACCAATAGAACCAAAGGATCATATATGGCTGCCATGGCTAAGATTATAGCTGGGCTGGGAGGTAAATATGAGGTGCTTGGTGATGAGGTTGAGGTACTTGTAGATGAGTTTGGGACACTAGAAGATGTACTAGGGAATGTGGTTGAAGTGCTTGAAAATTCTACCTTCCAAATATAGAGACTAGTGCCGAAACAACAAAATTGACTCTTCATTGAATTGGGCAAGCGACTGCAGGACAAAAACTGAAGATTAAAAATGGAAAGCGGCTCTGCATAGGGACAGTTGAAAGTAACATTTCGACAATTTTACCCTTATCATTATAGTCCTATTTTTATGGAAATTTCATATCATTGAAATCTTATAGGTTAGCTTGTATTCATGTGTCTAACCCATATAACATGGAAAATTATCCCTGCCATTAATTTGCTACAAGTGTAAGATGGAAAATGATCCCTGTTATTAAGTTGCTACAACTAGAGTTCTGATTCCCCGTTCAATTCCATGTTGCCAGCATTAACTTGGAAATGAATTTCACTGTATGGATGCACGTACTTGGTGGGCTTAACAATCGCTTGTATTTTGGTTGATTGAAAATTGAGCTCTTTTCCACCGTTGATGAATCTGGATCGTACCACCGAGATGACTTCAGGTGGCTAGGTTAGCAAACCATACCCTTAATTCCCTTCATTGTTGGTCATTTGGTGTACATCTCTCGGTGGTCTTCCGCTCTACAACTGCACAACTTTCCTCAGGAAGGGAGCATGGCTCTGTCTTTGATATCGACCTCCATGCAGAAGCTATTACTATTTCTTCCATCATCTTCAGTTACTGGCAATTTCACGACTGTCATTTCTTTTTTTATCTTTATGGCTTTTTACAACTAAGGGAATGTGCACATTCTCTCGATTTCCTTCTTTTTTTGAAAAATCGTTAGCACTCCAACTATTGAATTATGTATAAAATTTCGTCCTCTTTTGTTCTATTACAGGCAGGGTTACTAGTGAACTTTTTCTTCTCTTTACCAGGTAGTAATGACCTTCAAAGTTTGTCATTTTCATGGTTTCAGTCTAATTTACTGTCTGGAAATTTACTAACTCATTTAATGTCATTTTACAGGTAATCCCTTCTCACAACGCTCAGTCTTTAGCTTCAATTTGCGGTTATTGCTTCGCTAACTTCTAACAACTCCGATATTTCCAGGTACCATACAGTTTTCTCATAGGCTATCGTTAAGTGGTCAATATTCGTTGCACTGTCCTGCTGGTTCCTCAATTGTGGAGATATGATTTCTACAGCTGCATCTTTAATTTTGATGTATGAGGAAATAGGGTTAATAATCCTAAGGCTACCACGCAACAAGAGTTCACGTTTTATTTTCATTTGGGTAGCTTTGTTTGCCTACTAGCGTGTACATGATTTATCATTGAATTTCTAATGTATTGTGTTAAGGTCTTTTAACCATATATAATGATAAATACAAACTTGTGAAAGAGGGTTTTTCTATTACTCATGTAACAAAATTCTTTTTTCTTTTATATGAACTCTTGCATATAAATATTTGTCTCAGCTTTTATGTAAATTTCATGGAACTGTACATTGCCATGTGCAGAATCATTGTTGGTCATTTGGTGTACATCTCTCGGTGGTCTTCCACTCTACAACTTTCCTCTGGGAAGGGGCATGGCTCCTGTGCTGATGTCAGCCTCCATGCAACTGTGCCTATTTCTTCCATCATCTTTCGGTGCACAACAAAGTTTGTCTACCTCATTTCTTGCACGCACCTCTTCTTGAGCACCTACAACTAAGGGAATGTGCACATTCTCTCGATTTCCTTCTTTTTTTGAAAAATCGTTAGCACTCCAACTATTGAATTATGTATAAAATTTCGTCCTCTTTTGTTCTATTACAGGCAGGGTTACTAGTGAACTTTTTCTTCTCTTTACCAGGTAGTAATGACCTTCAAAGTTTGTCATTTTCATGGTTTCAGTCTAATTTACTGTCTGGAAATTTACTAACTCATTTAATGTCATTTTACAGGTAATCCCTTCTCACAACGCTCAGTCTTTAGCTTCAATTTGCGGTTATTGCTTCGCTAACTTCTAACAACTCCGATATTTCCAGGTACCATACAGTTTTCTCATAGGCTATCGTTAAGTGGTCAATATTCGTTGCACTGTCCTGCTGGTTCCTCAATTGTGGAGATATGATTTCTACAGCTGCATCTTTAATTTTGATGTATGAGGAAATAGGGTTAATAATCCTAAGGCTACCACGCAACAAGAGTTCACGTTTTATTTTCATTTGGGTAGCTTTGTTTGCCTACTAGCGTGTACATGATTTATCATTGAATTTCTAATGTATTGTGTTAAGGTCTTTTAACCATATATAATGATAAATAAAAACTTGTGAAAGAGGGTTTTTCTATTACTCATGTAACAAAATTATTTTTTCTTTTATATGAACTCTTGCATATAAATATTTGTCTCAGCTTTTATGTAAATTTCATGGAACTGTACATTGCCATGTGCAGAATCAATTTGATAATAATATTTCTATTTTATGAATTTTTTATGTTGTAAATTTGTAGATGTGTTTTTTAGCTAGGCTACTTCTACGATTCATATTTTCGCTCTATCATATAGGGCTCATTTTATATACTTTGTTAATTTGCAATGGTGTTTGTTCTCCTTCGTTTTGGGCTTCATATATATATATATATATATATATATATATATATATATATATATATGAACCCTTCATTTACATTCGCCCCCCGCCTTATGGTGTAAAACCTTACCTGTACCATCATGTTAGGGTTTAAACCTCTCGGCTCATGGTTCTGTCTTGGTACTAAATGCTAATAGTTTTCTTGCATGGTTAATTCTCAAATATGTATTAATTTCATGGGTATTCTATGAATTATTCTTTTCCATTTCCTGCAAGACTTCGTACTGAGAAATTGTGTTTTCTATTATGTTCTATTCTTACCAAGATCATTGTCCTTACTAGCCTCGCCCGACTTTGTTTTCGTCTGAAATATCCTGTTCAATCGCTAGGGTTTCAATTATTCCCCCACAGACTTTCTCGTTGGGTACACTGTATATAGGTTGGTGCTTAGATAAACATTTTTTTGATACTTAGCTCTTGCCCATAGACAAGTCCTCGATGGAAGATAGGTTTGTTTAAGGGTATTCTCTCATTCACATTATACACTGAATTTTTCTCTATTAAATGATCTCTATTCATTCACCTTTAATCTATCCACAGTACCCTGTCTCTGCCACGATACTAGAACAAGATAAACAAGTAATGTGTCATTCTTTTAAAAACTAATTTCTTTCTTACATGTATATTCTGTAATAAAAAAAACTTCAGATATAATCTTTCACAATTCAAAAGAGTACTATAACAACACAACTTGTCAGAGTTATCACATAATCTACAAAACTTATCTGAAATTTCATTCCATTGGTTAATCCACCTAACCATGAGTGAGGCGATCACTTCCTAAACTCCCCCTGTGCTCCTCACCAGAGGAGAAGTTAGCACAATCTTTCTTGGAGATAGCCCTCAACTCCTTTCTCTAGCTTCTTCTCTGGTTCAAGTTGCAGAGTTTCACTTGTTGTCAACCAACTCTGAACCACTCTGTAGTGTTTTGTTGTTTCTTTCTTTTCAATTTTGACGGAACCCCTTCTCATCCCTTGAGATTTCCTTTTCATCCTCAAAGAAGAAGGTAACTACTCTGAAAATCTTGGAATTATTTACCAACTAATTATGGAAATTATAAATGTAAGTATTTATTCATAAAAAAATAACTTAGGTTCATCAACCACTTTAATTCAAATGTAATTTTTATAAAAAATTAAAATAAAAATGAAGAAATTAAGTTGGGCGTTACATCATACAATGTTTATTTAGATTATCCTACTAACCCTCCAACAAAATGACATGAAATAAATAATTATTTTAAATGAATAGATGATGTGCGTGTGGGTAGCTAATAGCTAAAATAGATGATGGTGGTGTTTTTTTCAATGAGCTTCTTTTGCTTTCTTCTTAGACTCCTCCGTCTTGTGATCTTTGTGGACGACATATCCCTCTGCTCCAACTGCAACTGTGCCCATAATATTCTCATGTATCCTATGCCTCTATGCATGTCAGATACACACATAACCTTGTTAAAAAAAAATTACCATAACTATTCTAAATGCATCATTAAACTTTTATACAATTTAAATTAAAGAAAGGATTATAATGCTAACTCCGATTATAAACATATGGCATTGTATAACCGAAGTTCATTAAAACTGGCATACGTGATTCATTGATTCATATATTGTAAATTCAGTGTGAATAATAAAGGTACTCATGTATAGTTCTTTCATATCACAATTGGAGTTCATTAAAACTGGCATACATGATTCATTGATTCATATCTTGTAAATTCACTGCCAATAATAAAAGTACCCATGTATAGTTCTTTCGTATCATGATTGGAGTTGGATTTGTATTAAATATATACTTAGAATTGAATTCTCTTACATCATTGTTATCTCGTAAGTAATCATTTACCATTACATGATTTTGGAATATATTTGTATACAATTCATTTCTTGGGAATTGTCGATAGTACCGTTGGTGTATACATGTCCCTGTTTTGATTCATTGGATTTAACCCTAGCAGATCAACGGTCCAAATGTAGACTAGGGGAGTTAGGGTAACTACCCCTATCCCCGTTCCTTGCATCCTTTCATTTTCGTTGTCGCCCAAAGGTGAGGTCCGCAGCTTTGAAAAAATGATTTTTCTCCATGGAGGTAAAATCCTGTCTCGGCTCTTGAATATTTTGTTAGAGAAAGAAATTCATGGTGCTATGAATTTTTTCCAAGGTATAATATTCTCTGTTTATTTCCTACCTTTTTTATTACGTTTAATTCTTGGATCTTCTCTGCCTGGGTATCGCTCCACTTCCAACAGGATGATGTTACACTATCACAACACTCTTATGTCAGGCCTTCGGCTCCTCATACTTATTCATATTGTTTAATAAATTCATATTTTAAACTTGATTTCATTTAAGGGTTTACATGTATGTCTCCATTCTTGTGAGTGTTTTCCCAGTTTTAAGCTCCCCTTATTTTTCAGGGTTTTTGGGTTATGATTGCCCTTTCGCTTCTCTTTGGCCTGCCGACAATGAATCTCAACCTTCAGTTTCGGCTTCAGACATTGAAGTTTCTATTTTGTTGAAGGTAAATATCGACTTCCCTTGCCTCTATGCTGTGAGAGCTTGCTTTAGTTTCATGTTTATGATTTTTACTGTAAGAATTTCATTTAACCTTTGAGCTTACTCTTTCCGTCATGGTCTAATAGGTTTGCAGCAAGGAAGAAACCCTTGCCTCGTTCTGCTCTTCTATCGTTATCCCGGACTATAACCTAAATGTTACAAATTTGATTATTTTGAATATCATCTATTTTTTCATTAAATTCATATTTCTTTCATCTGAGGACATTTTCCTCTATTTTAGAATATTACGAGCTCTTACAAGATTTTAGTTTTCGCTAATCTTTCAGTTGTTTTGAGATTTAAATATACATGTTATCATTTCGAGCACTTATTTATACTAAGGCCTCTCGGCTTTTCTTTTAAATAGAGTACTGGGTATTATTCACGCTGTCATTAGCTAAGCTTTGTATAGTTGTCTTAGTTTTCGATATATGAGCAACAATATTCGTAGACTGTATATCCTCCATATTTTAATAAGAGGCAGAGTGTTCAAGTTTTCCGTACTATGAATCCTATGTATATTCTTATGACAATAACCAGGAGACTTTGGCAGTGATACCCCGTGGGCCGTGGTTCTGTCCTAAACTCTTGAGTCCGTCTTTGATGTGTTTTTCCTATTTACAGGGATTTAAAACTAAATATGATGTTTTTCATGTAAATGTTTTTTTGTCTCTAAATTTTCCTATTCGTCAAAAAAGAGAATTTATCTATACTTTGCAGAAAATACTAATAATTTCCACCCATATCATTCATACAGTAAAATGTTTATTTTATGGATTTCACAATACTGTTTTGGTATTAAGTATAGATTCTCTTCTTTTTTTTCTTATTACACATTTATGCATGGAGACCAAGATATTGTATTCTTTATATTGTCATTTCAGATAAAATAACACACTGCAAACTCTAATCAAATTCTAAATCTCAATCAAAGATGTTACACACATATTTATACAGGCAATAGTCTCAAGATAGGAATTCTATCTTGGACGTACAGTAATGTGGTTGAGAGATTCTCTCAACCACACACTAAACTAAGAGAAACTATATTCTAGCTACTCCCTATTATGTAGGAACGAACTCCTCAAATGGAGAATTACAACCATAGACCAGTAGGAATTGAATATTTCTCAACTCCCCCCCTTAATGACTACTTGTCATGATGTTAATTCACAAAGTCTGGTTGTGGTCAAACATAACAAAGAATATGTCGACGTCCATATAAAAGAGCAACCATCCACCGAAATGCATGGGTACCAACCGCTGCAACCGCTAGTCCTGTAGGATGTCCTTCGCATACATGATTATGTCGACCATTATCACTAAATATATGTACCTACAAATCCACCACCATCGGGCGAATTGCATGTACAGAATCTCCAAAACACAATCTGTCTCTCCCGGACAGATCTGCAACTTCTGATCTGCAACTCCCGCAGATCTTCCAATGAAGGTGAGGCTTCTTGCAGATCTTCCACTGAAGGTGAGGTGGTGTCTTCCCAAAAAAACAAAATCCGCTCCCAGAACAAAAAAATTTGCAAGGTAAAATCTTCACGCGGGTTTATCGTGCATTTCCATGCCAATCCCGTGATTTGGTGCGTTGGCGCGAGTATGTACTGAACAGTCATGCCAATTGTGCTTCTCAGCGCGACTATCAGCGAAGAAAGCACGCCAACTCCCTTCTTCTCAGAGATTAATGAATCATCTGAGACTGTGAGCGAGGCGTTACTGCAGTCCACCTGCTCTACCGAGCACAAAGCTCTCATGTACACGCGGCCACAAAGGGACTTTTAGCCACAAAGGCGATCCAGCCATAAAGGCTCTATAGGTGGTTTCTGGCTCACCACCAACCAGCCACAAAGGTGATATATCTGTGGTTTCTGGCTCACCAAAAACCATTACAAAGTGGTTTTAAGATCACCACGAACTTTCAAATGCCTTCACAAGGCTTACATTCCATACTTCAACATTTTGGAGTTTCTGGGTACACATAATGACCATTACAACAACCAAATAGACTTGCTTATAACATGTTAGGGAGTCTATTCCACAAACCACACTAACTCAAACAAACATCTACCTTGTTTTCCACCATAAACGTTGTTGCTGCTCCTTTACCTCATCTTTTCATAGTTCACATCTTGGGCATCCTTTTTTGTTCAAATAACTTCTTGGAACTCCACGTTTCACCTGTCATTTGTTAGAGTATCTAATTCTAACAAAATAAATTTACCTACATTGAGTTAGCTAGGCTCAATAAGGCTCAATAATCTTTAAACATGATTCCAAGAAACTAAATAAAACATGAAGTCTTCACATTAATTTCTTTTTCTGCCAAAAAATGATTATTTCCCAAGCATACCAATAACCATTCCAACGATACCTGTGAGGGGTCCACTGATAAACAAACTGGAACATAGGCACTCACAGCCACACGAAGAGAACATAATTTTCCCTTCAAGAACATTAATCCAGGACTCCACGGTCCAATCCTCCGTCGCGTTTCAGTATCCAATTCCCTAGCTTCGCAACATACTGCCACTTCCCCTGTTCACTATATCAAGGCTTGGTAATTGCTTTCAAGCATTCTTCCTCATGTTCACTACTTTCCATCACAATCTACTCCCCTGATCACACCAGGCACACAAAAACACGATCATCATGCAACTCCAACCACTACTCTTTGATGCCATTTTCATTGTCATGTCTTCATCGTATCTAGTAGTAGAACATTCCTACAAATAAATTTTTCTATTGTTGGAATGGGCAATTCCAAAAAAGACTCGCACTCATGACAATAGTTTCCCAAAATAAATGTCACAACATTTAATTTAACCAGATTTACATTACTCACATGACCACTCTTAAAAACATATTATGACATCACGCCAAATTTCGACAACAAAATTGAACATCAGTGCTTGACGATGCTACTCTCCCAACATACAAATATAACATGCTTCAACACCTTCATAGTTCACGCAATTTAAATACCTCTACCACTGGAACCAATCGATTCTAAGCTGTGAGCTCACATGGAGCATGGAAAGTCTGGCCTCGGCAAACATCTTCCAAATTTTCTCCCACATAAGAGAAAAGTGGTGAGACCTCCACCCCCCCACCACCAGTCATAACCCAATGAGTATGAAGATGGAGAACAAGAAAACACAAATTGATCTATCTTTGAAGTTCCTAAAGCACATGTGCCATTATCATGATTCTTGTCATAATGTTGAGCATCGAGAGCATCAATAAACATTCTTGAAAACATTACAAACTCCAGAAAAGAAGGCGTTGACATGACCCAGCTGTTGAGTACTGACCAAGAATCTCCATCAATAGGCATATGTGGAAGTACAGTAAGATTTGATGGCAGATTATACATTTGCCTGAATGCATTCTCAAATACAACCCTGCACTTCCCAGCATTTATTGTATCACAAAATTACCAAAAGTCATTATAATGTTGATCTCGCTTTGCTGCAATGCCACTCCTAGTATCTTTATCCATTCTAGCCAAAAATTAGAACACATCTCCATTATTCCCTGCTTGTACTACATCCACAAGAACTCTCTCAGCTTCAGTTGACAAGGAATCCTTTCTTCCAGTGGCACGCCAAGACTGAAATCCAATCCATGGATTTTTGTGGATATGATCAACCCTGTTAGCAATTGCCAAAAAGTGTCCATGTTCACAGAGAACATCTTTATAATAGCTGTCATTTAAAAATCGAAGCCGGTCTGCTGCCTCCATGTCATCTGCCCCTGCCCTTCGTCCTTTTGCAGATAGACTTAATCCACGGTACAAAGCACAACCACGTAGGAAATACCAAGTACCCGGCCCATAATAAAGTTCATAAAAAAATAATGGCTGGTAGCACACGCATCCTTCAACTTCTCATGCCTTCACGCTCACCACACGAGCTACTTCAATCGAAGCTGATTGGTATTCCCACGAGAATCCACGATCTACACTATGGAACAATGGAACAGGCATCAATACAGTCAGGGCTGATATGGTTGTTGCAGGGAAGAAGGGAAGAGATCTGACCCAAATCGCAGCACACAACCGCAGACTCCCCTGAATCTGTGGAGACGACCTCCTATGGTCAAATCAGCGTCCTTTGCAATGGATTTGCACATCACCTGCTCTTCGCTCTGGGCCTGCAACCTGCGGACCTCTAATGAACCAAAACTATGGAATAATAGTGCAGTGCTTCTGTGAATCATTCCAAGGCCCACGTATATGCTAATATCAACGTGCTTCGCCCCAAAGAGTATTTGGATTACGAGTAGCTCGCAGATCAGGATGATTATGAAGTAGTCCGCAAGATAGGCATAGGAAAATAAAGCGAGGTATTTGTAGGGATCAATACCTCGAGCAACGAACATTATATTATCAAGATCTTGAAACCATCCAAGAGGGGAGGGTGCACATTTTCAAACTCTGAGTCGAGTAGTCGAGTTGCTATCAATACACCACGCAGATGCAAGAAGCAAATAAGCTCTTCGATCTTCTAGTCGAGCCACAGATCAATCGGCATCCACTTCAATTGTTTTCTGAACCGCACAAAGTCCAAGATCCTTATAAAATTTCTCCACGCAATGGTTGTAAGGTGTGCTACATGCGAGAACCAATCCACTCAGCAGAACATCCACAGATCTCCACAAAAAAAATAAATCTGATCTGATATGTGTAGCAAATTCATGAAAAACACAAGTAGCACACCTCCTTCGAAACACAACGGCCACACCACACCTCTGAACCACAGCTCCCACAGTCTTCAATATGCTGCCAGTCACTCCTCACATAGTGCTCCTCAGGGAGGCAACACTCTTCAGATGGAAAAACCCAAAAAATAAATTAAAAACAAAACTCTCTTATTTCCTATTTTCCCCCAGTCCACGAGGGGCTAAGGCCCACGTTCTGATACCAAGATAAAATAACACACTGAAAACTCTAATCAAATTCTATATCTCAATCAAAGATGTTACACACATATTTATACAAGAAATAGTCTCAAGATAGAAATTCTATCTTGGACGTACAGTAATGTGGTTGAGAGATTCTCTCAACCACACACTAAACTAAGAGAAACTATATTCTAGCTACTTCCTATTATGTATGAACAAACTCCTCAAATGGAGAATTACAACCATAGACAAGTAGGAATTAAATATTTCTCAACTATTTCCATATATTGTCATCTTTAACTCTAAGTATGTCCCATACTTACATTTCCAATTTCACACAGACTCTTTAACATAAGTAAATACTTACATTTCCTCTAAACCTGAGAGAGGCAATCGCATCCTCTTCTCCCCATGAAAATTTATCAAGTTAAGCCTCATAACTGTTGTCGAGCTTATACTTCTCTTGGGTTCTTAGAGCTCCACGGGCTCCCACCACCTATGGACTGCTCTATTTACAATATGGCATAATTGCAACTCGTCTATTATTTTTATGCAGAACCCTTCTCCTTCTTAGAATTTTCTATTTATTTTTGTCCTATTTAGTTAAGACATTACTTTTCCCCTTTTATTATGGTTTTTGAAAATTCTTTTTATTATTCAGTTATAATCACTCAAATTATTTATTTATTTTTCAAAAACATAAAATTTTCAGTCTTACTGACAAATAATCATATTCTTTTAATAATTCCAATGTTTTAAAATAAAATAACCATAATAAAGAAATAAATCAATGTGTTACAATGCCGGTTTGGATCCTTCTTTACTTGGTGCTTCTCATGATGCACACATGTAAAATTACATTAATATGCAGATTCACTTCCTTATGTTATAAGAAACATAGAAAATTGCCATCGTTCTGGTTTTCTGGTTTTGTGCGTATTGTAGTTTATCAAGACCGTACAAAATACAAGAAACAATAAAAAAATATATATATTCCATGAGTTCTCGCGGAGGAAGAAAAATATTCTTTACTCGACATATAGATATATGTATCTGAAACTTTATAATTAATGAATAAAAAGATATATGCAGTACCAATGCAAACGCTCCGGCAGCAGCTGCTCCCATTTCTCCAAATGTTTCATACGCTTAAGATGCTTCTCCTCTTTCCTTGCTTCGTCGTATTCTGATTCATTAAACTTATAGGGGACGTTATTTCTTTCCACCTCTTTGTGGTGGGGTTGTCTATTTTTCTGATCACATTTGAAGAAAATGCACAGAATGGTCTTTAGACCGTCGCAATAGTTTAACGATTCGCAGATGAGATGAGAAAAGAAGGGGCAGGTATATATATATATATATATATATATATATATATATATATATATAATAAAAGAATTATATATATCTATCTATATATATATACTTTTATTTTAAAATGTGAGGCTTTTAAAGATAGTAGGAAAAGAGGTATGCAAATGTTTTGGTATATAGGTTTTTTGGTATATAGTTTTTGGGATATTCTAATCAACAAAGACTTTGTCAAAATTGTCTTTGTTAAAATTTATTGTGGCAAAATACAAAAGTTAGATAAAAGAACAATATATCTCCTGAATGATGATGGAACTATGCTCTCAGAGCAGTATCTCCCAAGCTTGAATATATTGATTAAAATGTACTATTTACAGCGTTTTTTTCTTTCGTGAAAAACTTCTTAAACATTAAAATAAATTGGTCTTAGACAGCAGAATGCCAGTGAACACAGAGGAAGAAGACGAGGAAAGTTCAACCTACTATGATTTGATATGTAGAGTGTGAAGGAATGGCGTAGCCATAATTAATAATTGGTCAATCAAAACGTGTGATTATTGAAAGCGTGGGTGCAGGTATGGAGAACTATGGCGCAGAGGAAGGTCTATCTGAAATGACACATGGTGAATGTTGTTTTTAGAATAGAAGCGCTTTCTAAATTCCTCATCCTCCTCCATTGTTAAACCCAGGTCTTTGAAATTGTTTATCGAATAGTCTTTATCGAATAGTCTTTAGTGCGAAATTGTTTATAATCAAATAAAACTATGGCCACCATGTAGGGAAATTTTTTATAAGAATTTAATGTGTATTAAATATCTTAAAATATTTTAAATAATAATTATAAATTAAAAAGTTCGTTGTAATTTTTATTTTTTAATTACATTGATTAATTTAAAAAAAATATATATAAATGTGATTTATGGTGTTTTAACATGTGAAATTAGTAAATTATAATATTAATTCATGATATTACGAGAAATTATATTTACAAGATAAAATGTTTATAAATAATATTGTTATATATATATATTTTTTAATGAGTATATATTTAACTTATGTATTAATTCTTTTTATAATTAAGAATATTAATAATTTAAAATAAACTTATAATTTAATTATTTTTTTAAAATGATAATAATCTAACATGTATGATAACATAAATATTTTTAATGCATATCCATATTTGACATAAAACTACATTATTATCTATTATATTTTAATAATTTCATCAAATAATTCTTTTTTCCAAGGAAAAAATAGTAGTTTTCATTAAATAGTATATTGAAATAGTGTAGTGTATGTTTTCACATAAATACATAACATGATAGATCATATAAAGTAACAAAAATGGACATAGTATGTGCAGAAAGAAATTTTGTTGGGCAATATAAGTAGCGATAAAAAGGAGTATGTCAAAATAGCTAATATATATCATGTTGTCTCATCTCTAAGGTGTTGTTGCTCTATAAGAGGCATGTGATAAAATTGATTAACATTTTTTCCTTGTTGTTCCTAGATAACCCATTGACCACGTGGTAGCTGCGAGGTTTCCTTCGAAAGACTAAAAATTTTGGTTCCTCTCCCTAAAAATATTATGACATGTAATAAGCCAACTTGTGCCTTAAAATTGATAATCTCGCCCAAAATTCCTATGAGTCTATGCATGTGACATTATGATTGAATATTGAACCAATTGATAACAGGTTTGGAATCTCCAAATATATGAAGTCAATGACATTTTTTTCAGGTGAAAAGATGAGGAGAAGTCTAAGACTGTTGAGTTCAGAAAAGTTATTAGTGCCCTTGTTGTAACCAATATTAAGTTTATAATAATGGTCCTCAGAGAGATACAAAATAGCACCTCCACCACATCTGGCATTTTGTGTGAATCCATCAAAATAAACCCAGGGAATCAATGTTTTAATGGCTTCAGGGAATATATTACTTGTACGACGTGGTTGCTCTTATTTCGGGATCATGTTGTAAAGTGCCTCAATGTGTGAACAAGAGAAATTCCAATATAGGCCATTATCTTGAAATATAATAGACTTGTTCCTACTTAACGAAATGCCCTAGGATATCGGGCATTCTGCAACCAAGTATTACATGCATCCAGGATAGAAATGCCCTACTACCTAATGTTAGAAGCTAAATATTGATATATTTGATTCCATATGAGTTGAATAATAAGGTATAATAAAAATATATGGTCAATAGTTTCATATGTGTTCTTGCATAAACAACATCGAGAGGGACCCTGAAATGATCATTTATGAAGGTTATCCTCGATAAGTATCTTGTTTTTTAATGGAGACCACATAAATAATTTCTCTGTAGCAGGAGCTTTGAGTTTCCATATTAAGCACCACCACCAATCCTTGAGTTCTGGCTCATGTTATGAATAGATCAATAGGTAACCTTCCTTGGAAGTGTATCTCCTATGAAAAGATATAGCCCAATTCAGTTCATCCTTTCTATTAGTGATCCTAACATGAGACTCTGTGAGTGCATTGAGGAATCTGGCCAAGTATTTTCCCACTATTCCAAGATCATCAACAGTTATGTCGATTTCCAAAATTGTCTAAAAATCGATGTATTATCTGGGTCTGCAACTTGTGAAAGGAATCTGATGCCAGCAGAATCTAGGAATCGAGTAATACCTCGGGGGAGAATATGGGCACTCCCACATCCAGACCATGCATCCCTGCCAATGTGAGCACTCTCACCTGATCCTTCCATATGGTAGCAGAATTGAGCTATTTCCATCCCATTTTGGTTGCAAGAGCCTTTGAAAAGTAACCTAGGTATTTCATCCCCGATAATCCCCCAAATTTACCAAAATCGTGCCATAGTCGTGTAGCTCACTGCCACCACCTGCATGCACTTTCAATCCAGAAACCGTAAATTCAATCACTTCAAAACCTATCATGACCAGCCCAACACTTCCTGCACAATGCTCGTCACTCCCAACACTTCTGCACGATTACGATCACTATCTCACCCTTTATACATGAAGCGCGCAACTCTGTGACCCTGTCTACACAAACGAAATGCTATTGGTTACTTCATGACCCGTTTACACAACTTGAACACACAACGTTAATTCATAACCCATGTGCATGTTCGGCTGAATTGACTGCACGAACTGAATGCAGTGTGTTTTTCTATGACCTGTTTGCACATTTACGCTGAACTTCTATTTCGTCAGCCTGCCCTACGGTCTCATCAACCAAGTTTTCACTTATATATTTCAGAGTGAATCTTGCCAACTTCGATGATGTTCTAAAGCCTCCAAGAAACTCTTTTATTTATACAAGTGTCTCGGACCCAGGTTCTCCAATGGTCATGATGATTCAATTGTTTTAAAGTTCGGCCCATCCACCAACATGAGTTATCCTGCATACTTCCCATGTGTCGGCCCAACCAATATATATTTGTTGCACATGAACCGTCATGCCTCTCCATGTGCAATATCATCATTCCATGGGTTGGCTCCAACACTCAGCTGATTTTCCACCCATTATTTCACATCGCACATTTTCCCAACTCGGCCGACCACTAAAACTCATGTCAACTATGGGTTCCACTCGCCCTTGCCCTTGCCCTTGCCCAACACACTCACAAAGTCACCACGAATCGCAGAAGGTGGGCGCTTTCCAATACGACGTGCCCATTATAACTCGCCAAGGGGTGGGGAACTTGCCACATGATGCACCCATTATGTGCACTATCACTTTTGCACTGAGTCGTCGCACTGCCTGAGTTTGTCAATATAAGCACTACATGGGTGCGCCCGCTACAACTCGGTCGCACATCGCTCCAACTCTTGTGCCTAACAGTACTGGTCCCACCAATTCACATTTATATTATCAATATTTAAAAAAAAAAAAAAATTAAGTACAAATATATTTTAAGTTATGTCCAAAACTTTTTCTATGTTGACTGAGCTCACAACTATCCATAAATAGTATTTTAATATTAATAGTAAAAAGGATCCTGTCCCAAATACCTCCAGGTGTGTTTTGACATATAAAACAAATAAAACTATAAAGTATCCCAACATTTTCTAATCCATGAATGCAAGGTACTCATCACTTCAATCCCCACTAAACTGAATTGGAGCTAAGTATCAAAAGGATCATTCATACTTACAGATATATAAGGTTGATGGATGGCAGACATAACTGCTAGGTTATTCAACAATTCAACCCATTGAGTTTAATAAATGACACCTAACCCATTAAATTCCCATTAAACATATCAAAGCACAAGGATCAACCATAATAAATTCCCACTCATTGGATCGCACCCAAATCAATCCATAACACACATTCAAATTTTGGACATTGCAATCCATGTCAATCATTGTTTCCAATTATATTCAACAAAAATAACTATAAAAGAACCTCAACCCTTGTTGAATTTCCATTTTAAATAGTTAAACTATTCATCATCGCTAGAGATATACCGTCAAAGAGAATGCATCATATAATCAAGTTTCAGTATCATAATTAGGTTTTAGCAAAATATTGTTTTTGCACAAAATAGATTTTTTTGTATTTCTAGTATAATCAAGTTCTAGATCTCTATTTCTATATTAGAAAAAGTGATTTATCTTGGAATCACTCATAACTATTTTAAATATGTAATGGAGCCCCTAAAGTTTCAATGTGATTTTTACAAACATAAGGATAAATACAAGAAGATATTGTGCACAAACAAACATGTTATTTATTAATAAATATATTATTTCTAATATTAATTATAGTCATTTTCCAAAGAGGAAAAAGTGGAAAAACAATATTTTATGTTTGAGGTTAATTTATTTATATAAGAAACCTTGATTTTGGCATCGGTAGGCTCACAGTTGGTGAGTTCTCTTGTTCACTGCGTTTCAACAATCTACAAAGTCGCAGAGATTTACACCCACCCTTACAAATTCCCAAAGATTGTATCGTTTTCCATGTAATTTTTAAGAAAATGTTTTCTTTAATGGGAACCACCAAAGAGATTTTTTTTCATTTATGTTTTAGAGTATTAAATCTACAATTGAAGTTCAATACTACAATACTGAACCTGCTATTCTAGCACCCCCAACCTACCTACACTCACACTCATACTTGGTTGAATAATTTGATCTATGGGAGCTAGCTTCTTAGTAAATATCCTCTCCCACCTACTATTTTCCATGGATTCACCTACCTGTAGTCCACTTGTTTTCCACATTATTTTTTTTTTTCTAAATAAGACTAATTCTATTAAGAAAAAACATATGGTACAATCTTAGCTTGCAAGCAAGTGAAGCTGAAAAGTAGGGGAGCCGGAAATTATAGACTATCATCCTTGGTCCCAAATAGTAGCTAGGGAATGAGCAAAAGATAACAAGGATAACGGAAATTAGAGAGATAGACAAAGGTATCTACCCAGAATGGGTAGAAACTTCCAAACGACATTTTTTCCCTTTCTTCTTACTGACTTTGACCCAGCCATTGTGACTTGGCTAGGCAGGAACCAATTGTAGGAGTCTCCTTATCTGAATCAGAGGAAGAAGACTTGTGAGTGTGTTTCTGCGATATCGAAGGTGTAGAGGGATCCTCAGGCCTGGTTGAGGGTGTGTCCTTTGGATTCTCAACATTCTCTCCTTCTGATTCAATTTCCTCCTCATACGAGATGAAGGATTCTATGTCATCCATGGGGGGTGGATCACATGGTTTCCAGCTCTTGGATTTGGATTTGTGATTGATGTTCTTCTTTTCATTGAGGAACCTGGTGAATGTGTTCTAGAGATGCCCTGTCTGATGGAAATGGCGACATCAGAAGGCAGTGTTCTCATAGTCCAAGGTTTGTGTCTAATGGAAGTCCCCTATTTTTAGGTTGATCTGATCAGACAGCCCTTTGCTAATGTCTATTTCCGCGCATATTCTGCTGAAGGTGTGTATTCCTTTCTCCCCCCTTGAGGTATCCGTATCCAGGAAGCGGCCTGAGGTATCCGTAGCCAGGAAGCGGCCTAAGGTATCCCCAATCCCTTGGAAGAGAGAGAAGTGCCATAAATGCACCAGGAGGTTCGGAAGCCTGACCCAAATGGGAAGCTTAGTGAGGACAGCTGTAAAGGAGTCGAAGTTTGGAAACCAAGGGGTGAGAAAAATCCCTGCCAATCCCCAGAACCAAGGGCCTCCCGTGAAGGCTTTCTGATAGTCTTCATTGAATGCAAAAGCCACAATGAAGAATCCTTTGCAGCATAAGAAGACCTTGTTGTTTTTGGTCTAGTTGGAATGGATCCACTGGTACAGATCTGCAGTTTGAGGCCATAGTCTATTAAATATGCAAATGATGGTTGTTTCTGTAAATGTCTGATATTGATAATTCAACGATGGATGGGTGATTTCAATGGAGGGATTTTCCTCCATTTTATCCACCAAGAAAGGCTTGGGAGCCTCAGCTGTTTGAGAATTTTTCTTGGAAGGCTGAGCATGGACCGCATCTTTATAGGAGAAAGTAGGAGCCAAAGAGTTCTTCCTAGGTGCTCCTCCTCTCAAACGTAGGGTGAGCACAACTAAAGCATCTCTTTCAATATTGTAATAAGACAGGGGAAAAGGGTCCTCGAGTTGTTTACCTTCATAAAGCAGTCTCTAGAGAGCTGAGGGGATCCCCAACCTAAGTTCAAGATCTCTTCGGAGGTCCTTTACTAGATCCGTAGCGCGTACCAAGAACATCATCATTTTTCTTGAGGGAAGGGAGATTTGGATCTCATAGGCGGAGGGTGAGTGATCTATAGACCTCTGTTCTTCGCTTCAAATTTGTGTCTGGACTGTGCATGATCCTTGTATCCCTAGATCCATAAGGCTTTTGGCTTTTATTGGGACTAGAGGATGAGTGTGTCCCTCCTGTATCTAGGTAATTTCAACCAACTGCGGTGCCCCTTCAAACCTAACCTGCCAATCCGTGAGTCTGAGCATCTGTAGTGCCACAACAGTGGTCAAGGTTGCGAGTTTGCCTACGCATGCTTCCTCTGTCTTGTAGACGTTGTTAACTTGTACGAGACTAGCATCTCTTGTCCCCACTTTGACACAGAAGGAAGCAACAACTTGTGTTGTCCCTGTCGTTGCTAGAGCTCCAGAGGCGTAGGCTAGAATAACCTAGAGACCTTCATCCTGGATGCTGTCGGTGGCTTCTTGGAGGGAAGGAGCCCGGAGCCAGAGTGGATTCGAGAATGGGGAGCCGCAGGGAGCTATGGCTATAGAGACCTTAGGATCTCCTGGATGTGGAGTGGTGACGGTGGTAGAGCTGAATGAGGTTGAGGCTATAGCAAAATCGGCATTGGCAGCCAGGCACAGAGAAACCCTAGCGGAGGCCATATTTTCTCTCATCTATGTTTCTCACCTAAGTATCACTTCTTGTTTTCCACATTCTATATATATATATATATATATATATATATATATATATGTATATATATATATATATATCAATCCAAATTATCATTTTCAATAATAGCCTTTTCTTCACATATATTATAGCTTATAATTTTTGAATTAATTATATTTAATGCACAAATATAAATTAAATGGCTAATAAATACTAATATACATCAATCCATAATAAGCAACACAAAACTTACTTTATAATACATCTATAGTTTGGGAAAATAAAAAAATTTATAAAAACTAAATAAACTATAATTTTATTTTTAAATTATTATTAATTATAAAAAGAATATATATATACACACACACAGAACAAGATTCTTAACCATAGATATTTACTGAGAGATTTTGAAATGGATTGCTATAATATCATGGGCCAATACATTGCTTATCACTACTACATGCCCAAAAACCATTATTCCCTTCATATGTCCATTCTTAATGTGACATTTTTTAATTAATGAATTTAATTAAAACTGTAACACCCCCAATTTGTGTGTTGAATTTTAAAAGTTAGACATTTGAATTTTAAATCCTAATGGGGTGGACCCCAAGGGATGACTATGGTGTGAATGTATTTGCATATTTTATTTGAGGAAATAAATAAAATGATTGTGCATTTTGACCAAAAAGAGAATTGAGATCACTTGCCAAAATCCATGAGGATGGATAAGGCAACAAATCCCCAAAAAGCTTTCAAAAATCCTTGAAAGAAATTTATTTAGATTTAAGGAGAAATCTAAATTTCCCCAATGAAGAGGAGTAGTTGGGAAGCGGTGAGAAAAGCTGGAAAAGCTGAGGAAAAGCTTAAAGCAGCTTTAAGGAACCCCAAGAGGGGAAGCCTAGGCTAAACAGGAAAGAAAGCATCCTGCTATTCTGGACGCAGAATTAGAAACATGCTTTGGGGTGTATGAGCTTAAATAAGCTGTTCCTAGACAGATCAGGGGTTGATCTGTGCTAGGAGGTGATCTCAGCTCGGGGGTGAGTCCTGGGAGACAAAGAGGACTCTAAGGTTGGGAGGTTGGTCAACTTGCAGGTTTTGTGGTATGTTCTGAAATTTTGTTTATTCTGGTGCATTCTTGTATGAATTGGCTACATATAAAATTTAAGGAAAATTTTATGATTTACTTTGGTACTACATTTAACATTCACCTCAAGGAATTCACCTTTGAAGTTCTGTTTGGTTGTAGACCAGAATTCCATAGAGTAGAAACCACAGAAACTCTAAACCTAGGTTGGTTTAGATCTGCAGTTACTTAGTCTCTACAGATAATTAATTATTCTCCTGCCTCCTGTATATATAAAGATGATGGGTGTGCTCATATCTGATAGAACCATAAGATAGCAGTACTGACATTATATGGTACAAAAATAAATAGGAAATATAGTATAAGAATAGAATCTGACAGTCAATTTTTGTGACATGAAAAGCATAACTCTATTTTATATGAGTACTATAGCAGTTATAATTGTATCTTCTATACTCCTAGATCTAGCCTTAACCCTTGAACCAAGATTGGGTCAGATCAGAGGTTACTTAAACCCTATAGAAGTTCATTTATTATTTTGGTTCTGGTATGCATCATTGTGATAAATTTTAATTTATGAACCTGTTAGAGGAATAGTCTAGCATTTCTATAATTTCTATTCTACATACCACAGGTGAACATAAATACCCTGGACTTCAATAAGTGTAATTATGCTAGAAAAGAAAGTATTAACTCGTTAGTTTTAAAAGAAGTAATGGTGCAAGTAATACTTTTATGTAAGAAAAAACCCATATTAGTATACAAATTCAATGGAAATATTCTATCCTCCCACGTAGGAGAGGAAGTTATGTATTCAAGTAGCAAAGCAAGAATAGTTGAATTAGCATATATATACAAAGACATGTTATTCGAAAAAGAAAAAGAGGATCGTATGTAAAACTATTTAAGCCACTTTGCAACTAGGCTAACTATTTTAATTATGACCTAAACTGTCATGTTTTTTTCAGAGTTGAAATATAACACCCTAGCTTATGAACTTTCGGTAGAAAGAGCTCGGGTAGCAACATTTAAAACCTTAGTACCGGAAATTCTAAAACAAGTGGTTAAGAATTATTTAGGCTTAGGTTATTGAGTATCCTCTAAACATGAATGGATGTGCGCTAACATTCAACAAGTCTATTCACAAGTAACAAATGCGTGGTTATGAAATTAAATAAGGTTCACAATATATTATGAACCGACCTACGAAAAACACATAGTAAAAGCACACATGTAATTTACTATTGCGCGGGAATGAAGTCATTTCTCTGTAGGGCTGTATTTTATACAGGCCACGAGCCTTTAATTTGAGAAACCCATAACTCATAGGTATTAAAATAGAAAACCAAATATATATAACCACGACGCGGTGAAGTCATTGCAGGTGTGAAAGTAAAAGTTTAATTAATTCGTCAACACGACTCTGCTACGAAAACTTCAGAAATACAATCAAACGTTAGTACGCCCAAAGCCAAGGTAGTGGCACGTTAAAAAGTAATCTCATCTCTGTAATAACCATGATCTTATACGCGTTAGATAAACCAGAGCACTATAAAATAAACGACGAACATATAAAATTAAATGATTGCACTTGACGTGCTATAGTGCAAATGTTCGTCAAGTATTCCAACACTAAACGCCATGATAACCAGTACCGCGCGATTAATTCAGGATAAAAGTGGGGCATAGCAGTATAAGAATAACCGAAACAAAACTGGTAAGGATAAGTTTCGAACGAGAGTCGTGATTTCAAACAGGAAATCGTATGATAAATTAACATAGATTCCTGTTACGCATCAGAGGGGCCGCGCCAAAAGGGAAAAGTCGTCGTAGTCACTGCAATCACTGTGAAATAATATCTCCACAGTGAAGGTGCACATGAAAACCTGTTACCCACGCCTGAGATTCGCTGAAATGATTTCGGCGATTAATCTATATCGATTTCAGTGGTATAAAAAAAAAAAAAAAAACCTCGTAAGGTATACTATCCCCATTAACGGGATGATAGTATATAAATGCACCGATCTGTAATTCCAGGAGGCCGATCACCGATATAAACATCGGCATCGTATCCTCGTTCGAATCTCCTCACAAACATCCGTAAAGACAAAGTAAATAAGTGGAAGCACTGTGCGATACCAAGTTAGGCAACGTAGTCAAGGGTTTCTCTGTGAGAAGAGTCGGCCTCTGCGTCATGATGACGGTAACCACAGAAAAACCCGAGAACGGGACAGTGTGCGAGGAGTGAGGCAAGGAGTGCACAGCTATGTCTGCTGCGTTAACCTGGGCCAGAGAGGGTTCGGAAATTTCACTTGAGATGAACACAAACCGAGTCTGTAAACAAAAAGGAAAAAAAAAATTATGAAAACCGATAGTGGAGTCCTGGAAAATGAGGGCAGTGGAACAGGGTTTCAATTTAAGGTAACAACGAAACCCTAATTCTGCTAGGACCGAAACCAACAAATCCCCAAGGAGGTTTACCAAAACCACCGGCTAGGGCAGGAGAGTACGAATTCCAGCAATGGGCTCAGAAGAGATAATATGGTTCAGCGAGCTGTCACCCGGTGGTGTACTAGCCGTATCGGAACACCGCACTCTCAGCCCTCGCACCTTTTGATTTGACCTTTTCTGCTGTAACGAGCTATGCACCTTGCTTTAGAGGCGAGACGTGTCCCTGCGATGAAGAAACATTACGGAAACCAACAGCAAAATGCAGGAATTGTAATAGCTAATTACACGTCAAGAAAAAATGCAAATCAACCTGGTTATACTCCTGTAGCAGACTGCGTATATAAACATGGCAACGTACCACCAACGAAATTCCGGCGAGGGAACACGCAACGCGTGTAGCAGTAACCTTCAACTCGGGAAATTAGGGTTTAGACTCTGCACACAACGCCGACCTGCGGTACTGTGATGAACGTCGTGGCACGCCTGGAGTGAAGAAAAAAAAAGATATACGTATGCGAGCAAGTTAGAAATGGTGCAGAACGTGCTATACGATTTGTTAAAGTTTAAAGAATGAACCGCCGTCATATTGGGCATGCCTATACCTAAACCCTAGATAAAGGGATGGTACCATGCGCCGGATTTGGCGCACCGACGCTGGACGGTCGAGTGTTCTTCGTTGACTGGGGTATACCTGAGTCACCTTCGTATGGATTTGATCCGGTCACATGGCTCTGTCGAGTACCTACGGGACTGGTTTGAACTATCAGTGATACATATAATAATTCACATAATAACGTCGGGTGGTTAAATGTGAACTAAAAATTCATGTTAACCGAACTTTAAAATATATATATGGATCGCACACGATATACCTAGGAGAATTTACACATGTGTAGGTTATCTGTAATTTCCATCCATATAAAAGGCCTTATATAAGAAATTACATATGGGTTTTATGAAATCTACTCCAAGAATATATTTCGAGTTCCTATATAGTCATATAGGCGCTAAGTAAAGATTTTAACTTCCTATGTGATATATATATATATGTAGCGGGTGGGACCTATATGTTAACAAAATGTGGTACAATTGTCTTACATATACCTATAGTATATGAAATGCATATTCCTATGTTATCTATATGTCATAGGTGGGGACTAAATGTTAATGATATGCATATAATTACCCTATATATAAATATGGCATATGGAATGCATAGTTGCTATACTTATAGGGGAATACATGTAATGTCTTATGAGATCGATAACGCAGTTAGCAAATAAATTGACGAAATGGATAAGAAATAAATGATAAGTTTGTAATTAATTACTAAAAAAAAAAAAAAAAAAAATTCAGTTAAGAGAGGTGTGACAAATGGTATCGGAGCACTAGTTACAACCAATTGGGCTGTCGTTTTGTGCTCACTGCTTATTACATTTATTTTGTTTTCTGAAGTTATCCACGTTGCTAATCTGTGTTGTAAGTGTATACAGTTGAAATGGCTGAAGGTGAAGGATTTTACGTGGATCTGCAAAATGAATTTGCTACTCCAGATCCCAATGCCCTGGTACTGGCTATGTTGCACCGGATGCAACGAGAGTTGGCTGAACTGAGAAGCCATAATGACTTGTTGTCATCAGCCAGCAAGGAGCAGGAAAAGCTCATCAGAGAACTAACTTCCCGGAACATCCAGGAGGGTGAAGGTTCCAGAAAGAGGAAGATGGATGAATCTGATGAGGATGAGGCTGCTAGACAGCAGCATAAACAGAAAAGAGAGTTGCTGGGAGAATTTAGAAAGATCAAACCGCCTTCCTGTGATGGAGAGAAGGAAGAGGATGCTGAAGCTTGGTTGCTGAACATGATCAAGTATTTCCAAGTATATGAATATGAGAGTAATCTGAAGGCTAGACTAGCTGTGTATCAGCTGCAAGGGAAAGCCACGTTGTGGTGGGAAGAGACGAAAATGGTGCATGCCATTGATGAAAAAACAGTTACTTGGGAAGATTTTCAGACTAATTTCAAGAATCGCTATTTGAATGAACGTTATTATGATGATAAAGCCAAAGAATTCCATGAACTTAGGTTAGGACAGCTCACTATTGATGAGTTTGTCACTAAGTTTACTAATTTGCTGAGGTATGTTCCTTACATTAGAGAAGAAAAATCAAAGGTGCAAAGGTTTTTAAATTGTTTGCCTACTAATTACAAGGAGAAAATTGAATTTGACAACCCAAAGACCATGGATGAAGCTGTTAGAAAAGCAAGACTATGCTATCAGCAGTTTAAAGGTAAAGCTGAACAAGGGAAGAACTGGACAAACAAGGTTGAGTTCAAAGGAAAGAGACCAAAGCCAGCATATTTAAGGAATTTTGGTAGAGACCATCAAAGGAAAAGGTTCAGCAAACCAAAAGAAAGTCAAACTGCTCAGTCCCAAGTGGCTTCAAAAGCAGTAGAAGGAAACATTAGAAAAGAAGGGACAGTCAGAATGAAGGAACCTTTGAAATGTTGGGGCTGTGGAGAACCCCATATGATGAGAGACTGCCCTCATCGAAATATACACATGATCAGCAGAGAGCGAGAGGCAACAACAGTAAACGACATAGCCAGAAATATACCAACTATCAGTGCCGCATTGGAGAATCGACAAGCAGAACATCAAGCAACCATGGTGGAGATAGAGGGTAAGATTTCTGAACTACCTATTACTGTTTTGATTGACCCAGGTGCTTCGTTGAGTTACATTAGTCCTGGAATTGTAGAAAAATGTAAAATTAAACCTGAAAAATTTCAGCAGTCATGGTTAGTACAACTGGCCACTGGAACTAAGAGAAAGGTCACTCATAAGTTGCCCAAGACAGCAATACAATTAAATGGGTTCCCAACAGAAGTAAATCTGAACATATTGCCATTAGGATCCTATGATCTGTTGATAGGCATGGATTGGCTAGAAAAGAAGAAGGCTCTGATGAACTGCTGGGCTAAAACCTTGCATTGTGTGGATGAGGAAGGGAAACCTTTTACACTAAAAGGGAAACCAAAACCCATTGTAGTAAGACAAATATCAGCCTTACAATTGAAAATAACAGCTAGAAAAGGATACCAAGTCTATGCAGTGCATGTAGAAGAAATAGAATATAAAACTGAGGAAGAGTTATTGGATGCTATACCAGTCATCAGAGAATTTAAGGAAGTCTTTCCCAAGGAAATCCCTCATCTTCCCCCTCAAAGAGAAATCGATTTTTCTATAGATCTGGTGCCGGGAGCTACACCCATTTCCCGAGCTCCTTATCGAATGAGCCCACCAGAACTAATGGAATTAAAGATGCAGCTGCAAGAATTGTTGGATAAGGGTTATATTAGACCTAGTGTGTCTCCATGGGGAGCACCTGTTTTATTTGTTAAAAAGAAGGATGGGACTTTTAGGATGTGTATTGACTATCGTCAACTGAACAAGTTGACCATTAAGAATAGATATCCACTTCCTAGAATTGATGATCTTTTTTATCAAGTGAGAGGAGCTTCAGTCTTCTCTAAAATAGACCTCAGAACTGGGTATCACCAGCTCAGAATAAAATAAGAAGACATCAGCAAAACAGCATTTAGAACCAGGTATGGGCACTACGAATTTGTAGTCCTACCTTTTGGGTTGACGAATGCCCCTGCCACCTTTATGTGTCTGATGAACAGTGTGTTGAATAAGTATTTGGATAAATTTGTTCTTGTGTTCATAGATGATATCTTAGTTTATTCTAAAAACGAAGAGGAACACAAGGAACATCTAAGAATAGTGTTGCAAACTTTGAAAGAAAATCAGCTATATGCCAAATTCAGTAAATGTGAATTTTATAAAGATAAAATTCAATATTTGGGGCACATCATCTCTGAAAAAGGATTGGCAGTTGACCCTGAAAAGATAAAAGCCATTAAGGAATGGCCAGTCCCCACTGATGTCTCAGCAGTAAGATCATTTATGGGAATGGCAGGCTATTATCGCAGATTTGTGGAGAGATTTTCCGCTATAGCAAATCCCATAACCTCATTACAAAGGAAAGGTGTTAAGTTTGTGTGGACTGAAAAATGCCAAAACAGTTTCGAGCAATTGAAACAGAAACTTATTTCAGCTCCTATATTACAAATTGCTGATCCTGATAAAGAGTTTGTGGTGTGTACAGATGCTTGCAGAGAAGGGCTAGGAGGAGTCTTATTGCAATAAAATTCAGTTATTGCCTATGAGTCTAGGAAATTGAAAACTCATGAACAGAATTATAGCGCATATGATTTGGAATTTTCAGCTGTTATTCATGCTTTAAAAATGTGGAGGCACTATCTGCTAGGGAAGAAGTTCACATTGATGACTGATCATATCAGTCTCAAATATTTTTTCTCCCAAGCTGACCTGAATGCAAGACAAGCCAGGTGGCTGTCTTTTCTAAGTGAATTTGATATGGATATAAAGCATATCAAAGGGAAGGAGAATAAAGTTGCTGATGCTTTAAGTAGAAATGCTTGTCAACATTTAAACAGCATTGGGAGTAGTGCTCAGATGAGGATAGAAGACTTGGTGGGAGAAGCAGCAAAACAAGATCCCGAATATGAAGCCCTCTTGGTGAAATTATAGAAAAGGGATAAAACAGATTTCACTAAAAATCCACAAGGGCTGCTCTATTACAAAAACAGGTTGTATATTCCAAATGTAGAGTCATTGAAAAGAGAAATACTGGATGAATATCACAAACAGCCCTATGCAGGACATCCAGGGTACCAGAAGATGTTAACAACCTTGAAAAAGAAGCTGTTCTGGCCAGGAATGAAGAGAGATGTGGCAGAATATCTGAGTAAATGTATGGAGTGTCAACTGGTCAAGGTTGAGCATCAACACCCAGCAGGACTTTTAAACCCCCTGCCAATTGCAGAATGGAAATGGGACACAGTTTCCATGGATTTTATAACAGGATTACCCAAGACTAAATATCAACATGATTCGGTGATGGTAGTAGTAGACACTCTCACAAAAGCTGCTCATTTTATACCAGTGAAATCTACTTTCGGAACAGCTCAAGTAGCCAATGTTTTCCTGAAGGAGATAGTAAGGCTTCATGGAGTTCCCAAGGTAATTGTCTCAGATCGAGATGCTAAGTTTACAGCAGCATTTTGGAAGGGATTGTTTGGAGGGATGGGTACTAAGTTGAATTTTAGTACTGCCTATCACCCTCAAACAGATGGGCAGACAGAAAGGACGAATCAAATCTTGGAGGATATGCTGCGAATGTATGTGATGGATAGACCATCAAAGTGGGAAGAGTATCTGCATCTAGCTGAGTTTGCCTATAATAATAGCTACCAATCCTCTATTAAGATGAGTCCATTTGAGGCACTCTATGGGAGGAAGTGTCGTACTCCCTTGAGCTGGAGTCAACCAGAGGATAAACTGGTGTTGGGACCAGATGCACTTCAAGAGATGGAAAGAATTGTTAAACAAATACAGAAAAATATAAAGACAGCACAAGACCGACAGAAGAGCTATGCTGATAAGAAAAGGGTGCACCGAGAATTCAAAGTGGGGAATCATGTGTATTTGCGCATCAAACCCAAGAAGAGCACACTTTATGCAGGAAGTTGTGCAAAACTGGCTCCTAGATATTGTGGGCCTTTTGAGGTGTTAGAAAGGGTGGGACCAGTGGCTTACAAGCTGGCCTTACCACCTCATGTTAAAGTGCATAATGTATTTCATGTTTCATTATTAAAAAGATATGTGCATGATGCTTCTCACATAGTTGATTGGAATGCTGTACAGGTAGAACCAGAAGGGGAGTTTCTGCCAGAACCGCTTCACATATTGGAGCGGGAAGAAATTGAATTGAGAAACAGAACAGTGGTCAGAGTAAAGGTGATGTGGAAGCACTTTACTGCTGAAGAAGCCACCTGGGAAAGGGAAGCTGAAATGATGGAGCAATATCCATTTTTGTTTAAATGAACTCTGGTAGTTGAATAAGAACACCGAGGACGGTGTTTATTTTGAGAGGGGGAATATGTAACACCCCCAATTTGTGCGTTGAATTTTAAAAGTTAGACATTTGAATTTAATCCTAAAGGGGTGGACCCCAAGGGATGACTATGGTGTGAATGTATTGGCATATTTTATTTGAGGAAATAAATAAAATGATTGTGCATTTTGACCAAAAAGAGAATTGAGATCACTTTCCAAATCCATGAGGATGGATAAGGCAACAAATCCCCAAAAATCTTTCTAAAACTCCTTGAAAGAAATTTATTTAGATTTGAGGAGAATCTAAATTACCCCAATGAAGAGGAGTAGTTGGGAAGAGGTGGAATAAAGCTGGAAAAGCTGAGGAAAAATCTTAAAACAGCTTTAAAGAATCCCAAAGATGGGAAGCCTAGGCTAAACAGGAAAGAAAGCATCCTGCTATTCTGGACGCAGAATTAGAAACATGCTTTGGGGTATGAGCTTAAATAAGATGTTCCTAGACAGATCAGGGGTTGATCTGTGCTAGGAGGTGATCTCAGCTCGGGGGTGAGTCCTGGGAGACAAAGAGGACTCTAAGGTTGGGAGGTTGGTCAACTTGCAGGTTTTGTGGTATGTTCTGAAATTTTGTTTATTCTGGTGCATTCTTGTATGAATTGGCTACATATAAAATTTAAGGAAAATTTTATGATTTACTTTGGTACTACATTTAACAGTCACCTCAAGGCATTCACCTTTGAAGTTCTGTTTGGTTGTAGACCAGAATTCCATAGAGTAGAAACCACAGAAACTCTAAACCTGGGTTGGTTTAGATGCGTTCATAGTCTCTAGGATAATTAATTATTCTCTTGCCTCGTATATATAAAGATGATGGGTGTATCATATACGATAGAACCCTTAAGATAGCGATATGACTTTGTTATATGGTACAAAAATAAATAGGAAAATATAGTATAAGAATAGAATACGACAGTCGATTTTTGTGACATGACATAACTCTATTTTTTATATGAGTACTATATGGAAGTTATAATTGTATCTTCTATACTCCTAGATCTAGCCTTAACCCTTGAACCAAGATTGGGTCAGATCAGAGGTTACTTAAACCCTATAGAAGTTCATTTATTATTTTGTTTCTGGTATGCCTCATTGTGATAAATTTTAATTTATGAACCTGTTAGAGGAATAGTCTAGCATTTCTATAATTTCTATTCTACATACCACAGGTGGACATAAATACCCTGGACTTCAATACGTGTAATTATGCTAGAAAAGAAAGTATTAACTCGTTAGTTTTAAAAGAAGTAATGGTGCAAGTAATACTTTTATGTAAAAGAACACCCATATTAGTATACAAATTCAATGGAAATATTCTATCCTCCCACGTAGGAGAGGAAGTTATGTATTCGAGTAGCAAAGCAAGAATAGTTAAATTAGCATATATATACAAAGACATGTTATTCGAAAAAGAAAAAGAGGATCGTATGAAAAACTATTTAAGCCACTTTGCAACTAGGCTAACTATGTTAATTATGACCTAAACTGTCATGTTTTTTTCAGAGTTGAAATATAACACCCTAGCGTATGAACTTTCGGTAGAAAGAGCTCGGGTAGCAACCTTTAAAACCTTAGTACCGGAAATTCTAAAATAAGTGGTTAAGAATTATTTACGCTTAGGTTATTGAGTATCCTCTAAACATGAATGGATGTGCGCTAACATTCAACAAGTTTATTCACAAGTAACAAATGCGTGGTTATGAAATTAAATAAGGTTCACAATATATTATAAACCGACCTACGAAAAACACATAGTAAAAGCACACATGTAATTTACTATTACTTGTGAGGAATAAGAGATCATTTCTCTGTGGGGGTTGTATTTTATACGGTCCACGAGCCTTTAATTTGAGAAACCATAACTCATAGGTATTAAAATAAGAAAACCAAATATATAAAACCACAGCCTTGGTGAAGTTAGAGCGGTGTGAAAGTAAAAGTTTAATTAATTCGTCAACACGACTCTGTTTCTGAAAACCCGATACAATCAAGCGTTAGTGTGAAAGCGAGTGGTAGCGCGTAAAGGAATCTCATCTCTGTAATAACCATGATCTTATACGCGTTAGATAAACCAGAGCACTATAAAATAAACGACGAACATATAAAATTAAATGATTGCACTTGACGTGCTATAGTGCAAATGTTCGTCAAGCATTCCAACACTAAACGCCATGATAACCAGTACCGCGCGATTAATTCAAGATAAAAGTGGGGCATAGCAGTATAAGAATAACCGAAAGAAAACTGGTAAGGATAAGTTTCGAACGAGAGTCGTGATTTCAAACAGGAAATCGTATGATAAATTAACATAGATTCCTGTTACGCATCAGAGGGGCCGCGGCAAAGGGAAAAGCCGTCGTAGTCACTGCAATCACTGTGAAATAATATCTCCACAGTGAAGGTGCACATGAAAACCTGTTACCCACGCCTGAGATTCGCTGAAATGATTTCGGCGATTAATCTATATCGATTTCAGTGGTATAAAAAAAAAAAAAAAAAACCTCGTAAGGTATACTATCCCCATTAACGGGATGATAGTATATAAATGCACCGATCTGTAATTCCAGGAGGCCGATCACCGATATAAACATCCGCATCGTATCCTCGTTCGAATCTCCTCATAGACATCCGTAAAGACAAAGTAAATAAGTGGAAGCACTGTGCGATACCAAGTTAGGCAACGTAGTCAAGGGTTTCTCTGTGAGAAGAGTCGGCCTCTGCGTCATGATGACGGTAACCACAGAAAAACCCGAGAACGGGACAGTGTGCGAGGAGTGAGGCAAGGAGTGCACAGCTATGTCTGCTGCGTTAACCTGGGCCAGAGAGGGTTCGAAAATTTCACTTGAGATGAACACAAACCGAGTCTGTAAACAAAAAGGAAATTTTTTTTTATGAAAACCGATAGTGGAGTCCTGGAAAATGAGGGCAGTGGAACAGGGTTTCAATTTAAGGTAACAACGAAACCCTAATTCCGCTAGGACCGAAACCAACAAATCCCCAAGGAGGTTTACCAAAACCACCGGCTAGGGCAGGAGAGTACGAATTCCAGCAATGGGCTCAGAAGAGATAATATGGTTCAGCGAGCTGTCACCCGGTGGTGTACTAGCCGTATCGGAACACCGCACTCTCAGCCCTCGCACCTTTTGATTTGACCTTTTCTGCTATAACGAGCTATGCACCTTGCTTTAGAGGCGAGACGTGTCCCTGCGATGAAGAAACATTACGGAAACCAACAGCAAAATGCAGGAATTGTAATAGCTAATTACACGTCAAGAAAAAATGCAAATCAACCTGGTTATACTCCTGTAGCAGACTGCGTATATAAACATGGCAACGTACCACCAACGAAATTCCGGCGAGGGAACACGCAACGCGTGTAGCAGTAACCTTCAACTCGGGAAATTAGGGTTTAGACTCTGCACACAACGCCGACCTGCGGTACTGTGATGAACGTCGTGGCACGCCTGGAGTGAAGAAAAAAAAAGATATACGTATGCGAGCAAGTTAGAAATGGTGCAGAACGTGCTATACGATTTGTTAAAGTTTAAAGAATGAACCGTCGTCATATTGGGCATGCCTATACCTAAACCCTAGATAAAGGGATGGTACCATGCGTCGGATTTGGCGCACCGACGCTGGATGGTCGAGTGTTCTTCGTTGATCGGGGTATACCTGAGTCACCTTCGTATGGATTTGATCCGGTCACATGGCTCTGTCGAGTACCTACGGGACTGGTTTGAACTATCAGTGATACATATAATAATTCACATAATAACGTCGGGTGGTTAAATGTGAACTAAAAATTCATGTTAACCGAACTTTAAAATATATATATGGATCGCACACGATATACCTAGGAGAATTTACACATGTGTAGGTTATCTGTAATTTCCATCCATATAAAAGGCCTTATATAAGAAATTACATATGGGTTTTATGAAATCTACTCCAAGAATATATTTCGAGTTCCTATATAGTCATATAGGCGCTAAGTAAAGATTTTAACTTCCTATGTGATATATATATATATGTAGCGGGTGGGACCTATATGTTAACAAAATGTGGTACAATTGTCTTACATATACCTATAGTATATGAAATGCATATTCCTATGTTATCTATATGTCATAGGTGGGGACTAAATGTTAATGATATGCATATAATTACCCTATATATAAATATGGCATATGGAATGCATAGTTGCTATACTTATAGGGGAATACATGTAATGTCTTATGAGATCGATAACGCAGTTAGCAAATAAATTGACGAAATGGATAAGAAATAAATGATAAGTTTGTAATTAATTACTAAAAAAAAAAAAAAAAAAAATTCAGTTAAGAGAGGTGTGACAAAAACGGTAAAATGGGAATAACTACTTAGATAAATATCAATCATTGATTTGCATATATTATTATGAATATTCTAAAATATTTTATGAAGGTTGAATTTGTACCATCCACATAATAATTATTGATAATTAAATTTATGTTTGATAGGAGTACAAGGGGTTATCCTTTACCTCAATAAACACATGGTGATTCAATTTGCATGAGGTATTGACATTGTGATAAACAATCTGAGAGAATATTTAACTGTTTGGTAAGGTCTCAAGCTAGCCATATCGCAACAAATATGAAAGACCACAATTATTGGAGACTCAATGTTGGTGGTCAGGTAAGTAATAAAGGCTAGGGAGTCTATCTCCGTGAACCTCTCATCAATTGTCGAACATATCACCCTTCAAATTCAACATTTTGTGGTGATTGACTTCTTTCATGTATATCAGCATATGGATCTAGAAGAATAAATATCCATGAAGTATATAGACGATTTTTCTATGAAGGAAATGAAATCACTAGTATTTGCACTAAAAAGATCCATGTATGATTTAAAGAAATCAGTAAGGATGTGCTATAACAAATTTTATACTTATATAATTAGACATGGCTTCAAAAGGAGAAAAAAGACCACTATGTGTATTTCAAACTAGTTGGTGATATTTTATTTATTTTTTATTTTGTGTGGATGATATATTGGTAGTTGGAAATTATAGGAAAATCATCCCAAGAAGTGAAAAATAAGTTTTCCTCTAAATTTGACATGGAGGGCCTTGGTGCCAAAGAGTTATCCTGGGCATGGAAATAAAGAGATCAGGTAATCCAAGCGAAGTATGTAGAGACAATATTGTATAGGTTTAGTATGCAATAATTTAAATAGGTAAAGGTCCTTATTCCTATAGGTGTAAATTCCTTGTTTCAATCATTATCCCATGGCACAAGAATAAAAGGAGGAAATTTCTCATTTTCCATATTCCTATGTGGTTGGAAGCTTTATGTGTGCAATGGCTTGAACTAGACTAGACATTGCACATGAAATGGGAGTATTGAGTAGGTATATATAAAAAAGAAGGAATGAACAATGGTAAATAGTGAGGATGGTTTTTAGATATTTGTGTTTTGTTGTCAACTATGGATTATGATACCAAGGAAGACCATGATTGAATAAAGAGTTGGACACACATGTATTTATTGATACAAAATGGATTGGAGATATGTATTGTAGAATATATACAAGTCGGTATGTTCTAAACATATTTGGAAGAGAAAACAGAAATTTGTAATGACAGTATGTGATACCCTTGTGCTTTATTTTTTAATGACATGACTATTTTTAGATTATCATGATTATTGTTTAAACTTAATGGTTGTGGATTAGGATTTGAATTGACTGATTATGTTGTTAAATTTTATACCATGAAAAATGTTTTTTTTTTGGCAAACTATAGGAAAGAGAACATGAGTAATAAATGATTCTTGTTATTACTAATATAAATCAAAAGTTAGGTTAAAATCAATATAAAATCATAGCGTGAGAGAAAGGTGTGCTTTAAAGGAAATCTGAAAGGCCTTTTCCTAATAAAAAATAAAAATCCTAGGTAATTAAAGTGGTGCAGATCCTCAAAGAAGGATGCCTCTAGGAAATATTTGTTGGGAAGAAATTATGAAAATACCACTAAGGAATATGGAAGGGATGTGATTCCTGTAGGAAAGAAGTATGACCTTGGGGAGAATTGTTGTTGGCAGCTCATTGCTTGGGAGGAACATGCTCTCTCCCACAATTTTCCCAACAAGTTATATTGATTAATAATGTTGTTGTGGAGTTTAGTATCAGTTAAGTTCATGTGAGATATTTTTTGATATATGTATGTATGTATGTATGTATGTATGTATGTGTAAAATTATTATTTCTCATCTCGAGTAGGAGGTAAATGATATATGTGTGACTGTGTGTGATTAGATGTTGAATGAAGAAATTATATTATAGAAAACATGTAGAATTTTTATATATGATATAGATGCATTGGAATGATTTGTTAAATAATAGAGTAGGGATTGGCATTGGAATTAAGCAGAGGGGGTGTTAATTGAATGATTGAATTGTATTGAAGTGTTATATTACAGAGACATGAAAGAACAAGATGTTTGTAAGTCATGTATTGAAGTGTTATATTACAGAGACAAGAAAGAACAAGATGTTTGTAAGTGATTGACCTATTGAGAATAAACTAGAATGTATTCCGAATTAGATTGATTATATTCCAATGATGAATTAATATAAAAAATTAAATAGCAAAAGAAAACATGGTATGAGCTTCATGTGGGCATACTGATAATTATTAAATTCAATATCAAAGTTAATTGTAGATAAATAGAAACATTGTTTTCAATAATTGAACAAAGAAACATTAATAGAAATGAGAATATGTTTAAACTTATTACCAATTGCATGCATATTGGATTTAGTGATAGCTCCTTATAATACCCTCTACTTATTCAAACAAGAATCTAGAAAATCCATAATTATTTTATGTTTTTGCAAAACCTAAATTGTAAAATAGAGTGCCAAGATGCGTACTATTTAGGCTAGGAAAAAAACACTCATCGGATATATGTAAAAGCTAACGATAACATATCTGAGAGATGTTCTCATATAGCTTGGATATGAACCATTGGAAACAATTATCCATATTAATAAAAATAGTCAATGACATAAACCATTTGGCTAGTGAAAAATAAAGAAAATTATTTCTTCTAACAAACATAGCCTATTTCTGCCGATATAGTTAAAATAATTTACAGTAAAGATAAATTATTTTAAGGGTTTTCCCATATCCTTAAGGACAGTGAAAAGAAACCATATAAGTTATTGGAGAAATAGGAGTTATGTGAACAACGTGTGGCTATTGTAACTACACAATATGTAACCAAGAATGTGTAACCAATGTGTGGCTATTGATGCATCTGAAAGAACCATACATACAAAATAGCCATTGTCATTATTACAAAATTGAAATATACACTCGGAATCCTATGAATACTATATTACAAGTTCCATTAAAAACAATATTTTCCATTAAGAGAGTGTGTTGACCAATTCGATACAAAAAGTGAGGAGTCATTAACCCACTCAGCAATTAATTAAAAGCAGAAGAACCATGATGGTCCATTCAAAATATATTGACATTGAAATACATGAGCTATGCTAGGCATGGTGATAGTGGCATAAATATTATAAAATTCCCATTTCAAAATGGGGGCTAGCAATCAAAATATTAAAGGAGAAAATCGACAAACGTGCTAGTTCCAACCTATATAACAAAGTTTCCTCGGATTCAGGCCCTCGTGTGACCAATACGGAAAATTAATTCAATGAATAAGAGGTAGGGTGAAAGTAGCCTATATTTGTATCAAAACAAACCAAATGTGTGAGTAAATGAATCAGAAACTTAAAGAACAAACTTAACGAACGCAATTTTGATATTGTGCTATAAGAGCGAGTCAAACTATTTATACCTAAAATAGAAGGGTTTCTAAGAAATCTACCAGAACCATCTACAGACGATAATATTTCTAAGATGGTATTTTCAAGCATATTAAAAGATGAATTCGTATTTTCAAGCATATTAAAAGATGAATATATATATATATGAATGACAAACCAGAAAGAACAAGTTGATTATTAATATTTCTCTATAATGGTTAAAACCCTAATAACAATATTAAAAGAAAATTAACCAATCTAGGTCAAGCACTAAGCCAACCTACTAATCTAAACACCAGAATAAACTTTAAAAAAAAACCTAGAAGGATTTTGAAGAGGAAACCATGATACATAGAGGATATATCTTTGCTCTTGTTAACAGTATGCAATAGAGGTAAAATGGGTTTTTCACAAGAGGATATGGTGAAAACAAAAATATAGTAGAGAAATGTGAAAGGAAATTACCTGAAATGATCAAGATATGTCATGAGAAGAATTACCTCCATTTCCTCACAAAAAATTAATTTAATAGTTTTTTTAAATTAATTTAAAATACATCAATATTAAAACTATTTTTTAGATAAAATATTGGTGAAACCCTATTACAAAATACAAAAACGTTCTAGTACGGAATTTTTTTTGGTTTCAAAGTTAACTTTGTTTTTTCTCTTTATAAAGTCTCACCCTCGAATTCGACTTGCGGAAAGAGATTACCAAATAAATATTTATTTGGGAAGGCTGGACATAAATCGTGTATTTTTATGTCAAATTGTTCCCAGTAACCATCAATTAAAAAAGGGAAAAAGAATGCGGCGGTTTTGATACGTAACTCTGCAAAATGGAGATGAATCACAGGCTCCAGAGATTATAGTTACATGACATTACAATATTCACGATACAATGTTTATTTGGATCACGGGAAGATCCATCCAACAAATGAACAAATGTTGTTACTACCATGAAGACATTAATGATACCATGAAGACATTAATGATTCTAAATGAATGGATGATGTGCGTAAGGGTAGCTAAAATAGATGGTGGTGATGTTTTTTGCCATGAGCTTCTTTTGCCATCTTCTTGGACTCATCCCTCTTGTGATGTTCATGAACGGCATATCCCCCTGCTCCAACTGCAACTGCGGCCGCAATCTTCTCATGTATCTTATGCCTCTCTGCGTGTTCTGGATCCTTCTTTACTTGGTGCTTCTCATGCTGCACACATGTAAATTTTACATTAATATACAGATTCACGTATGTAATAAAAATCATAGAAAATTTCTATCATTTGGGTTTTGGGTGTATTGTAGTTATCAGCTGACTACAAAATACAAAAAACAATACTCAATTGTATATTCCATTAGATACGGTTATCATCACAGAATTGTATATTCCATTAGATACGGTTATCATCACAGAAGACCAAAAGTACACATTACTCCGTATATGGATCGATTTAGCAGAAAAAATAAAATTAATTAATAAAAAGATATATAGAGTACCACTGCAAACGCTCCGGCAGCGGCTGCTCCCATTTCCCCGAAATGTTCCATACGCTTATGATGCTTCTCGTCTTTCCTTGCCTTGTTGTATTCAGATTCATTAAACTTATGGGGGACGTTCTTGCTTTCCACCTCTTTCTGGTGCTCATGTTTCCTGTGAACCATCTTTTCGAATGATTAGAAACAGAACTGAATTCGATCAATATTGAAGAAAATGCGCAGAATGGTTTCTATACAGTCGCAATAGTTTAACGCTCCGCAGATGAGATGAGTTGGGGAAGGAACATAGGCGTTGATATATATATAGCGGGCGTTGGATAGAAGCCTTAGCCATTAAGCAAAGAATAACGTGTAGAAACTGCAGACGTCTAGAAGCCACAGGTAACACAATGGACAGTCAAGCCAGAGGACCAAGTCGACGAAAGTTCGATGGACGGTGATTTGATATGTTGAGTGTGAAGGAATGGCACAACCAGAGCCATAATTAATAATTGGTTAATCGAAACGCGTGGGTGCAGGTATGAGGAAAGTTCGATGGACGGTGATTTGATATGTTGAGTGTGAAGGAATGGCACAACCAGAGCCATAATTAATAATTGGTTAATCGAAACGCGTGGGTGCAGGTATGAGGAAGGCGCAGTGGAAGGTCTAACGGGTGAGCGTTGTTTTAGAATAGACACGCTTTCTAAAGTCGTTGTCCTCATCCATTGCTATACTGGGGTCTTTGAAATGGTTTATAATTAAAGGTCGAATGGCGGTTAGAATTTTTACATTGAAAAATATATACTTTGAATCTCATAATAAATAAAAATAATAATAATAAAGTAATTATTATATAACAAAACATATTTTATGAATATAAAAATTATTTATAATTTTAAATATGAAAATTGTAATATATATTTTTAAGAAGAAAAAAAGTGTTTACAAAAACAGATTTGGTTATCCAAAATTTTATGTGAGTAAAAAATATTATATGGAAATTACATAATTAACTATATCAAGAATATTTAGAAGAAATCAAGTTTTATACAAATAACAAAATTACTCTTAATTGTTGATGCATATGATATTAGATATTATTTTTTCGGATTCAATTGTGTTAAGTAAGTCATTTATTTATGATTATTTTCATTTTTTATAATTTTTTTAATAGTTTATTTGGCACTCATTACATGGCCAGCCTTATTTCCACTGCGATAGGCCCATAAATGCCCCCAGGCAGGGAATGCCCGCGGCATTCACTGCCTGGGCGCATTTATGGGCCTATGGCAGTGGAAAGAAGCCTCGCCCTCATTACATCATGTGATGCATCTGATATTTTTAATTAATCAAATAAACTTGATGAAATTATTAGCATTTTTCATAATCCAATAATAAGAATTGTAATCATGTGCCCATAAAAGTTCCTTGACACAATCATTTAATTCATATTCATTGGCACTAAATATCAAAAAATAATAAGCTTTCTTTAAAAAATGACTTTAAATATATTCATTGGCAAGTGAAACATATACCTTCGGATATCTTTTTTCTCAAGTGGTCACAAAAAACAATGTTACCGATGAAATAGGTAACCGCAATGTTACCTACTTTTTCTTGGTAGCATAAAAAGCACCAGATTTTGAAAAGTGGTGATGCAGAATCACCATTTTTTTTTTTGGTGCTCATTTTTGACACTCTAATATTTTTATTTATGAAGTATGAATATTTGTTTTAAAATGTTAGTGAATTTCATGTTAATTTTGAAATGTATTGATGCAGCATCAACTCAGCGTCAGCTTTTTTTTTTAGAGTGGTGACTTTCATGCTAATTTTGAAACATATTGATGCTGCATCAACAATTTTTTTTTAGAGCGGTGATTTTCATGCTAATTTTGAAACGTATTGATGCTACATCAACCTTTTTTTTTTAGAGCGGTGATTTTCATGCTAATTTTGAAACGTATTGATGCTGCATCAACCTTTTTTTTTAGAGTGGTGATTTTCATGTTGGTAATAAAACACAAAACTTAGATTAAAAAATATATATAAAAACAATTAAAAAAACCCAATAAAAATGTAAAAAAAACAAAAATAGCTTGTAAAAATAAATAAAAACAAAAATATTTTAAAATTATATCAAAGGAAATGACAAAATTTGAAAAAAAAAAAAAACATAATTTAAAGAAAAAAAACAAAAATTGACCAAAAAAATAAAATAAAAAAACATAAAAAAAACATTTTTTTAAAACTTATTAAAAAAACCATACTAAAAAGTTAAAAAAAAAAAATTTAAAAATAATTAAAATTACAAAATTAAAATTTAGATTTAAAAAAAATTAAAAAAAAAAATTAAAAAAAAAAATTTAAATTAAAAAAATAATAATAACAAGAAAAAAAATACAAATTTTAAAATTAACAAAAAAAACAAATTAAAAAAAAAAAATTTAAAATTGAAAAAGAAAATAAAAATTTAAAAATTAAAATTAAAAAACTATCATTAAAAAACAAAAAAAAACAAAAAAAACACATTCAAATAATTAAAAAACAAATACACATAAATTTAGTGTTTTTTTTAATGAAACAATTTATAGATTTTAAAAATGAAACACCAAATAAACTAAAAAAATAAAAAAAAAACAATTAAATTAAATTAAAATTTAAAAAATTTAATAAATAAATTTTAAATTTTAAATTTTAAAATATAAGTAATCTATAATAGTAAATATAAAAATAAAAGAAAATTAAAAAAAAAAATTAAACAAATTGAATAAAAAAAAAATTAAATTTTTTGAAATTAAAAAAAAATTTAAAAAAAATCAAATTATGATAAAAATATTAAAAATTAAAAAAAAAAATTAAAAAAAAAAAATTAAAATCAAATCAAATAAAAAGTATACATATGTATAAAAAATTTAAAACAACAAAAAATAAAATAATAAAATTAAAAAAAAATAAAAACAAAATAAAAAAAAATAAAAACAAAACCAATTGTATTTTAAATAAAAAAAAAATTAAATTTTTTTAAAAAAATTTAAAAAAATCAAAAAAAAAAAAATCAATTTAAAAAAATTTAAAAAATTTAAAAAAAACCAATTTAAAAAAAAAAAAAAATTTAAAAAAAAATTTAAAAAAAAAAATTTAGGGCGGCGGCGGTGTGCAGCCCCCCGCCCGCCCACGGGCCGGCCTCCGCCGCCGCCCGGGCGCGGAGGGCCGGGTGGCGCCGCCCCCGCCACCACCACCGCCGCCCCACCACCGCCGCCGCCCTAGATTTTTTTTTTATATTTTTTTTTTTATAAATTGGTTTTTTTTTTAATTTTTTTAATTTTTTTTTTTAAATTGATTTTTTTTTTAAATTTTTTTAATTTTTTTTTCAAAAAATTTAATTCTTTTTTTAATTTTTTTTTTATATATAAAATACAATTTGTTTTGGTTTTTTTTTTTAATATTGTTTTAATTTTTTTGTAAATTTTATTATTTTTTTTGTTTTAAATTTTTTTTTTTATTTATTTTGTTAGTAATTTTTATTAAATTTTGCCCCTTTTTTTTTTTATTTAATCGATTTTTTTTTTTTAATTTCATAAATTTTCTTTCTTATTTTATAGAATTTAATAAATTTTGTATTTTTTTTAAATTTATTTGAATTTAATATTGTTTTTTAAATGTTTTACTTTTTTATTAATTTTTTTTTGTTAATAACATAAAATTTTTATATTTTTATATTTCAATTAAAAATTTTGTATTTAAAATTAGATTTTTTTTTTTTTTTTAATTAAACTTAATTTTTTTTAAATTAATTTGTTTTTAAATTTTTTTTTATTTAATATTATTTAATATTTTTATATTTTTTCAATTTTCAATTTTTAATTGATTTTTAAAGTTTTTATTTTTTTTTCTTTTATATTTAAAATTTATTTGTTTATTTGTTTATTTATTAAAATTTAATATTTTTGTTTTTAAATTTAATTAGTTATTTTAATATTTTTATTTTTTTTAAATTTAATAAAATCTGATCTATATACATATTTTAATTTAAGTTCATATATATATTTTATTTTTTGTAATTTAAATTTAATTTATTTTCTATAGTTTATTTGTGTTTCTAATATATACTGTTTTAAATTTAATATTTTCATTGTATTTTATTTTTATTTTTTATTTTTTTACTTTTAATTTAAATAATGTTTTTTTTTTAATATTTTTATTTTAAATTTTTAAATTTATTAAAATTTAATATATTTCCTTAAATTTAATTTTTTGTTTTAAATTATTTTATTTTTTTAAAATTTAATAAGCATTTTCTTTTCTTTTTTTAAATTTAATTTCTATATTTTATTTTTTATAATTTCCTTCTTTTTTTAACTTGTTTTTTTTTTTTTTAATTTAATATTTTTATTTTGCTTTTATTTTTATTTTTTAATTTCTATATTTTTTAAAATTTCAATCTTAGTTTTTTTTGTTTATTGTTTTATTTTTTTTTCCTTAAATTTTAGGTTTTTTTTAGTGTTTGAATTAAAATTTTTATTTTGTTTTTATTTTTTTTTTTTTTTATCTTCATATATTTTTAAATTTTAAGCTTTTAAATGTTTTTATTTTTTAAATTTATTTTTTTCTTAAATTTTAGGTTTTTTTTTAATGTTTGAATTTTAAAAATTAAAAAATGTTATTTTTATTTTTAAAAATGCGAAAAGTATGACACAATTTTTTTTTTTGTTATTCCAGCATCAACTTGTTTTGTTTTGAGGGTGTTTTTTCAATCCTTTTTTCAAGAAACAATTTTGTTTTTACCATAATTTTATAAAATGTTGAAATTTGACCTTAAAAAAAAACAAAGTGCGTTCTGGAAGACACACTTTTTTTTTTGGGGTGTTTTTTCAATCCTTTTTTCAACAAACAATTTTGTTTTTAGCATAATTTTAGAAAATGTTGAAAATTGACCTTCGAAAAAAAACAAGTGCGTTCTGGAAGACACATTTTTTTTTTGGGGGGTGTTTTTTCATGTTTTTTGAGCGTTTTTGGGCTAGAGTTCCCGTTTTGAGGTCAGGTTACCTATTTCATCGGTAACATTGTTAAAAATTAAGTTTAATTTTTTGGGCTTGTTGTGTCGCAATAACTTATCAGTTCTAGACCACAAAGTTGTTTCATGGTGCACTATTTTGAATTCAAAAGAAACCTTCTCTACAATGAAGTTGCTTATTATCTCTCTTTGTATTTTTTTTGGTTAGTTCCCTACTAACCCAATCAATTATTTAGACAACTATATTTTCATTAGTTCTATGCTAACCTAATGGATGATTTAGACAGCTATATTTTCGTAATTTCAAAAAGCTTTTTAATAACAGAAATACTCATAAATTTGTATTTATAAATTTTATAACCCAATAAATGTAATTACATTCAAAGTAATTATTTAAAAAAATAAATAAATAAATAAAATTTAGGATACAAAATTTGTAAAAGAAAAATAGAATTTTAATATAATAATAAAAACTTTCACAATTGTATTTCCCAAAAAACCATTTGCAATAAGTGCCAACTTTCATCCCTATAATAAGCTTAAACAAAAAAAAAAGTCTTCATAATAGCTTAATTTAAGAACACTATAATAGCTTAATTTAAGAACAAAACATAAATTTTTCATAATAGTTTAATATAGGAAACAAACAAAAGTTGCAATACAAACCATTTCACTTCACTGCTATAAATTTGGGGATCCTGAGCTAAATTGCTAAATCAACAATAGGGTTAAATTGATCCTTGTTGTCGCATTCATTTTCTATGAATTTTCTAAATGCCAATTTTTGAAAATAAGTGTATGTTAACAATATCTGAGAATACATAACTACCAAAATATTCAGATATCATTGATAAGTGTACTCAGATTTATAAAAAGCTTAATTTAAAAGAATTTTGTGTTACATTTTTTTAATTTAGTTCAAGATAAGTAGTGGAACCAGTGTAGAGTTTTTAGTCTGGTTATCACAGAAGCATTAACATAAAACAAGCGCTGAGGGAAATCCAAGTTGCAAAGGGACTTGCAACATTAACCCTAGAATTTCACAAGATAACTACACTTTAACATCTTCGCTACTAAGCATGGTCCAGCCACCAACTACCCCTTTTCCAGAGTTATGCGCAATCCGATTTTGCATCCCTGTTGTGCCAACGACCCAAGCTGTGAAAACAGAGTTGAATCAAGAAAGGAATAGTTTTCAGAATGTAGAAGGGTCGGGAGAAGGAGAAATGGGCAATAGAGATTGTGAAGATATGGTTTCTGCTTGCATTGTTGTGGAAAAAATAAACAACTTGAACAAATCAAGGTTGGCGAGTGGGGAGCTGCTAGAAAATTTGAATGGAACTCAAGAAGACAGTGGTGGAAGTAATGTTAAACAGAATAACATGAAGGATGGGGACCAATTAAGCAGTAGTTATGAAGCTGGCAGTGAAGTCAATGAATTCAACATTATGAAAAGAAGCAATTTAGGGGTTGGATATGAATAAAACAAAAGAAGTGGGGGAAAGGTGATGGTAGCTAGTATAGGTCACGTCACTCTCTGAAAAATGGTAGACCTCACGGTAGACCAAAATAGGAGGTGAATAGATTCAAAAGAAAGTACTATAGTCTTAAATATGGACTTAATGAAATGATATTAAAACCTTTTCATCTTGGTTCAAAATAAATTGACGTTTTAAAAACACAGGTACCAGCTGTGAAGTTCTGATGGAAAAATAATATTGGTGCATACAAATTTGTAAGAGGAAAAAAAATAAGTTGTCAAGCATATAATCTCTTCTCCAATGGCTAACAAATTACATGAAGAAAAAAAAAATATGACATGATTTATTTTTTCATGCATTGAAATAGATAGGCTAAGAAAAAAGAGAGCATGAGAGAGGATACTAATTAAATAATTAAATAAATGGAGTGTAGTAAAAACAAAATCAACATCTATAGAGAAAAGTGAATGCATTTAAAAAAATATAAGTCCAAAATATAATAATTAAGATTGATAAAAAAATGAGAAAGAAAAGAAATGTATTGAATAACAAAGAAGCTCACACGTGGAGACTACACAAAGTGGATCGTACACTCTATATTATCTACATGAATAATACAATAATAAATACATCTCAAAAGAATAGGGATTTGGGAACAAACTCCTACAACCAAGGAACTAATCCTAACTTAAGGAGTTATGTTACAACTATGTAACCATTTCTCCATTCATACAATAAAATACTAATTATTTTCAACTCTCCCCCTTAATGGAGAAAATATTATCATGTATTCCTAACATCCCTCTGAACAATTCAAACTTCACTTTCCTAAGAGGCTTAGAAAAAATACCAGCCATATTGTCACATGTTTTACAATATTCATGTTTTTATGAAACACTAGTTTGTTTGCTAGCTTAATGGAACTCTGATTGTCACATTTGATGATAATCGCCTCTTTCTACTCTTCTCCTGCATCAGGGAGAAGCCTTCTCAACTATATAGCTTCACATTTTTTTGTGCATAATGCTTGATACTCAGCCTCAACTGAAGATAAGCACAATAATTTTCCTTTTACTACTCCATCTCTAGCCCCAATCCAACATTAAATGCATAACCTGTGATATATCGTCGATCATCCAAGTTACCTACCTAATGAGAGTTTGAAAAACCTGCTAAAATAACATCAAATGTGTCACTGTATAAAATACCATAATTAATAGTACCATGAAGATACCTCGACACACTTTTTGTTGCCACCCAATGAATTTCAAGAGGTTTAGACATGAACTGTCTCAACACACTAACGTAGTATGCTAAGTATGATATATTTGTACTTAGATATATCAAATTCCCAACTAGTTGCCTATACAAAGTGGCATACACCTCCTTAGAGCCACCGTCACTACATAACTTCAGATTCGGTTGCAAAGGTGTTGATGTTGTCTTATAGTGCTCCATCCTAAACTTTTTGAGTAGACCTATGATATACTTTCCTTGAGTAAGGAAATTTTTTCCAAAGTCTCTCCATCCTTCCAGACCCAAACAATAATATAAACGTTTGAAGTCTTTCATTTCAAAAGCTTGTAACATCTGCAATTCGATTTCTTTGATTAATTCATCTATATTACCAGTTATAATCATGTCATCCACATACAAAGAAATCAAAATAATCTGTCTTTGTTCATCATACATGGTATACAAATTTGGATCATTCATACTCCTATGAAAACCATGTTGTAAGAAAAACGAATCAATCTTCTCGTAGCAAGACCTAGATGTTTGTTTTAAACCATAAACTGCATTTTTCAATTTACACACTAAATGTTACTTCCCTTGCTTAACATACCCTTCAGGCTAGACTAAATAAACCTCTTCCTTTAAATAACCATTTAGGAATACAAACTTAACATCTAACTCGTGTAGCTTCCACTGATATTTTATAGTTAAAGAAATTAACAATCTAATAGTATTCAGTTAGGCTATAGGAGTGAAGGTTTCTTCGAACCCAATTCCCTCTTGCTGTGAATAACCCTTTGCTACCAGTTTAGCTTTAAACTTATCTATACTCCCATCTGCATTAAATTTAGGTTGGTAAAGCCACTTGCAACCTATGGGTTTTTTCCTTCATGCAATTCAACTAGTTCCCAAGTATGGTTTCTAATAATAGATTCAAATTCTTCATTCATTGCAGCCCTCCATTCATTATATTGAATAGCTTCTTTATAGTTTTTGCACTCTATAACATTTAAAATGTTTGACATTAGAGCATAGTCTTTCAATCTAGTTGGAATTTGAGTCTACCTACTTGATATTCTCGGTAGAGGACTCACCTCAAATAGGTTTGTTTCATACCTTTGCGGGCTTAACTTACTAACTACATCTCCTGCCTTTTGTTCTTACTGATGTTGTTGTTGTTGATTGTCCTCACTACATTCTTTCATTAACAACGGAATGTTCCATTATTCAAGACTGTGTTCCTTTCCTTCCTCAAGCTCCTCATGAAATATGACATCTCGACTTGCATATATTTTGTGAGTCAAAGGATTAAACAACTTATAAGCTTTAAACTCAGTGCAATATCCTACAAAGATGAATTTCATGGCCTTAGGGTATAACTTTTTTCTATCCTCCTTGGGTATGTGGGAAAAATATTTTGACCCAAAAATTCTTAAATGAATCACTTGTAGCTTATATCCATAAATTTATTCAAAAGGAGTTTTAAAATTCAAACATTGAGTAGGACTCATATTTTTTAAATAAACAACTTTTTTTATTTCTTCAGCCCAAAAACCATTTGATAGACCCTTTTTTGAAGTATACTCCATGCCCACTCCACAAGGGTTCCGTTCTTTCGTTCCACGACTCCCTTTTTTTGCGAAGTGTGAAGCACTATGATCTGTTGAATAATCCCATGATTTCTGCAAAATTTCATGAACTTTCCTAACTTGTATTCTCCACCTTGATTGGAGCAAAGAGTCTTTATGAATTTCCTTGTCTGCTTCTCCACCATAGTCTTAAATTCTTTAAAGCATTGAAATGTATGGCTCTTTTTATTTAAAAAGTATATCCAAGAGAATCTAGTGCAATCATCAATAAAAATTAAAAAATAATATGCACCACCTAGCAACCTAGTCTTCATAGGTCTGCATATGTTTGTATGCATGAGCTCTAGAATATCTTTTTTCTTCCTATACACATTCAAAAGAAATTATTCCCTATGAATTTTCCCTAATGCACATCCATCACAATCTAAATGAACATTATGAAAATCAGGGATTCCATCAACCATACCTTTCCTTTGAAGTAGCATGAGGTCTTTTAGGTTAAGATGATTGAATCTCTGGTGCCAAAGATTCTCGGTTGTTAATCCTGTTGAAGCCAAAGATTAGTGTGACATGCTCTTGAAATTCAATCTATACAAGCTTCCCACATGCACTCCTAATGTAACTGGTTCCTTCTTTATGTCCTTAATGACACAATATGTTTTGAAGAATTCAACTTGTAGGTCATGATCTATTATCATTGGCACTGATATTAACTTCTTCTTGACCCCGGGTACATAAATCACATTTTTAATATGTTTGATATCACTGGAAGGAAACATCATAAAAATATCACCGTACCCCTTAATTTCATAACCTATGTCATCACCTAGATAAATTTTATCTCCATAAGTAGTTTCTTCAAAAAAATAAAACAAATTTCTATTACCTGTCATATGTGAAGATGTGCCAGAATAAACATACCATATTTTAGCCTCATCCTCCTTAGAAGCTAAAAGAGCACAATTAGCTACGAACAGTCAAAAATCATGATTGTGACCTTCATCGGCAAAATTTCATGTGTGCTTTCTTTGCTTATTTCTAGCCTCATTTGCATCTCTCTTACAATAGAACTTAGCTTGATGACCAATTTTCTCATGTAGAAACATTTAATGCAAGAAAATCTATTATTGTTATTTGTAGACATACCTCTAAATGGTCTCTTCTGAAAAGTGTCATCAACTTTCTGTTCTTTTGGTTTTTTCCACTTATGAGGATTCTTCTTTGCCATCAGAGAAAACTCGACACTCTGGGATCTCAAATTTTGTCGCCGCTCTTCTTCCTGTAATAGAATTCTTATCAGCTCCTTGAATGAAGGCGCTTTATCCCATGCAGCCAAGCCTGTGATGAACATCTGGTATTCATCCATAATCTCGTTGAAAGTGATTGTGACAAGATTCGAATCAGACACCTTCTCCCCAATGTCACCCAATATTTCCTTCAGGTCCTTGACCCTTGCAATGAATTTAGCAACAGATTCATTCTCCTCCATCCTCATCGAAAATAACTTGCCTCTGAGTCACAAGATATGATTTGTGTTGTGTGTCTGGTATAGATTCTTGAGCTTCATCCAAACCTTAGTGGACGATTTATCGTCTCTGATGTGTGGGATAATATGGTATTTAACAAACATCTTCATTAAGAATTTTTACTTGTTCTCCATTTTATCCAAGTCATGTATGAGTGTGGCCACAGTTGTTGCACCATTCATCTTTTACTCATCACCACTTACGATTGTCCATGTGCTCACTCCCTTAAGCAACATTTGTAGCTTTAATTTTCAATTGGTATAATTGGTCCCATCCAGTTTTCTACTCTCGTTGAGATATTTTTTTGTAAAATTATTCATACTGGACTAATCGGATTACAAATCCCCTAATCTACAGTCGATTCTAACCAAGTGAACAATTACAATCTATGGGAGAAAATAAAACTTTAACACGTCCCATAGCCTAATCACAAATTTTCCACCGATCTGGCATAATCTCTATGTTTTCAAATCAGATCCGCCACAGATATGAAATATTCTTGTGTCTGCTACTCAGATCCACCACCAATCGGGAAAATCGCATGTGCAGAACCATATAAAATAGTCCAACACTCTTTTGAGAAAAAAATCCATGTTGAAGAAATTTCATTAAGGGATTGTAAATCAGTGCTGGAAACACCCTGAAGGGCGCGCTGATCTCTACTGATCGACACCCCTGTGGCTTTGGAAAAAGTGTTGATCGGTGTTTTTGTTGCTACAAAAATTGCGCTAATCCAGCTTTGTGCTCAGAAAAAAAACTAAGACCTGTGAGAAAAAAAGTTTCTCCTATGAGTGAAGTGTTTTCTACAGACCACCTACTCCACTATGAGCACTAAGGCTCCTGTGTGGACTGTAGCCATGAAGGCTCTATAGCCGCGAAGGCTCTGTAGCCACTAAGGCTTTAAAGGTAAATCAAGCTCACCCAGTGTGAGCTATGATACCGTGATTAAAAATGGGAAAGAAAATAAATGCATTGAATAACAAAGCAACTCACAGGTGAGTACTGCACCTGGAGACTACATAAAGTGGAGCATACACTCTACATTCGCTACGTGAATAATACAACAATAAATACACCACAAAATGATAGGGAGTTGGGAAGAAACTCCTATAACCTAGGAACTAATCCTAACTTAAGGAGTTACATTACAAGTATGTAACCATTTCTCCATTAATACAATAAAATATTAATTATTTTGAACTAGGATTGCTAAAAAACCACCCAACCCAATGGAGATGGACCTAAACGTTGTAGCCAAAACATCAGATTTTTGTAGGTTGATTATATAAGGAAGAATCTTGAAATAAAGAAATTAACCACCTTAGTGAAAGACAGTGAAATCTACTAGGATGCATTGACCTATTTTGGAGTTTCATATTCTTTTAGGCATTGCAAGGAAGCTCTATGATGCATGAATAAAATGAAATAAACAAGAGGGGGTTGCAATGGCATCAAGTCCCTACTAGAAGATTTATGTCTTTAGTTGTTTTTGTTACCTGAAGAGCATATTAATTTAGTCAATTTTTCACGAGACTGTTTTGATTTATCCACGGACCAAATAATTTAAGTTTGATTAGGGCTTCTCCGAAAAGATTTGAATGAAGTCTAGTAGGTAATTTGGGTAGTCAGAGTTCACCTGTGTCATTCACAGAAATCATGAGGAAAAACCTAACACTCTATATAAAATCATGAGAACCAGTGTAGTACTATATACATTCCACAAAAATATATAACTTTCTGTGAAGTTGATTTCCTAGCAAATCCTACATTAAAAAAATAGAGTGCTTTCTGTAAAGAGAAAATTAGACAAGAAAATAATGTCGGATTTATCACTAATAAGTTCATATATAATTTTGGAAAAATAACAAATTTTGAAATTAAAAATAAAATTAATAGCAGATATTTTAGGAGTTAGTTGATTGGATAGCCAAAATTCTTCCAAAATAACATTCGTTAATAAAGAAAATCTTTGGAATCCTTAACAAAATGAAAATATTAAGAATCCTTAACAAATCTCTCTGGTTTCTAGCCTTGCTCCATGACAATCTGTCTATAACCTATTGATTAAACATACTAGTTAGGACCAGAGAAAAGAAGCAACAATTCCCAATACATACTATAAACTTCAAACTGTCAAAATCACCCACCTATGTCAAAGGAAACAATTTGAGCATCAAACTCTTAATCCTTGAGCAGTTTCCAAAACCTATGGAGTAGGAGTTATTTTCTTTCAAGAGATAAGTATGACATTAGATTAAAAGCATGAGTAGGAGACAAATCAAATAATAGAGTAGCAATTTATGGGTTGTAGTTAATCATAAGAAATACCAACGCAATGGGTTTAAGAAATTTACAAGTAACTAATAACTCCAAGATTATTGTGGATTGGGGCAATGGAAATAGTAGTCTATAAAATGTACTATTATCAGCTTCCAAAACCTATGGAGTAGGAGTTATTTTCTTTCAAGAGATAAGTATGGCATTATATTCAAAGCATTAGTAAGAGACATATCAAATAATAGAGTAGAAATTTATTGGTTCTAGTTAATCCTAAAAAATAACAACGTAATGGGTTTAAGCAATTTACCAGTAACTAATAACTCCAAGATTATTGTGGAGTCGGGAAATGGAAATATCAATCTATGAAATGCACTATTATTTCCAATAATATATAGAATTAGGAGGCGAGGTTAAATTTCATTCCATTATATTTAAACATGGCTACAAGGAGCCTAACATGAAGGTAGATTCATTGTCCAAGGAAGCATAGAGGATGCATGAAATATCAATGGAGGTGTTTTAAGTAATTGATGGAATTACTCATCAAGTTACTTTTTTCTCTATTTATTCATAAACTATTTTTTCATAAATAATGTGTTGAACCACCATTAAAGAATCTTTGTTTTGAATATAAATTGTAATTTAAAAAAATTGATGGTTGATGTTAAAGTGCTTTAGAAGGTGAAAGCTATTAGGTTGTTTAGTGAATTTTGTATTTTTTCTTGAAATTTAACATTATTAATGTTTTTTTAAGTTTAATGTAATTATTTAATAAATAAAATTTTGGAAATTAATATAATTAGAACTACAAAAGGAAAAAATAATAGTTAACATAATACATTAAATAAATTAATACAGAAGTGTCCTGAGACACCTAATTTTATTGATAATGAAAAAGAAATTACATAGAAATTGATAGAGTTTACAAACGTAAACTTCCACTAATTTTCAATTAGGAAACTAACCTATTTATAAGCTATATGTCCTAACTTAATTTATTAATGGATTACTTGAAAAAACAACAAGTGTCCATTTACAATAAATGATCTTCTATCCAATCTACTAAATTTATTCCTATTTTAGAGCCTAAGATACGCATCTATTCTAGAGTCCTATCTTTTCTAACAATATTCTATTTTTATGTGTCTCTAATATTTATTAAATATTCTAATTTATTAAATATTTTTGTCCTAACTTTACACTATTATATTTGGACCATCTAACATTCCCCCAATGATCCAAAGCTACTTTACAACATATACCAAGTTCATCCCTGAACTTAGTAAATTTTATTCTTCCAAGAGGTTTGGTGAAGATATCAGAGGTCTGATATTTTGAAGGACAATAAATTGGCTTGATGACATCCTTTGCAATGATTGATATAATATGATAATACTTGGTGTCTACATGTTTTGTCTTTGAATGAAAAACTGGATTCTTGGCCAGCTTTATTGCTCACTCGTTGTTGATAAATAACAAAGTAGCTTCTACTGGAGGAATACCCAAGTCCTGTAAAACTCTACGTAACCAAACAATCTCACATGCTGCTTCCCATGCTGATATGTATTCTGCTTTTGCTAAAGAAGTGGCCACTATATCTTGCTTCTTGTAACTCTAGGATACTGCAGCAAACCCCATGTTCATTAAATAACCTGAGGTTGATGTCCTATCATCAATACTACCAGCAAAATCGACATTTGAAAATCCACCAAGTACAAAATTTTTAGTCTTTTTGTAAAGAAGACTGAAATCTTTTGTTCCTTGGATATAATGAAGAACTCTTTTGGTTTCATTCCAGTGGTTGTCTTGTGGTTCCTGGATAAAGCGGGAAAGAATACTGATGGCATAAGAAAGATATGGTCGAGTACTTGTGAGATAAATTAGCCTACCAATAAGCTATTGATAAGTAGTGCTATCCACAATTTCCCCCCCTTCAAATTTTGAAAGTTTCAAGTTTTGTTCCATAGGGGTAAAAACAAGCTTGCAACCCTACATTCTAAATCGCTAAATAATTTCTGCTACATACTTACTCTGAGAAATGAAGATATGATGTGGAAGTTGGAATAACTCAACTCCAAGATAGTAGTGAAGTAGTCCCAAATCTGTCATCTTAAAACTTGCATGTAACTCCTTTTTCACCTATGCAATGTGATCATCATTATTTCTAGTGATAATCAAATCATCTACATACATAACCAGGATCACTAGATCTTTACCTTGTTGGCGTACATACAAGGTATCATCAGATTCACTTCATTGAAAACCAACTTTCCAAAGGTATTCATCCATTTTGGCATACCAATCTTGGGGAACATGTTTTAACCCATATAAAGCCTTTATCAGTTTGCAAACATTGTGTTCCTATGCTTCAATTTCAAAACCTGGTGGTTGTGTCATGTACACTTGTTCCAGTAAATCACCATTAAGGAAAGCACTTTTTACATCCATCTGATGAACTTTCCATCCTTGTTGAGCTGCTAAGGCAAGTGTGAGTCGGATGGTGTTCCATTTAGCTACAGGAGCAAACGTTTCCTCATAATCTATCCCTTCCTGTTGCGCAAAACCATTAGCAACAAGTCTTGCTTTATACTTGACGATATTGCCATTTTTCTTGTACTTAATTTGGTAAACCCATTTGCATCCGATGGGTTTAACATTCTTAGGAAAATCAATAAGTTTCCAAGTGTTTTTGTCAATAAATTCCTGGTATTCATCAACCATAGCCTGTTGCCATTATTTATTTTTTACTACCTCTCGATAATTAGAAGGTTCAGTAAAATCGTTTTCTATCAAGGAAAAATTCCCTTCATTTCTTTGTGATCCCCTTGTTCCTATTTTATTCTGTTCATTAGGCCTTACATCTTTCAAAAGTTGAACTGCCCATTTTGGCAATTGATGTTCACTGGTTTGATATTGTGAAAAATCACCATCATTGAAAAGAGGGTTCATGTAAAATGATGTTTGTTGATCAACCGCAGGTTCCAGAGGTGAAGATTCATTTTCAGAATAACTGCTGCTACTAGGAGATTTGGATGAACTGCTAGAAGACCCAGACAGTACTGGTGAAGAATACAGACTAGATGAATCATTTTCAGATGAAGGAAACTCAAGTTCATACCAATTGTGTGAATTTGGTTGACTTTTTAGATTTCCATTTCTTTTATCACCTTTTGTTTCTAACTTTTGAAGAACAATTTCTACTTCTTCAGTACTCTTACTCTTATTTTCATCGAAAATCACACATCTACTTACAATAAATTTCCCATTCGACAAAATTCGGTACCTTTCTTCTCATAATAATACCCAATCATTGTGCACTTCAAGCTTCATGAGTCAAGCTTAGTTCGTTTTTCCTTCATAAATAAGGGATAACATACTGATCCAAAAACTCTAAGATGTTTAACCCGAGGTTTGAAGAAAAAACATGCTTCATAAGGTGCGATTCTGTCTAAAGAAGCAGTCAGAGATCTGTTCCTTAAGTAGACATCAGTATGAATTGCTTTGGCCCAATATATAGGACTTAAATTTTTTAAAGTTAACATAGATCTCGCCATTCCTAACAAGATACGGTTCATTCTTTCTACTACTCCATTTTGTAGTGGAGTGTAGACATTGGTAAGATGTCGTTTTATGTCGTTATCCATGCAATACATTTTGAATTCATTTGAAGTTAATTCTCTGCCATTTTCGGTTCTAAGAGTGTCAATATTCTCCTTTACTTCATTTTCAATAATTTGATGAAAATTTTTGAACTTTTCAAATTCTTCTGACTTTTGCTTCAAAAAATATGCCCAAGTCATCCTGCTAAAATCATCAAAAAAGAGTAAGAAATATCTGCATCCTCCTAGCGAAGTGGGTAAGGGTCCATAAATATCACTCTGAACAAATTTCAAATGCCTGTTTGCGCATTATGAACTTGTAGGAAAAGTCTCTCAATGTCGTTTTCCATAAATGCAAGATTCACATTTTGCATTTTCCTTTATGACGGTTGGAATTCCCTTAACCATTCCATTTCTTTTTTACTGAGAGAGATTATCGAAGTTGATACGGCCATATCTTACATGCCACAATCTGATCGGTGAAATGTATGTACTTGTTTCTCCTGCAAAGTTAGCATTTCTTAGAATAACTATCCCTTTCATCCTTATAAATTTTCCATTTTCATAACCTATGATTACTGTTTTCATGTTCTGCTTGACTAAGATAATTTTAACTAAGCCATATTCCATAATCACCATATGTCCTTCTTGTCGAATCATGACTAAAGATAAAAAAATTTTCTTAAATGTTGGGACATACCATACATTTGAAATCATTCTTTCTCCAATGCCAGGTAAAAAAAAATTAACTACACCTTTTCCAGAAGGAGTATGTTTTGTTTTATCAGCCAGATAGATTGAATTGAGATGGCATTGTTGGAAACTCCAAAAGAAGTCATGTCGAAAATCCATGTGTTGATTTCCTCCGATATCCATAATCCATGCATCTTCGTAATCACTTCTAAGAAAGCTTGAAACCTGTAAATTTGTTGATTCTGTGTTGGTGAAGACATAGTCTAAACCATCAGGATCATCTTCATCATTTGTAAACTGTTCAGAGTTTGGATGAAACATGGGAATTTTATCAATAGAAGTTCTACAATCTTCTGCATAATGGCCAACTTTGTTACATCTCATGCAAATAATTTGATTGAAACCTCTGCCTCTGCCTTGAGACTATCCTCTGGCTTGATATTGTCCTCTGCCTCTGATTTGGTCTCTGTTTTGAGTTTGTCCTCTACCTGGACTTTGTCCTCTGCCTTGATTATATGCTCTACTTTGATTGTTGCCTCTTCCTTGAAAATTGCTCCTTCCTGAATTGTAGCCTCTGTGGAAATTGTTTCCTCTACTTTTACTGTGACCATGTCCTTGACTTTGATTGAAATTTCCTCTTCCTCGGTTTCTTGAACTATTAGCTGAGGAATTACTTGTGCTGGCCTTGGTGAAAAATACATCTTCCCCAATCTATTTCTTCTTCCCAAATTTTTTGTCATGTTGGGCTAACATATCACTCAATTCATCAAACTTTATATTCTCCAACTTTCCAGTGACATGAAAATTTTCCAAAAAATGTGTGTAAGATGATGGCAATCCAGCAATTAAAATTGTAGTCAAGAAAATTTCATCGACATCTTGAAAACCAACATTTATTATTTCTTGCTTGATGTTTTTAATCCGTGAAATATATTCAATAACATCATCACCTTCAATTAATTTCTATTGAAGAAATTTTAATTGAAGATCAACCTTCTTTGATTCAGGTTGTGTATGAAAGAGATCTTTGAATGTACGTAAAGTAGTCCATGCATCTGAGGCATTTTCAATATGTATGTACATTTCATTATTAACTGAAGCCTTTATAAGAGTTAATGCCTTGGAATTTTTTACTTCCCATTTTGCAAATGAAGCTGCATCTATTGGTTTATTAGGCTTAATGTTTCCATCACATATTTCATGCCACAATACATTATATATGAGAGTGTTTTCAATTAGAAGTTTCCATGTCTTATAAAATTTCACCCCTTCTAGCTTATCAGATTTAGATAAAATATTAATTAACTTCAACATTCTAGTGTTGAAGCAGCATACCAAAGAAATCAAGCACATGAAAGAATGAGCAATTCGTCACACGAAACATGCCACACAAAAAATGACACATGCTACACAAAAAAAAAGAAACGATCTATCAGGGCTTGGCCTTGACCCTCGTATAGTCTTTGAAAAAGGGAGAAAAATGACTGATCTTTGCACTTGGCTCTAGTCAATTTCTCATTGAGTGTTTACAATGAAATCCTTTGCAAAATTTGACCACTTGAAAATGCCCTTACAAATTTCTTCTTAAAAAAATTTACCCTACCCTCAAAGTAAAAGGTACTTTGAGTTACAAATAATAACCCTTATTTCTCCAAAATAAAAATTACAACTAATGACCCTTATTTCTCCAAAAAAAATTGCTACTTATTCCTCCAAAAAAAAACAATGACAACATTTTCTACTTCACCTTATTTCTCCAAAAATAAAAAATAAATAAATTTCAATTTTCTCCTTTATAACTCCACAAAAAAAAAATGATCCCACTTACATGACAAATATATATATATATATATATATATATATATATATATATATATATATATATATAATTGCCGAAGTTGTTGTCTCAATCATGTACAAAATGATCCAATGATCCTTGTTGCGTGCTTCCTTTTGATCTACGTTCTTCTATATTTGTCTCTGCATTAGGAGGTACAGAATCAGTTCCAGCACTCTTTGTATTTGTTGATTCCAGATTTGGGGATTTGGCTGTGGATGCAGGTACCAACAACTATAGTATAGTCAATTGGATTTTTCACCTCTAAAATTTTATTTCTCTACACAATCTCAGCTTAGCAGCAACACACGGATAATGTGTTCTCAGAAAAGCGCAATGTCAATGATAGAAAATTTGAAAATCAGATAGTTTCAGAACAGTGCAGTGTTATTGACAAGTTGGAGCAATATTAAGATGGCTTGGCAGTGTTAAGATATGAAGCATTAAGATGGCTTGGCAGTGTTGGCAATGTTAAGATGGCCTAGCAGCATTAAGAAGATTTCATTTCTCATTTTACTCGTGTATCTAAACTTGGCAGCGTTAAGAAGATTCCAATCATATTATGGTCCTGCAAGAACTTGCTATTATCACTTTTGTTGGTGGAAATGGATATGGATTCCTAAGTTGTACGTATATCTGCCCTGATTTCGCCATTGAACTCTTCATTTTCATCCACCCAGGGGCTACTTGAGATCACATTATAGATTCAAGAATAGTAGCAAGATTCAGACGTACTGGATTTTACGGTTCAAAAATTCATCAACAGTCTGAAACATTACGAAGCTTCAATACAGTACAGATAAGGCAAGCCCCGAATAAAATATGTGTACCTACCAAGAGAATTGGGACAATCACCAATCAGGCAGTTGCAGAAGAGCAGATTGTAGTTGATCCAATCCAAAGGGTTAAAAAATGGATTCAAAAGCTTCAAAACCGAGGTTTACGAACTAAGCTTGAAATCGAAAGTCAACACAAATGGTTGAGCTTCTAAGGGGATAGAGAACATTGGCAGCGTAGACAAAGGAGCAGGGTGTACACAACATAGGATAAAAAATGGCTCTTAAAAAAATTGATATTCAGATTATAATCAATAAATTTCTTTTCCCTAAAACAAAATGACAAAATTCCATACCCATGCAATTGATGAACAATTTTCTGGAGTTTTCCATAGGCTTGTAGAGCTGGAAATATCCTTCTTCCGTCAGTTGTATTAGTGAAGCTCCGATACCACATTAATACATAAGTGTCCTTAGACACGTAATTTTATTGATAATGGAAAAGAAATTACATAGAAATTGATAGAGTTTACAAACGTAAACTTCCACTAATTTGCAATTAGGAAACTAACCTATTTATAAGTTATATGCCCTAACTTAATTTAGTAATGGACCACTTGAAAAACCAACACGTGTCCATTTACAATAAATAATCTTCTATCCAATCTACTAACTTTATTCCTATTTTAGAGCCTAAGATACGACTCTATTCTAAAGTCCTATCTTTTCTAACAATATTCTACTTCTAAGTGTTTCTAATATTTATTAAATATTCTAATTTAATAAATATTTTTATCCTAACTTTACATTATTATATTTGGATCATCTAACATTATCATAATTATGACTTAAAAAAGTATCTATAAACCACACAATAAATACCATAAAGATACATGAGAGAATAATAGCTTTTTAAACTTAAAAATTATGCATTGACTTTACTTGGGGAATCTAAAAATTAATGGAACAGGGCCCTTGATAACAAAATCCATGGTTTATATGATATTAGCTATCCACTTAAAATGAGCTTTATTTGAAACTTTGATTTATTCTTTTCCAAGCAATGGTTTCCTATTAATAGTTTCGAGCTCAAAACCCATAGAATCACCTCTCCTTTACAAACAAAATATAGGCCCTTACATAAGTCAGAAAATTGTGCCTTCTATCACCGTAGAGATGGTCATTAATGAACAGACCAAGTTTGTGACCATAAAATACCGCCTATTTGAATATATTAAAAAAATGTAAAGTGTGACAGGAAACCCAGAAACTCTTAACTAAAAATATCAACATATTGACAAAATACATAACAGGAATCCTAGAATTCAAATCGAAAAATTCCAATATAGTAATAATCTCACTAAAGGTGTTTCTCAAGAGAACCAAGAAATGCATGTAAGATATTATATGTGGAAAAGTCCATGGCTAGGTAATTTTCCCAATTAACAAGTAATTAAAGGAAATATATTAATTTAATTAAAGATGAATTAAAATGTAAAATATGGCCCACATTATGGCCACGTATACATCAGTTATGAGAAACCAAGATGCAAATACATCATTATTTGATATGGTGACGCATATATATCAGTATTTGACATAGTGATACTTATTTGTTTTTCATGTGAGAAATCTAAGAAATAGATTTGGTAAGAGCATATGTAGAGGTTGTTCAAACAATTGTTGGAACAATTTATGAGAAGAGAAATAATAGATTTTTTTTGTTCTCCTCTATGCCCTGGTGCGTTATTCAAGTTTTCCTCCTTGACTGCGCATCAGCTGTCGGTAAAAAAAATTAAGATCCCTTGAGTAATTTCTCTAAGGTATAGTACATTGCGCTTGTGTCATCTTCTAGTGTGGTAGTGTTTTCTTCATTCGGTTGGTAGAATTTGGGCATATAATTTCTTTTGAGAGTCTGAGTGTAAGGGACAGGAATTTAGCATTAGCGCCAAACACTTAGAAGACCAAAGAATATTTTTGTTGTTACTATATTTACAGTTTTTTCAAATATTTCAGGGCCTCGAGGTTGCTACTCCTGTTGGGCATTATGGAGGTTAATTTCAGTATTCTGACACAAAATGTAAAAGACACCTTTATTTATGGCACTGAGAATAATATTAGTTCCATCACTTCCTGGTGGAGACTATTGTTTAGGGGCTCTTACTATCTATGATGGAGGAGGAGCTTCTAGCTTTGTCCTCCAAGGAAGTTATGTGTGGGTTGTCTCCTTATCATAGCTTCTGTCTCCGCTTATTCCCCATGCCTTTGCTCTGGTGCCCTCTATTATCACTCCAGTAATTCTCAAGTGTTGTTAGTATTTTTGGTTTAAAGAATACTAGAGGTAACCAAAAACATGCTTTTAAGCCTTAGAATCTAGCCTTCCTAATGCTCAGAGAGGGCTCTCTCTATATGATTTATATTTGTTGATTTAAGTTGATTTTAGGCTAGTTATATGGGATTGATTATGATTTTTATTTTGGGTTTGGTTTGGCAGTGGAATTAATAGTTCAAATGGATAGATGTAGGTCTAAATTCCATTGGGCTAATGGAGTCAAAGTATCAAGCAGTCAGAGTAGAATCAAGGTTCTAAAGGGAAGTGTTCATAGGGAAATATAGCTGAGTGACTTCATATCCTTAAGATGATGTTGAAAATGGTTTCAATCAGGATGAGAGAGAAATTAAGGGTTCTCAAATCTGGATAATCAGGAAAATGACAGAGGTAAATAGAAACTAGGGAGAAATTAAGAATTCCCCAATCTATATATCAGTAGAAAACATGAAAATGACATCACAGTTCAAGACAGAGTGTTTTTAAACATATTCTGAAATAATATTCCTGTTATACATTTAGATTTAGAAAAAAAGCAAGTATGTGAAAACTTCAGATAAAAACATAGAACAATGGAGAGTACTTCACTGAAGTGGCCCAACACAAGAATCCTGTAATATAATCTCTTTATTAGTCAATCTAGTCTACTTACATGAAAATGGTACAAAGAACCCTCTGGTTGAGATCAGTACATCTATATAAATGTTTAGAAATCCACAATCCACACTCAATACTTCAAAATGTGGAGTATTTTATACAAAAATGCTTACAAAATATCATAAAACAAACTTAGGAATTATTCAAGGAAAAATAAATATCTTTATGCAAGAAGATAGAGACAACTATCTAACTAATGCAAGTTGTCCCTGCTTTCATTGAATGTGTTGTTTTGTTTTCTTTGATCTTTTGCTGATTTTCCTCTTACTGTTTGCTCAATGCTAGATGTTTGTTAGCAGTTTAGTTTCCTTTACACTGGCATATTTCACTTTGATTTGTAATTTTTGTTTTGACTTTAACCCTAATTTTCACCTGATACACTTTAATGTTGATACTCTTTGACTATCACTGTTTCTTTTTACTTTAAAATTTGACTGCTCTGTTTACTGTTTTACCTTTGTAGTAAACATCAATTTCCCCCAAGCTTCTGCTTCTAGTAACTTAATTTTTACCATCCTTCTGAATATTTCATCTGCCTCTATATACTTTGAGAATGTAGGCTTATTGATAAATAAATGATTTACCACATGATGTAGGTAAAAAAGGTTCTTAAAACTCTTGTAGAGAACTTTCCCTGTTGGAATCCCCTACATGGATGAATTATTAGCTTGCTCCTTTGCCACTTCTCTAATTTCTTTATCATAATCCTCATGCTTCATCAACCTGTCATTAATAACTAGTGGATTTGGCAAGCCTTTCTGTCTCAGAATATCAAACTTCATCATAAATCTAGTTATGCCAAGCTCCATGTTTTGAAATTTTTCTTCCAACTGTATCACTAAGTTCCTTTTTGAAATCACCTTCCTGACTTCAAGAATTGTATCTGTCTTGTTACGAATTCCAATTTCTTCTAGTTCTTGCTTATTTTTGGAATTAAGAAAGTTAATGATTTCTTTAGCCTCTTCTAGCTTCTTACCAAGTTATTCTTTAATTTTTTAGATGGCCTCACCTGCTTCTTTGATAAAATATTTTTGTTCATAGATAACCTGAATGGATGGCCAAATATCATTGACAGATTCAATGATATTGGCCCATAGTTGTTAATTTTTTCTCTAATTTCTTCAATTTCAGTGTTAAATCTTTCTCTAATTTCTTCAATTTCTCTGTCAACCTGTTGGTCTTCTATACTTCATTGATGTGCATAATCTCAACTATTTTTTTGTCATCACCCAGAATTTTCAACTAATCTTTGAGTCTGTTGATTTCATTTGTCTGGATAGACATTTCCCGCATTGCTTTGACTAGTTTGCCAGCTTCATCTGTAGGTTGTGCTATTGTTGTAGATGACTATGTTGCTGAAGTAGTAGTTGATGTAACAAGAAGTGTGGTAGCTATTGGAATTGAAGGGGTCAATGACACTGCTAAGGTAGAAGGAATAGTTGTAATGACTACAAGAATAAAAGTGACATGGACTTCTTCTAATATGGCATTTTTATCCTACACTAACTTGTCCATCCCATTTTCCATTTATTTTATTTGGGCAGTTAACTGTAGAATGAGGTTCATCATCTCATCTTTTTGACTTGCATCTTGTAATACTTCCTTAGCATGTGGATGTTTAGTAGGAGGCAGTTTTAGTTGCTTATTTAATGCAACAATGTCTGCATTCTTTTTCTTTATGAGTTCATCTGCAACTTTGACATTGTTTGGATCATATCCTACTTCAATAATCAAATCCTCCAGTGATTTGATTATGTTATCCTTAGCCTATGAGGATGCCTTTCTAATTTGAGCTTATCTCTTATGTTCCAAAGAGTTTTTTGTAGATTATGTACACTCATGGCTTTGTTTGTCATTGTAGAATATAACATCTCACCAGCTTGATTGTGAAATTCTATCTAGTCAATAGGATGAAGATCTTTTTCTTGAACTTCATAGGATGTCCTTTTATAATCTGCTGATGATTTGGGATACTTGATTGTTGGCTATAGGAAGGTCATCTGCATCTTCCTGGTTTTGTAGTCAAAAGTAGAAAGAAATATGCTTTTATCGCTAGGTGACTATTTCCAATACTGAGTATATGTATCAGCCTTTAAGGCTTCATTTATGATCTTTATTTCTTTGTACTTCTGCATAATGTCATGTTCTTTCTTTGCTAGCTTGCTGGATGAAGATACTTCAATGCTATGCTTCTTTTGAATCATTTGAGTGTTTGATGTTGAAGGCTAGTGCATTTCTTCAGAAATTGCAGGTGGTGCATTATCCTTTACCACTATATCTGTGTCAATTACTTCAATAGTTTCCACTTCTTTATTTACATGATTTAATTTTTCCATCATCCTGTACATTCGTTTGAACTTTGTTTCAGTGGTAGTTTGTGCTGAGTATGATCCTTCTTCTCTGACTCTTTGAGAATTCCTATCTTCTTGGGCTAGAGTATGTAAGATGGAACTAGAATCACCTTCTTTCTCTGCCTCATTCAAATTGTTCTCTAACCATTCAGACTGATTGGAGTATTTCTCAATGTCTGGCTTTGAATCATGTACATAAGGAGTTAATTTAAATTTGATTGTTAACTTGCTTATTACTCCTAAAGGATCATAATACCATTGGAAACTCTGACTAAACTTAAATTCTTGCAAATATTTTTATTCTTGTGGACCTGCATATCTACTGTTGCAAATAAAAATGTCAACCTGATTCTTAATCTTAAAATGTGTCTTCTTTTTGGCTGCCAAGAAATTTATTGCATCAGAATTAAGGATCTGCCTAATATACTCAAGGGAAAATAACCTCATTGGGAGGTATTTGGGTAGCTTATATGGAAAAATATTAGATCCATATACCCTAATCTTTGTATAGTTCTGATATAGGTACCAATATTTTTTCCTACTGTGCTCTGATAATTGCAGGATCTTTTTAATCTCATCACTGAATCTTGGTTGATGTTGTTCAGCATGTTGACAATTGGATGGATGAAAGAGTCAATGAAGTCTGTGTAGGTGGACTGTGTGGAATATTTTCTGATTAATGGAGTCCAAAAGATAACTAACTATGGATTACCTTCAACATCCATATTTTGAAGGTTGATGGAAAATTTTTTAGACTAGAATTATAAAAACATGTGAAACAATATTGTTGAATACTTGAAGACACCTTCTTTAGGAATTTTGACAAGTTTCTCATGAATTGTGCTAGCAAGGTACTAAGAAAATTGAATATGGTAGCAGGAGGCTGACTAGGGGTAAAATTAGACAAGAAACCCAAGATTGAAGCATCAACATGCTCATCAGTAAAATAACCAAGAATAAAAGACAACATGCTAATAATATTATTGGTTCTTTTAGAGAATATAGTTGTTGGATAAGGATGACTGGTTTTGGGAGTTTCTACTGTTCGAAGGATGAAATTTTGGAATATCTTGAACCTCTTGGGGAAGTCCAGATTCAGATATAGATGGATGAGGATCTCAATAGACAAAGTGGTTTCATATGGCCTAGGTTGAATCTACAGCATTTGGTTTATTGAATCAACTATAATAGTGAACATGATTTATTTTCCAGGAGTTATTAGGGCTCTTTGGCAATGGAAATAACAATTTTGGAAAATTCTAATCACCTCTAGACACTGGAAGGTCTATGGGACAATGTACTTGGGAAAATTGGATTCCCAAATGAAAATCTCCTCAGCTTGATCAATTTATTTGTCATGGCTCCAACATTGGAGCTCAAGAATATTAAACTCAGCGACAGGATCACAAATTTTAGATTCTCTATCTTCTAAGGGAGTGTGTTCCACATCTACAATTGGAGGTTGCAGGGGATTTAGAGTTACAATTCCTTGGGAAGCAATATTTTTATTAATTTTATCAATTAATTATCTTTTATTTTAGAAAAAAAATTTGAGGCCTTTAGGAGCACCTCTAAAAGATATTTACAGTGTGCAGAAGGGTTTGATATGAAACAAGGGATTTTCCTCTAGTCTACAGTGCTTCATTTGCTTCAATTTACTATCTGTGATCAAAATAGTCTCAGGCTTCAGGAATTCTGTCGAAAAATGCCTAGGTTCTACAGAAAAAAGGATAGCGAAGCAACAGGGCTTTATTTTTGGGTCTTCAAAGCCCCTACACAGGTTCAATTACTAATTACTTCCTTTCTGTAAGTAAATTCCTTTGTAGTTTAGGAATACCTGGAGAAAAGAAGCTTTGATTTGCAGAAAGTTTCTTTGAGGTAGCGGAAGGCTTTTCTAAGGCTTCAATGATATTTATAATGCTTCGGATTGGTTCTTAAATGACTTTGGTAGTAAAAGTATCGAATTATGGTTGAAAACTGATCGGTAGGGATTTGTTTGCTCTAAAACAAGTTGAAAATCCTCTCTTTGTGCAATCAGTAAAAAAAAAGGTGAAAAGGCTTGAAAATGGGCAGCTATATAAGTTTTTTTAACCAACAGTGATTAAATATTAAATGTGTGGGTCAATTCAAATGGGCAGGATGGTTTCGCTTAACGAGCAGAAATACAACTTAGTGGTTTTCGCATTAGTTGAAGTGGCTGGGCGGTATAATTTCCGAGGATGAAATACAATCAAATGATGCCACGTAGCAAGGAGTGGGGCTCTGAAAACATCTCTTTTCTCAATACCTCAGGGTCATTAAATATTTGGCTATCAATGATGCGATATGAGATTTTGTCCATCGGATCTAATCGATATAGATCTAACGGCTAGAAACTAGCAGGGAATTGTCAGGGATTTTGATAGGCGCGGGGCCATGTTTTAAGTTTTATGTGATGAGTTATAGCACATACATTGGTCGATATTATATGAGGATTTTTTTAATATATAACCAATGGGGTTAGAGGAAAGTGGGACCTATGTATAGGTGGGGTAATATAATGTGATATAATGTGGGTTGGGACTTTATAATAAGGAATTAATATATACGGGGTTTACGTATATATAAGGGAATTAATAAAATAAATTTAATTAAGAGATTTAATATGAATGTAATGCGGGATTATATTATGTGCGAGAATTTATAAAATACACTTAGCATGGTGTTAAAACTAATATCGGGGTGGTATTTTCATAGTGGGGCCCAATATTATTATTTTACACTTGAAAGTTAGGGTAAGTGTATTTTAGAAGCTATTATGAATGAAAATGGAAGTTAATAAATGGATTTCACTTTTCCAAAGGAAAATTTTGCATTTAAACTAAGGAAAAGGGGTTTTTTCTAAGGAAAAAGAGTGAAGTAAGTGGAGAGGGTTAAAATGAAGGGGAAGGAGTATTTTTACAAGGGAAATGAGTTTAGAGGGAAAATAGTAAATATGAAATGACCAATTTCTGCTATCCATGCCTTGTGAAAACTGCTTCTGCCTACCCATCATTTACCTTAACATATTTTCTTCATTTCTTTGGGTGCATTTAGGCTTGCAGACCCTTTTAATTTTTCTTTTAACAACAAACTATATAATTCTATCCTTAGTACTTCCAAGAGCTCAGATTAAACTGTTGAGCTCCTTATTATTCTCTACCTAACTACTAATCTTCCAAGATTAAACAGTTTGTATATATCTTTTTCTCTATCTATCAGCATGAAATTTAAAGCATGAAAGTTCAAGATTAAGTAGTTTGACCTTCATGGATTGTGGCATCTTTGACAAGCTACACACAATCTTATTTTGAAAAGTAAAGTAAAAAGTAGTGGAATTTGAATTTGCATCACTTTCATGATCTATTTTTTATCTATTTTTGTTGAGGTTCATTTTTTATATTATTTTTGATATTTTTCTTTAAGTCCTTTGATTTTTCTTTTAGGAATTTTACCCTCTTTATTTTTTTTAATATGGGAAAACAATTTGCAGAAAGAAAAATATGTACATATTACAAGACTAATCATATTCAATTCAAAATTATGAATCCTATTATTATAGGACCCTAAACGATGGCTCCACATGGGGATCGCATTTTCTGGTGAAATGTCAAGAACTTTAAGATTAATAGCCTTTGAACTTTGATTGTGATTGCCTTGGCACTATTTTTTGAGCTCTGATTTATTCATACTTATGATATTTTGTCTTTCAAAGCTTAGGGCCTTCTCTTAGGGCTTCAAATTTTCAAGAAAAACATCCAATCCAATATATGCTTTGCAATGTTATGTACAATGAGCAAAGTAAACAAATTGAGTTAATGTTAATTAGGGGAATAGTAATGCTTCAACATTCTACCATTCTTAGGTCCACCTGGAAAATCTGATCCATCAAACTCCTTCAAAAATAATGCATTGTTACCTCTGTAACCATAAATGACATAGGGACATTTCCATAGGAAATCGAATTTACCATTTTTACCCTTTTCCTCTCTGCTAGAATCCCACTTAAGAACTTTGTCACCTATGTAAAAGTCATCTTCCTTTGTTTTCCTTTCAAATATCTTTTTAATCTTATCTTGGACAATTTTTGACTTGACATATACTTCTTCCCTGGTTTGCTACAAGTTTATGGTCTGATTTATCCTTCTCTAGATATCATTGGTTTCTACCTGCAGTTCTTGGATCATCTTCGTCACTGGAACTCCTAAAGAGGATGGAAAAACAAAATCCATCCCATATACAAGTTGATAAGGGGATGTACCAATGGCTTTCTTTGTGGTGATTCTATCTGCCCATAAGGCATTAATTAACCTTTTGTTCCAGGTGTGTTTTTTGTCTTTTAACAATTTCTTGATAATATTAACAAGGCTTTTATTTGAGGATTATACAAATGCATTACCTTAAGGGTAATATGAAGTGGAATGGATAAGGTTAATGTGGTATTTGTTATAGAAATAAATCATTTTCTTAGAATTGAAAGTAGTTGCATTATCAATAACGAGATTTTGAGGGTGTCCAAATCTAGACAATATATTGTTTTCTAGGAATGAGATTATGACAGAACCAATGGCTTGTCTAGAAGGAATGGCTTCTATCCACTTGGTGAAATAGTTTGTGGCTATCAAAATACATTTGTGTTGGGCTGAGGAGGGTGGGTGAATTTCACCAATGAAGTCTAGACCCCATTGCTGAAATGGCATTTCTGTGTAGATGAAGGGGTAAAGGTAATAGTTTTTTTCTTCCCTTCAAAGATCTGGCATTTGTGACAGGAGGTCACATAATTTCTTACATTTGCAAGAGGTGTGGGCCAGTAAAAACCAACTCTCAAGATTTTATCTGCGGTTGATTTCCAGTAAAAGTGTCCTCCATATTCACCTGCTCGAAACTCTTCCATAACTTTATCAACTTCATCTTTAAGTAAAAATTCAATAAAATGCCACCATGATCTTTCCAAAATAGAGCATTATCTATGACACAAAATTTCATTGCTTTTAACTTTAAGAACCTAGCTTTAGTTCTTGACAATCCAGGAGGAGCTTGTAAGTTTAGTAATACAAATATGATATCTACATACCATGGTGAATGTAAGAAAGTGTCACTGATATATGGAGTCACCATCTCTTCGTGATCATCTAATTGAGCAATAAAATTTATATCTAAGGCCATACAGTTCAATTCAGCCATGATTTTGGCTAAACCTTGGCCTTTAATGATTATGGTGGGCTTAATTTCCATGTCATATTCCAAAATGGTGGAAATCCATTTGCCCTTTTTTCCATCAGACCCATTCTAAGTCAGAATGTCCTTTACTATTGAATTTGGAACATAAGCAATGATGTGTGAATATAAGATGTACACTCTAAAGTATTTAGTTTCCTTCACTAAAGCCAGTGCTTGTTTTTCCATTATTTTATACTTCAATGTGGCATCTCTTAGTGATTTGCTGAGAAAAAAATGGGATTTTTATAACCCTAAGCATTCTTCTACGGTAATATTGCAGCAATAGTATGTTCTGAAGCAAAAGAAAAAATAATAAAATATTTTTTGAAATCAAGACTTATTAGGACAAGTGTTCTTGTAAGGGCATGTTGGATTGATTCAAACGATTTTTTGGCCTCTACTATCCATTTAAGTGTTGATTATTTATTTAACATGTTCTTTAGTTCTCTAATTATTTATGTTAAGTTTGAAATGGATCTTCTAAGAAAATTGATCTTACCTAAGAAAGCCTACAATTCCTTAATATTTCTATGATGACTTATATTCAAAATGGCCTCTATTCTAGTTGGGTCTATCCTAATTCCTTCTTTTGAGATTATATGTCCTAATAGTTTACCTTCTTCAAGTCCAAAGAGAGTGTTTTATGGATTCAAAGAAATACCAAATTTTCTGCATTTAATAAACACTTGTCTCAGATGATCTCGATGTCCATTGTCGATTTTTGAAAATCATGAATTTCTTTGCCAAAAGCTATATCCATATCTCTTTGGAAAGTAGCTCCTGCATTCATTAATCAAAAAGTCATTTTCAAATACATGAAAGTACCCCATGGAGTAGTAAATGTTGCATTTCGTTGGTCTTCTGGCTAAACTAAGATTTGATTATACCCAGAGAATCCATCAAGTAATGAAATATTGGATGAAGCAACCAACCTCTGTAAATTATGATCCATCTTGGGGAGAGGGTAGTTATATTTTAGGGACACCTTATTTAAGTTCCGAAAATCAACACAATGTATGATTTCCTCTGTTTTCTTCCTAGTGGGAAGTAAGTTTGAAACCCAATCAAAATATCTTATAGGTGCAATGATATGTGCTTCATACAACCTTTTTACCTCTTTTTCAATCAAAGTTATAAGAACTGGATTGATTCTTCTAAGCTTCTATTTGAATGGTTTCTGATCTTCTTTGATAGGTATTTTGTGTTGTATTATGCTAGTGTCATAAGATTTTAGGTCTTCATAACTCCATGCAAATACATCCTGAAATTCCTTAAAAAAAGCTATGTATTTCAGTTTTTCTTCTTCAAGTTGTGCTTTGGAAATTTGCTGAGCTTAGGCCTTTGTTCTATTCCTATATTGCCTTCTTCTATGTCTGATCTTAATGGTTCCATATTTGTTTTTTTTTGCAACATCATTTGAATCAAAAGTATCTTCTAATGGGGCTAATCCCTTAGGTAAAAGGATATTATTAAGTTTTAAAATGTCAGAATCATCATCTCCTATTTCTTCTATTTCTACCTTTTCTAATTTATCTATCTATACTTGAGTGAATTTATTGGGTTCAGTGAAATATAAATCATTTACATCTATCTCACTGTCTATTTTATCATCTACTGTACAATCTGTATCTATGTTACAATTCTAGAATTCTCCCTCAGCATTCATAAAGTGATAGATTTGAGTATCCTATGTAAAAATTTTCCAATATTTTAATTTTATTAGAATAGTAGGCATGTGTCTTACTTCTGCTGTATATTGGTGATTTGGCTGAAAAGGCAGATTGTAGGTACTAGCAAAAGTTGCTAAACTATGTGCCTGTATGTTCTGTTTTCTAGGAATTATAGGAAAGTCACATTCAAGCAATTCTTTAATCATATATACAAATGTTTCTCTTTATTTACTTAATATAGGGTTATATTTAGAATATTCTTCTCTAATTTGTTTTAAAGTTAATTCAGAGTCTCCCATGATAGAAAATATTTTTCCTCCTAAATTTCTAACAATTTGTAGTCCTAAAATCAAAACTTCATACTCTGCCATGTTGTTTGTACATATAAATTTTAATCTAAAGGCATGACCTTATGAATGATTGTTTTCCATGTTATGAATCCAAACTCCTGCTCCTAATTTTTTCACTGAGCCATGAAAGTATAAGTGCCACATTGATTCATGAAATATGTTGTCATTGTCAACTTCCTTATTTTTCTGTTTTAAAGTTGTGCTTTTATTTATGCCAGAATCTGAATTACACAAAATGAAGGAATCCATATCAGAATGTACAGTGTAAATGGGATAATTCTGAGGTTTTTATGTACTATAGACCATGCACTTCATTAGAGTCTCTCTGTAAAGTTTCTTAGGTTGACAAAATACTGAAATAGTTACATAAGATATGTCTAATTGTAGATATCCTTGCAGTTTTTCTCCCCATGAGTGAGATAACAACATTCCATACTTAGGAGGGATATCAACTACTACAATATCCATTACCATACATTTTCCTAGGTATTGGACTAAAGTGACACAAATCTTTTATTAAGCCAAGACATTTCACTTTACTAGAGTCAAAAGAGAAGAGATCTTTGTGTGGTGTAGTAACATCTAAATTCAAAGTTTCCATAATAGCTTCTGGAATTAAATTGTGGGGTGTTCCTGAATCTAGCATATCATTGTGTAGGATTTGATCATATATATTCAAGCTAATGTAGAAAGGAGGAACACCACCTTCTTGATGTTTTCCATTGACCTCTAGGCCAAAAGTAGTTCTGGTTTATCATCACTTAGATTTACAGAGTCTTCTCCTTCACTAATGTTTAAGGTTTCAGTGATCTGTGAATTGTATAAATCATGTTTTACCAATTCTGTTAAAGGAATTGGTATTTCCAGTTTGGCAATTTCAGTTTGGATGTTGAATCATGCTTGTGTTTTTCCTAATTGAATGATTTCTTCTTTAGTAACTGTAGTTTGAGTGTTTTTTTATTCTTTACCTACAGTTGTTTTTTCTGTTTGTGTTTCCACTGTTTTAATATTTTCAATCTTATTATCAGGGACAGTTTGAGTTGCAGTGGAATTTTTAGCAGAATCTTTTGAAGTTTCAGGATCAGTTGATTTTGGATCAGCAGTAGATGATTTAGAATAAAGTTTGAACAAGAGTAAAATTTTTAGGATCAGTTTTTGTTTTATCATCATGTGTAGTTTTAGCATAGGCTGTTGTTTTAGCAGTAGTATATTTTTGAGGATCAACTGATGTTTGAACAACAGTATCTGTAATGTCTACAATTTTAGGATTGGGTGTTATTTTTGGAATATAATTTTTCTGATTAGGACTTGAATTTTTCTGATTTGAACTAGAGTTTTGCTGGGTTTTCCTAAGGAGAATTTGAATTACTTTGGTTGTAGGAGCTTCTACTATTTTCCTTTTCTTAGTTTGGGTAGATTTCTTAGGAGTGTCTTCTACCTTTTTCTTACTCCTAAGGTTATATTTCTTGTGAACTTCATTAATGGAAAACTCATAACCTTGCTTATAATCAAAAGAATCTCCAGATTCTAACTGTAACTATTGTAATTCATAGAATTCTTATTCTTCTTGTGTAAGAAAAATAGTTTTATCATCATTAATGCCCATTAAGTTAATCTCAGTGTCTTCATTATCTTCATTTTGATGAGAAATTTCAGCATAGTTCTCTTCGAAAGGCGGTCTTATTGTTTTATCACGTGTTGATTCTATAGATTTACTAGTGTTGGTGTTTTTTCTAAAGTTGGGATTTCTTATTTGAGGACCTTGGTGTTGATTATCCCAATGTGGTATCATTTCCATAATTTTTAGTATATCCATAATTTTATCCAAGGATTTTTCTAAGCTATATATTTTACTATCTAATGTAGATGTTTCGTCTTTTATTGTTACCCTTCTTTCATTTCTCATTCTTTCTCTCTTGGCTAATAAATTGGCTTCTACACTAACTGAAATATTTTTCATTTGCTCTAGTGTTTCTAGGTTCCTTTCCCTCAGTTGGTATGACATATCCATATCAAAACCATCAGGAAATTTGAGTAAAGATAGACTTGGTGGGGGTTTAATGTTTGTTGGAATAGCATTATAGATACTATTGAATATAGTATAATAGTCCTGAACTGACTCATTAGGTCCTCCTTTTATGTGCTCATATTCAGACAAAATTTGTAAAGGATTCTTCTTTTTCTCCCATCTACTAACAAATAATCTATGGAAGGATTCTAAATCAACAACATGATTGGCAGGTAAATATTTAAACCATTTCTTTACTTCTCCAGCTAAAGTTTGGGAAAACAGATTCATTTAAACATCAGATTCATCAATTTCATGCAATTCAAAGTAATGAGTCATTTTATTAACATGTTGTGCAGTGTATTGACTAGTTCCATCAAATTGAGGGATATTGCCTTGATAATCTTGGGGCATGTTAAGTAATTGAACAGATAGAACCAAAGGATCATATCTGGCTGCCATGGCTAAGATTATAGCTGGGCTGGGAGGTAAATATGAGGTGCTTGGTGATGAGGTTGAGGTACTTGTAGATGAGTTTGGGACACTAGAAGATGTACTAGGGAATGTGGTTGAAGTGCTTGAAAATTCTTCCTTCCAAATACAGATACTAGTGCCGAAACAACAAAATTGACTCTTCACTGAATTGGGAAATCGAATGGAGGACAAAAACTGAAGATTAAAAATGGAAAGTGGCTCTACATAGGGATAGTTGAAAGTAACATTTCGACAATTTTACCCTTATCATTATAGTCCTATTTTTCTGGAAATGTCATATCATTGAAATCTTATAGGTTAGCTTGTATTCATGTGTCTAACCCATATAACAAGGAAAATGATCCCTGCCATTAATTTGCTACAAGTGTAACATGGAAAATGATCCCTGTTATTAAGTTGCTACAACTAGAGTTCTGATTCTTCGTTCAATTCCATGTTCCCAGCATTAACTTGGAAATGAATTTCACTGTATGGATGCACGTACTTGGTGGGCTTAACAATGGCTTGTATTTTGGTTGATTGACAATTGAGCTCTTTTCCAATGTTGATGAATCTGGATCGTACCGTCGAGATGACTTCAGGTGGCTAGGTTAGCAAACCATACCCTTAATTCCCTTCATTGTTGCTCATTTGGTGTACATCTCTCGGTGGTCTTCCACTCTACAACTTTCCTCTGGGAAGGGGTATGGCTCCTGTGCTGATGTCGGCCTCCATGCAACTGTGCCTATTTCTTCCATCATCTTTCGGTGCACGACCAATTTTATCTACCTCCTCTCTTGCACTCACCTCTTCTTGAGCACCTACAACTAAGGTAATGTGCACATTCTCTCGATTTCCTTCTTGTTTTGAAAAATTTTTAGCATTCCAACTACTGCATTATGTATAAAATTGCATCCTCTTTTGTTCTATTACAGGCAGGGTTACTAGTGAACTCTTTCTTCTCTTTACCAGGTAGTAATGACCTTCAAAGTTTGTCATTTTCATGGTTTCAATCCAATTTACTGTCTAAAAATTTACTAACTCGTTTAATATCATTGTGCAGGTAATCCTTTCTCACAACGCTCAGTCTTTAGCTTCAATTTGCGGTTATTGCTTCGCTAACTTCTAACAACTCCGATATTTCCAGGTACCATACAGTTTTCTCATAGGCTATCGTTAAGTGGTCAATATTCGTTGCACTGTCCTGTTGGTTCGTCAATTGTGGAGATATGATTTCTACAGCTGCATATTTAATTTTGATGTATGAGGAAATAGGGTTAATAATCCTAAGGCTACCATGCAACAAGAGTTCATGTTTTATTTTCATTTGGGTAGCTTTGTTTGCCTACTAGCATGTACATGATTTATCATTGGATTTATAATTTATTGTGTTAAGGTCTTTTAACCATATATAATGATAAATACAAACGTGTGAAAGAGGGTTTTTCTATTACTCATGTAACAAAATTCTTTTTTCTTTTATATGAACTCTTGCATATAAATATTTGTCTCAGTTTTTATGTAAATTTCATGGAACTGTACACTGCCATGTGCAGAATCAATTTGATAATAATATTGCTATTTTATGAATGTTTTATGTTGTAAATTTGCAGATCTGTTTTTTAGCTAGGCTACTTCTACGATTCATATTTTCTCTCTATCATACAGGGCTCATTTTATATACTTTGTTAATTTTCAATGGTGTTTGTTCTCCTTCGTTTTGGGCGTCATATATGTGTGTGTGTGTGTGTGTGTGTGTGTGTGTGTCTATATATATGAACCCTTCATTTACATTCGCCCCCCTCCTTATGGTTTTACCTAAGGCCCGAGGATGTAAAACCTTACATGTACCATCATGTTAGGGTTTAAACCTCTCGGCTCATGGTTCTGTCTTGGTACTAAATGCTAATATTTTGCTTGCATGGTTAATTCTCAAATATGTATTAATTTCATGGGTATTCTATGAATTATTCTTTTCCATTTCCTGCAAGACTTCGTACTGAGAAATTTTGTTTTCTTTTATGTTCTATTCTTGCCAAGATCATTGTCCTTATTGGCCTCGCCCAGCTTTGTTTTGGTCTGAAATAACATGTTCATTCGCTCAGGTTTCATTTCTTCCCCCATAGAATTTCTCGTTGGGTACACTGTATATAGGTTGGTGCTTAGATAAACATTTTTTTGATACTCAGCTCTTGCCCATAAACAAGTCCTCGATGGCATATAGGTTTGTTTAAGGGTATTCTCTCGTTCACATTATACACTGAATTTTTCTCTATTAAATGATCTCTATTCATTCACCTTTAATCTATCCACAGTACCCTGTCTCTACCACGATACTAGAACAATATAAACAAGTAATGTGTCATTCTTTTAAAAACTAATTTCTTTCTTACATGTATATTCTGTAATGCAGAAAACTTCAGATATAATCTTTCACAATTCAAAAGAGTACTATAACAACACAACTTGTCAGAGTTATCACATATTCTACAAAACTTATCTGAAATTTCATTCCATTGGTTAATCCACCTAACCACGAGTCAGGAAATCACTTCCTAAACTCCCCCTGTTCTCCTCACCAGAGGAGAAGTTAGCACAATCTTTCTTGGAGATAGCCCTCAACTCCTTTCTCTAGCTTCTTCTCTGGTTCAAGTTGTAGGATTTCACTTGTTATCAACCAACTTTGAACCACTCTGTAGTGTTTTGTTGTTTCTTTCTTTTCACTTTTGATGGAACCCCTTCTCATCCCTTGATATTTCCTTTTTATCCTCAAAGAAGAAGGTAACTACTCTAAAAATCTTGGAATTATTTACCAACTAATTATGGAAATTATAAATGTAAGTATTTATTCATAAAAAATAACTCAAGTTCATCAACCACTTTAATTCAAATGTAATTTTTATAAAAATTTAAAATAAAAATGAAGAAATTAAGTTGGGCATTACATTATACAATGTTTATTTAGATTATCCTACTAACCCTCCAACAAAATGACATGAACAAAATATTTTTTTTAAATGAATAGATGATGTGTGTGTGGGTAGCTAATAGCTAAAATAGATGATGGTGGTGTTTTTTTCAATGAGCTTCTTTTGCTTTCTTCTTAGACTACTCCATCTTGTGATCTTCGTGGATGACATATCCCTCTGCTCCAACTGCAACTGTGCCCATAATATTCTCATGTATCCTATGCCTCTATGTGTGTCAGATACACACATAACCTTGTTAAAAAAAAATTACCATAACTATTCTAAATGCATCATTCAACGTTTATAAAATTTAAATAAAAGAAAAGATTATAATGCTAACTCCGATTATAAACATATGGAATTGTATAACCGAAGTTCATTAAAACCAGCATACGTGATTCATTGATTCATATCTTGTAAATTTAGTGTGAATAATAAAGGTACTCATGTATAGTTCTTTCATATCACAATTGGAGTTCATTAAAACTGGCATACATGATTCATTGATTCATATCTTGTAAATTCACTACCAATAATAAAAGTACCCATGTACAGTTCTTTCGTATCACGATTGGAGTTGGATTTGTATCAAATCTATACTTAGAATTGAATTCTCTTTCATCATTGTTATCTCATAATTAATAAATTACCCTTACATGATTTCGGAATATATTTGTATACAATTTATTTCTTGGGAAATGTTGACGGTACCATTGGTGTATACATGTCCCTATTCTGATTCGTTGGATTTAACCCTAGCAGATCGATGGTCCAAATGTAGACTAGGGGAGTTAGGGTAACTACCCCTATCCCCTTTCCTTGCATCCTTTCATTTTCGCTGCCGCCCGAAGGTGAGGTCCACAGCTTTGCAAAAATTATTTTTCTCCATGGAGGTAAAATCATGTCTCGGCTCTTGAATATTCTGTTAGAGAAAGAAATTCATGGTGCTATGAAGTTTTTCCAAGGTATAATCTTCTCTGTTTATTTGCTACCTTTTTTGTTACGTTTAATGCTTGGATCTTCTCTGCCTGGGTATCGCTCCTATTTCTAGTAGGATGATGTTACACTATCACAACACTCTTATGTCGGGCCTTCGGCTCCTCATACTTATTCATATTGTTTAATACATGCATATTTTAAACTTGATTTCATTTAAGGGTTTACATGTATGTCTCCATTCTTGTGAGTGTTTTCCCAATTTTAACCTCCCCTTGTTTTTTAGGGTTTTTGCGTTATGATTGCCCTTTCGCTTCTCTTTGGCCTGCCAAAAACGAATCTCAACCTTCAGTTTCGGCTTCCGACATTGAAGTCTCTGTTTTGTTGAAGGTAAATATCGAATTCCCTTGCCTCTATGCTATGAGAGCTTGCTTTAGTTTCATGTTTACGAGTTTTACTATAAGAATATCATTTAACCTTTCAGCTTACTCTTTCCATCATGGTTTAACAGGTTTGCAGCAAGGAAGAAACCCTTGCATCGTTCTGCTCTTCTATCGTTATCCCGGACTATAACCTACATGTTACAAATTTGATTATTTTGAATATCATCTATTTTTTTATTAAATTCGTATTTATTTCATCTGAGGATGGTGTCCTCTATTTGAGAAGATTACGAGCTCTTACAAGATTTTAGTTTTCACTAATGTTTCAGTTGTTTTGAGATTTAACTATACATGTTATCATTTCGAGCACTTATTTATATTAAGGCCTCTCAGCTTTTCTTTTAAATAGAGTACTGGGTATTATTCACACTGTCATCAGTTAAGCTTTGTATAGTTGTCTTAGTTTTCGATATATGAGCAACTATATTCATAGACTGTATATCCTCCATATTTTAATAAGAGGCAGAGTGTTCAAGTTTTTCGTACTATGAATCCTACGTATATTCTTATGACAATAACTAGGAGACTTTGGTCTAAACGGTGACACACCATAGGCCGTGGTTCTATCCTAAACTCTTGATTCCATCTTTGATGTGTTTTTCCTATTTACAGGGGTTTAAAACTAAAGATGATGTTTTTCGTGTAAATGTTTTGTTGTCTCTAAATTTTCCTATTCGTCAAAAAAGAGAATTTATTGATACTTTGCAGAAAATACTAATAATTTCCACCCATATCATTCATACAGTAAAATGTTTATTTTATGGATTTCACAATACTGTTTTGGTATTAAGTATAGATTCTCTTTTTTTTCTTTCTTATTACACATTTATGCATGGAGACCAAGATATTGTATTCTTTATATTGTCATTTCAGATAAAATAACACACTGCAAACTCTAATCAAATTCTAAATCTCAATCAAAGATGTTACACACATATTTATACAAGCAATAGTCTCAAGATAGGAATTCTATCTTAGATGTATAGTAATGTGGTTGAGAGATTCTCTCAACCACACACTAAACTAAGAGAAACTATATTCTAGCTACTTCTTATTATGTAGGAACAAACTCCTCAAATGGAGAATTACAACCATAGACAAGTAGGAATTAAATATTTCTCAACTCCCCCCCTTAATGACTACTTGTCATGATGTTAATTCACAAATTCTGGTTGTGGTCAAACATAATAAGGAATATGTCGACGTCCATATAAAAGAGCAACCATCCACCGGAATGCATGGGTACCAATCGCTACAACCGCTAGTCCTGTAGGACTTCCTTCGCATACATGATTCTGTCGACCATTATCACTGCATATATGTACCTACAAATCCACCACCATCGGGTGAATTTCATGTGCAGAATCTCCAAAACACAATCTGCCTCGCCCGGACAGATCCACAACTTCCGATCTGCAACTCCCGCAAATCTTCCAACGAAGGTGAGGCTTCTTGTGGATCTTCCACTGAAGGTGAGGTGGCGTCTTCCCAAACAAACAAAATCCGCACCCAGAACAAAAAACTTTTCAAGGTAAAATCTTGACGCGAGTTTATCGTGCACTTCCGCGCCAATCCCGTGATTTGTCATGTTGGCGCGAGTATGTACTGAACAGTCACGAAAATTGTGCTTCTCAGTGCGACTATCAGCAAAGAAAGCACGCCAACTTCCTTCTGCTCAGAGATTACTGAATCATCTGAGACCGTGAGCCAGGCGTTACTGCAGTCCACTTGCTCTACCGAGCACAAAGCTCTCGTGTACACGTGGCCACAAAGGCACTTTTAGCCACAAAGGTAATCCAGCCACAAAGTCTCTATAGGTGGTTTCTGGCTCACCACCAACCAACCACAAAGGTGATATATGTGTGGTTTCTGGCTCACCACAAACCATTACAAAGTGGTTTTAAGATCACCACAAACTTTCAAATGCCTTCACAAGGCTTACATTCCATATTTCAACATTTTGGAGTTTCTGGTTACACATAATGACCATTACAACAACCAACTAGACTTGCTTATAACATGCTAGGGAGTCTATTCCACAAACCACACTAACTCAAAAAAACATCTACTTTGTTGTCCACCATAAACGTTGTTGTTGCTCCTTTACCTCATCTTTTCATAGTTCACATCTTGGGCATCCTTGTTTGTTCAAATAACTTCTTGGAACTCCACGTTTCACCTGTCATTTGTTAGAGTAGCTAATTCTAACAAAATAAATTTACCTACATTGAGTTAGCTAGGCTCAATAAGGCTCAATAATCTTTAAACATGATTCCAAGAAACTAAATAAAACATGAACTCTTCACATTAATTTCTTTTTCTGCCCAAAAATTATTATTTCCCAAGCATACCAGTAACCATTCCAACAATGCCTGTGAGGGGTCCACTGATAAAGAAACCGGAACATAGGCACTTACAGCCACACGAAGAGAACACAATTTTCCCTTCAAGAACATTAATCCAGGACTCCACGGTCCAATCCTCCGTCGTGTTTCAGTATCCAATTCCCTGGCATCGCAACATAATGCCACTTCCCCTGTTCATTGTATCAAGGCTCGGTAACTACTTTCAAGCATGCTTCCTCATGTTCACTACTTTCCATCACAATCTACTCCCCTGATCACACCAAGCACACACAAACGCAATCATCATGCAGCTCTAGCCACTACTCTTTGATGCCATTTTCATTGTCATGTCTTCATCGTATCTGGTAGTATAACATTCCTACAAATAAATTTGTCTATTGTTGGAATGGGAAATTCCAAAAAAGACTCGCACTCATGACAATAGTTGCCCAAACTAAATGTCACAACATTTAATTTAACCAGATTTACATTACTCACATGACCACTCTTAAAAACATATTATGACATCACGCCAAATTTCGACAACAAAACTGAACATCAGTTCTTGATGATGCTACTATCCCAACATAAAAATATAACATGCTTTAACACCTTCATAGTTCATGCAATTTAAATACCTTTACCACTGGAACCAATCGATTCTAAGTTGTGAGCTCACATGGAGCATGGAAAGTCTGGCCTCGAAAAACATCTTCCAAATTTTCTCCCACATAAGAGAAAAGTGGTGAGACCTCCACCCCAGTTGTGTAAAACCACCACCAGTGATAACCCAATGAGTATTAAGATGGAGAACAAGAAAACAAAAATCAATCTGTCTTTCAAGTTCCTAAAGCACATGTGCCATTAGCATGATGCTTGTCATAATGTTGAACATCGAGAGCATCAATAAACATTCTTGAAAACATTACAAACTCCAGAAAATAAGGCGTTGACATGACCCAATTGTTGAGGACTGACATGGAATCTCCATCAATAGGCATATGTGGAAGTACAGTCAGATTTGATGGAAGATTATACATTTGCCTGAATGCATTCTCAAATACAACCCTGCACTTCCCAACATTTATTGTATCACAAAATGACCAAAAGTCATTATAATGTTGATCTCGCTTTGCTGCAATGCCACTCCTAGTATCTTTATCCATTCTAGCCCAAAATTAGAATGCATCTCCATTATGCCTTGCTTGTCAAAAAGTTTCCATGTTCACAGAGAACATCTTTATAATAGCTGTCATTTAAAAAGCAAAGTCAGTCTGTTGCCTCCATGTCATCTACCCCTGCCCTTCGTCCTTTTGCAAATAGACTTAATCCACGGTACAAAGCACCACCACATAAGAAATACCAAGTACCAGGCCCATAATAAAGTTCTTAAACACATAATGGCTGGCAGCACATGGATCCTTCAACTTCTCATGCCTTCACGCTCACCACACGAGCTGATTTAATCGAAGCTGATTGGTATTCCCATGAGAATCCATGATCTACGCTATGGAACAATGGAACATGCATCAATACAGTCAGGGCCGATATGGTTGTTGCAGGGAAGAAGGGAAGAGATTTGACCCAAATCGTAGCACACAACCACAGACTCCCCCGAATCTGTGGAGACGACCTCCTATGGTCAGATCAGCGTCCTTTGCAATGGATTTGCACATCACCTACTCTTCGCTTTGGGCCTGCAACCCGCGTGCCTCTAGTGAACCAAAAATATGGAATAATAGTGCAATGCTTCTGTGAATCGTTCCAAGGCCCACGCATATGCTAATATCAACGTGCTTCACCCCAAAGAGTATTGGGATTACGAGTAGCTCGCAGATCAAGATGATTATGAAGTAGTCCACAATATAGACAGAGGAAAATACAACGAGGTATTTGTAGGGATCAATACCTCGAGCAACGAACGCTATATTATCAGGATCTTGAAACCATCCAAGAGGGGAGGGTGCGCCTTTTCGAACTCTGAGTCGAGTAGTCGAGTTGCTACCAATCCACCACGCAGATGCAAGAAGCAAACAAGATCTCCGATCTTCTAGTCGAGCCACAGATTAGTCAGCATCCACTTCAATTGTTTTCTCAACCGCACAAAGTCCAAGATCCTTATAAAAGTTCTCCACGCAACCGTTGTAAGTTGTGCTACATGCCAGAACCAATCCACTCAGGAGAACATCCACAGATCTCCACACAAAAAATAAATCCGATCTGATCCGTGTAGCAAATTCATGAAAAACACAGGTAGCACGCCTCCTTCGAAACGCAGCGGCCACACCACACCTCTGAACCGTAGCTCCCATAGTCTTCAATCTGCTTCTAGTCGCTCCTCACACAGCGCTCCTTAGGGAGGCTCACTCTTCAGATGGACAAACCCAAAAAATAAATTAAAAACAAAACTCTCTTATTTCCTATTTTCCCTCAGTCCACGAGGGGCTGAGGCCCATGTTCTGATACCAAGATAAAATAACACACTGCAAACTCTAATCAAATTCTATATCTCAATCAAATATGTTACACACATATTTATACAAGCAATAGTCTCAAGATAGGAATTCTATCTTGGACGTACAGTAATGTGGTTGAGAGATTCTCTCAACCACACACTAAACTAAGAGAAACTATATTCTAGCTACTTCCTATTATGTAGGAACAAACTCCTCAAATGGAGAATTACAACCATAGACAAGTAGGAATTAAATATTTCTCAACTATTTCCATATATTTTCATCTTTAACTCTAAGTATGTCCCATACTTACATTTCCAATTTCACACAGACTCTTTAACAGAAGTAAATACTTACATTTCCTCTAAACCTGAGAGAGGCAATCGCATCCTCTTCTCCCCGTGAAAATTTATCAAGTTAAGCCTCATAAGATAATCAGGAAAGAAAATCATGATGAAGAATGAAGAAATAATGTATGGCATGAATAAAAACGAGAATCCCTTGCTATCTCTAAAAAAATAACAACCAGTCAAATATCTCAAAAATCAATGAGCCATCGAAAATAAAAAATGCATATGCAATCCACAAATTAAACAATTATAACAATTTTAACTTTATTATCGTGCACACACATCTCTACGGCACAAATATCTTTCATCAAAAACTAATCATTCATGCCCATGTTCATCCTTAGTTCATATAAATATAAAAAATAGAATCCATGCAGTACATATTCAAAGATATTAGCTAGGAGTATGTGACCTAGAAATCCTTGACCAACATATTGCACATACTATCAATGAATTATACCTCTTTGGAATTAACAATGATCAAAACTTTACTTGGGGAATCTAAAAATTAATGGAACAGGGCCCTTGATAACACAATCCATGGTTTATATGATATTAGCTATCCACTTAAAATGAGCTTTATTTGAAACTTTGATTTATTCTTTTCCAAGCAATGTTTTCCTATTAATAGTTTCGAGCTCAAAACCCATAGAATCACCTCTCCTTTACAAACAAAATATAGGCCCTTACATAAGTCGGAAAATTGTGCCTTCTATCACTGTAGAGATGGTCATTAATGAACAGACCAAGTTTGTGACCATAAAATACTACCTATTTGAATATATTAAAAAAATGTAAAGTGTGACAGGAAACCCAGAAACTCTTAACTAAAAATATCAACATATTGGCAAAATACATAACAGGAATCCTAGAATTCAAATCGAAAAATTCCAATATAGTAATAATCTCATTAAAGGTGTTTCTCGAGAGAACCAAGCAATGCATCTGAGATATTATATGTGGAAAAGTGCATGACTAGGTAATTTTCCCAATTAACAAGTAATTAAAGGAAATATATTAATTTAATTAAAGATGAATTAAAATGTAAAATATGGCCCACATTATGGCCACGTATACATCAGTTATGAGAAACCAAGATGCAAATACATCATTATTTGATATGGTGACGCATATATATCAGTATTTGACATAGTGATACTTATTTATTGTTCATGTGAGAAATCTAAGAAATAGATTTGGTAAGAGCATATGTAGAGGTTGTTCAAACAATTGTTGGAACAATTTATGAGAAGAGAAATAAGAGAATTTTTTTGTTCTCCTCTACGCCCCGGTGCCTTATTCAAGTTTTCCTCCTCGACTGTGCATCAGCTGTCGATAAAAAGAAAGAAAGACCCCTTGAGTAATTTCTCTGAGTTATAGTACATTGCGCTTGTGTCATCTTCTAGTGTGGTAGTGTTTGCTTCATTCGATTGGTAGAATTTGGGCATATAATTTATTTTGAGAGTCCGAGTGTAAGGGACAGGCATTTAGCATTAGTGCCAAACACTTAGAAGACCAAAGAATATTTTTTTTGTTACTATATTTACAGTTTTTTCAAATATTGCAGGGCCTCGAGGTTGCTCCTCCTGTTGGGAATTGTGGAGGTTAATTTCAGTATTCTGACACAAAATGTAAAAGACACCTTTATTTATGGCACTGAGAATAATATTAGTTCCATCAATTCCTGGTGGAGACTATTGTTTAGGGGCTCTTACTGTCTACGATGGAGGAGGAGCTTCTAGCTTTGTCCTCCAAGGAAGTTATGTGTGGGTTGTCTCCTTATCATAGCTTCTGTCTCCGCTTATTCCCCGTGCCTTTGCTCTGGTGCCCTCTGTTATCACTCCAATAATTCTCAAGTGTTGTTAGTCTTTTTGGTTTAAAGAATATTAGAGGTAACCAAAAACATGCTTTTAAGCCTTAGGATCTAGCCTTCCTAATGCTCAGAGAGGGCTCTCTCTATATGATTTATCTTTGTTGATTTAAGTTGATTTTAGGCTAGTTATATGGGATTGATTATGATTTTTATTTTGGGTTTTGTTTGGCAATGGAATTAATAGTTCAAATGGATAGATGTAGGTCTAAATTCCATTGGGCTAATGGAGTCAAAGTATCAAGCAGTCAGAGTAGAATCAAGTTTCTAAAGGGAAGTGTTCATAGGGAAATATAGCTAAGTGACTTCAGATCCTTAAGTTGATGGTGAAAATGGTTTCAATCAGGATGAGAGAGAAATTAAGGGTTCTCAAATCTAGATAATCAGGAAAATGACAGAGGTAAATAGAAACTAGGGAGAAATTAAGAATTCCCCAATCTAGATATCAGTAGAAAACATGAAAATGACATCACAGTTCAAGACAGAGTGTTTTTAAACATATTCTGAAATAATATTCCTGTTATACATTTAGATTTAGAAAAAAAGCAAGTATGTGAAAACTTCAGATAAAAACATTGAACAATGGAGAGTACTTCACTGAAGTGGCCCAACACATGAATCCTATAATATAATCTCTTTATTAGTCAATATAGTCTACTTACATGAAAATGGTACAAAGAACCCTCTGGTTGAGATCAATACATCTATAGAAATGCTTAGAAATTCACAATCCACACTCAATACTTCGGAATGTGGAGTATTTATACAAAAACGCTTACAAAATATCATAAAACAAACTTAGGAATTATTCAAGGAAAAATAAATATCTTTATGCAAGAAGATAGAGACAACTATCTAACTAATGCAAGTTGTCCCTACTTTTATTGAATGTGTTGTTTTGTTTTTTTTGATCTTTTGTTGATTTTCCTCTGACTGTTTGCTCAATGCTGGATGTTTGTTAGGAAATTTAGTGTCCTTTGCACTGGCAAATTTCACTTTGATTTGTAATTTCTTTTTTGACTTTAACTCTAATTTTCACCTTATACACTTTAATGTTGATACTCTTTGACTATCACTGTTGTTTTTTACTTTAAAATTTGACTGCTCTGTTTACTGTTTTACCTTTGTAGTAAATGTCAATTTCCCCCAAGCTTCTGCTTCTGGTAACTTAATTTTAACCATCCTTTTTAATATTTCATCCGCCTCTATATACTTTGAAAATCTAGGCTTATTGATAAATAAATGATTTACCACATGTTGTAGGTAAAAAAGGTTCTTAAAACTCTTGTAGAGAACTTTCCCTGTTGGAATCCCCTACATGGATGAATTATTAGCTTGCTCCTTTGCCACTTCTCTAATTTTTTTATTATAATCCTCATGCTTCATCAACCTGTCATTAATAACTAGTGGATTTGGCAAGCCTTTCTGTCTCAGAATATCAAACTTCATCATAAATCTAGTTATGCCAAGCTCCATGTTTTGACATTTTTCTTCCAACTGTATCACTAAGTTCCTTTTTGAAATCACCTTCCTGACTTCAAGAATTGTATCTGTCTTGTCACTAATTCCAATTTCTTCTAGTTATTGCTTATTTTTGGAATTAAGAAAGTTAATGATTTCATTAGCCTCTTCTAGCTTCTTACCAAGTTATTCTTTAATTTTTTAGATGGCCTCACCTGCTTCTTTGATTAAATATTTTTGTTCATAGATAACCTGAATGGATGGCCAAATATCATTGACAGATTCAATGATATTGGCCCATAATTGTTAATTTTTTCTCTAATTTCTTCAATTTCAGTGTTAAATATTTCTTTAATTTCTTCAATTTCTCTATCAACCTATTGGTCTTCTGTACTTCATTGTTGTGCATAATCTCAACTAGTTTTTTGTCATCACCCAGACTTTTCAACTGATATTTGAGTTTGTTGATTTTATTTTTCTGGATAGACATTTCCTGCATTGTTTTGACTAGTTTTCCTACTTCATCTGTAGGTTGTGCTATTGTTGTAGATGACTATGTTGCTAAAGTAGTAGTTGATGTAACAAGAAGTGCGGTAGCTATTGGAACTGAAGGGGCCAATGACTCTGCTAAGGTAGAAGGAATAGTTGTAATGACTACAGGAATAAAATTGACATGGACTTCTTCTGATATGGACTTTTTATCATCATCTCATATTTTTGACTTGCATCTTGTAATACTTCCTTAGCATGTGGATGTTTAGTAGGAGGAAGTTTTAGTTGCTCATTTAATGCAACAATGTCTGCATTCATTTTCTTTATGAGTTCATCTACAACTTTGACATTGTTTGGATCATATCCTACTTCAATAATCAAATCCTCCAGTGATTTGATTATGTTATCCTTAGCCTGTGAGGATGCCTTTCTAATTTGAGCTTATCTCTGATGTTCCAAAGAGTTTTTTGTAGCTTATATACACTCATGGATTTGTTTGTCATTGTAGAATATAATATCTCACCAGCTTGCTTGTGAAATTCTATCTAGTCAATAGGATGAAGATCTTTTTCTTGAACTTCATAGGATGTCCTTTTATAATCTGTTGATGATTTGGGATACTTGATTGTTGGCTATAGGAAGGTCATCTGCATCTTCCTGGTTTTGTAGTCAAAAGCAGAAAGCAATCTTCTTTTATCACTAGGTGACTATTTCCAATACTGAGTATATGTATCAGCCTTTAAGGCTTCATTTATGATCTTTATTTCTTTGTACTTCTGCATAATGTCACGTTCTTTCTTTGCTGGCTTGCTGGATGAAGATACTTCAATGCTATGCTTATTTTGAATCATTTGAGTGTTTGATGTTGAAGGCTGGTGCATTTCTTCAGAATTTTTAGGTGGTGCATTATCCTTTACCACTGTATATGTGTCAATTACTTCAATAGTTTCCACTTCTTCATTTACAGGATTTAATTTTGCCGTCATCCTGTACATTCATTTAAACTTTGTTTCAGTGGTAGTTTGTGCTGAGTATGATCCTTCTTCTCTGACTCTTTGAGAATTCCTATCTTCTTGGGCTAGAGTCTGTAAGATGGAACTAGTATCACCTTGTTTCTCTGCCTCTTTCAAAGTGTTCTCTAACCATTTAGACTGATTGGAGTATTTTTCAATGTCTGGCTTTGACTCATGTACATAAGGAGTTAATTTACATTTGACTCTTAACTTGCTTATTACTCCTAAAGGATCATAATACCATTGGAAACTCTGACTAAACTTAAATTCTTGCAAATATTTTTATTCTTGTGGACCTGCATATCTAATGTTGCAAATAAAACTGTCAACCTGATTCTTAATCTTAAAATGTGTCTTATTTTTGGCTGCCAAGAAATTTATTGCATCAGAATTAAGGATCTTCCTGATATACTCAAGGGAAAATAACCTCATTAGGAGGTATTTGGGCAGCTTATATGGAAAAATATTAGATCCATATACCCTAATCTTTGTATAGTTCTGATATAGGTACCATTATTTTTTCCTAATGTGATCTGATAATTGCAGGATCTTTTTAATCTCATCACTGAATCTTGGTTGATTGCTGTTGTTCAGCATGTTGACAATTGGATCGATGAAAGAGTCAACGAAGTCTGTGTAGGTGGAATGTGTGGAATATTTTCTGATTAATGGAGTCCAAAAGATAACTAACTATGGGTTACCTTCAACATCCATCTTTTGAAGGTTGATGGAAAAAATTTTAGACTAGAATTATAAAAACATGTGAAACAATACTGATGAATACTTGAAGACACCTTCTTCGGGAATTTTGACAAGTTGCTCATGAATTGTGCTAGCAAGGTACTAGGAAAATTGAATATGGTAGCAAGAGGCTGACCAGGGGTACAAATAGACAAGAAACCCAAGACTGAAGCATCAACATGCTCATCAGTAAAATAATAAGAATAAAAGACAACATGCTAATAATATGCTTGGTTCTTTTAGAGAATATAGTTGTTGGAAAGGATGACTGGTTTTGGGAGTTTCTACTAATCAGAGGATGAAAGTTTGGAATATATTGAACCTCTTGGGGAAGTCCAGATTCAGATATAGCTGGATGAGGGTCTCAATAGACCAAGTGGTTTCATATGGCCTAGGTTGAATCTACAGCATTTGGTTTATTGATTCAACTATAATAGTGAACATGATTTCTTTTCCAGGAGTTATTAGGGCTCTTTGGTCATGGAAATAACAAGTTTGGAAAATTCTAATCACCTCTAGACACTGGAAGGTCTATGGGACAATGTACTTGGGAAAATTGGATTCCCAAATGAAAATCTCCTCAGCTTGATCAATTTATTCGTCATGGCTCCAAGAGTGGAAGAATATTAAACTTAGCGACAGGATCACAAATTTAGAGTCTCTATCTTCTAAGGGAGTGTGTTCCACATCTACAATTGGAGGTTGCAGGGGATTTACAGTTAAAATTCCTTGGGAAGAAATATTTTTATTAATTTTATCAATTAATTATCTTTTATTTTAGAAAAAAATATCGAGGCCTTTAGGAGCACCTCTAAAAGATATTTACAGTGTGCAGAAGGGTTTGATATGAAACAGGGGATTTTCCTCTAGTCTACAGTGCTTCAATTGGTTCAATTTACTATCTGTGATCAAAATAGTCTCAGGCTTCAGGAATTCTGTGGAAAGATGCCTATGTTCTGCAGAAAAAAGGATAATGAAGCAACAGGGCTTTCTTTTTGGGTCTTCAAAGTGCCTACACAGGTTCAATTACTAATTACTTCCTTTTTGTAAGTAAATTCCTTGTTATTTTAGGAATACCTGGAGAAAAGAAGCTTTTTATTTGCAGAAAGTTTCTTTGAGGTAGCGGAAGGCTTTTCTAAGGCTTCGGTGATCTTTATAATGCTTCGGATTGGTTCTTCAATGACTTTGGCAGTAAAAGTCTTGAATTCTGGTTGAAAACTAACTTGAAAACTGATCGGTAGTGATTTGTTTGCTCTAAAACAGGTCGAAAATCCTCTCTTTGTGCAATCAGTTAAAAAAAAGGTGAAAAGGCTTGCAAATGGGAAGCTATATAATTTTTTTTAACCAACAGTGATTAAATATTAAATGCGTGGGTCAATTCAAATGTGCGGGATAGTTTCGCTTAACAGGTGGAAATACAACTTAGTGGTTTTCGCATTAGTTGAAGTGGTCGGGCGGTATAATTTCCAAGGATGAAATACAATCGAATGATGCCACATAGCAGGGATTGGGGCTCTGAAAACATCTCTTTTCGCAATGCCTCAGGGTCGTTAAATATTTGGCTATCAGGGATGCGATATGAGATTTTGGCCATCAGATCTAATCGATATAGATCTTACGGCTAGAAACTAGTAGGGAATTGTTGGGGATTTTGATAGGCGCGGGGCCATGTTTTAAGTTTTATGCAATGAGTTATAGCACATACATTGGTTGAGATTATATGAGGATTTGTTTAATATATAACCAATGGGGTTAGAGGAAAGTGGGACCTATGTATAGGTGGGGTAATATAATCTGATATAATGTGGGTTGGGACTTTATAATAAGGAATTAATATATACGGGGTTTACGTATATATAAGGTAATTAATAAAATAAATTTAATTAAGAGATTTAATATGAATGTAATGCAGGATTATATTATGTGCGAGAATTTATAAAATACACTTAGGATGGTGTTAAAACTCATATCGGGGTGGGATTTTTATAGTGGGGCCCAATATTATTATTTTACATTTGAAACTTAGGGTAAGTGTATTTTAGAAGCTATTATGAATGAAAATGGAAGTTAATAAATGGATTTCACTTTTCCAAAGGAAAATTTTGCATTTAAACTAATGAAAAGGGGTTTTGTCTAAGGAAAAAGAGTGAAGTAAGGGGAGAGGGTTAAAATGAAGGGGAAGGAGTATTTTTACAAGGGAAATGAGTTAAGAGGGAAAATAGTAAATATGAAATGAGAAAATTCTTCTATCCATGCCTTGTGAAAACTGCTTCTGCCTACCCATCATTTACCTTAACATTTTTTCTTCATTTATTTGGGTGCATTTAGGCTTGCAGACCCTTTTTATTTTTCTTTTAACAACAAACTATCTAATTCTATCCGTATTACTTCCAAGGGCTCACATTGAACTATTGAGCTCCTTATTATTCTCTACCTAACTATTGACCTGCCAAGATTAAACATTTTGGATAGATCTTATTCTCTATCTATCAACATGAAATTTGACCTTCATGGATTGTGGCATTTTTTACAAGCTGCACACAATATTTTTTTTTTTGAAAAGTAAAGTAAAAAGTAATGGAATTTGAATTTGCATCACTTTCATGATCTATTTTTATCTTTTTTTTGTTAGGGTTCATTTTTTATAATCCTTTTGACATTTTTTCTTTTAGTCCTTTGATTTTTATTTTAGGACTTTTACCCTCTTTACATTTTTTAATATGGGAAAACAATTTGTAGAAAGAAAAGTATATACATATTATGAGACTAATCAAAGTCAATTCAAAATTACAAATCCTATTATTATACGACCCTAATAGTGGCTCCACATGGGGATGGAATTTCCTGGTGAAATGTCAAGAAATTTAAGATCAGTAGCCTTGAACTTTGACTGTGCTTGCCTTGGAACTGTTTTCTGGGCTCTAAATTATTCATACTTATGATATTTTGTCTTTCAAATCTTAGGGCCTTCTCTCCGGGTTTCAACTTTGGAAGGAAAACATTCAATCCAATCTAAACTTTGCAATGTTATGTACAATGTGAAAAGTAAAAAAAGTGAACTACTATTACATTGGGGAATAATAATTCTTCAGCATCCTACCATTGATATATCCACCTGGAAAATATGATCCATCTGACTCCTTCAAAAATAATGCATTGTTACCTATGTAACCATAAACGACATAGGGACCTTTCCATAGGAAATCAAATTTACCATGTTTACATTTTTCTTCTCTTCTATAATCCCATTTAAGAACTTTATCACCTATGTAAAAATCATATTCCTTTGTATTCGTGTTAAATATATTTTTAATCTTATCTTGGAAAATTTGTGATTTGACATAGGCTTCTTCCCTCGTTTGCTGTAAGTGTATGGTTTGATTTATCCTTCTTTGGATATCATTTATTTCTACCTGTAGTTCTTGAATTACTGGTACTCCTAAAGAGGATGGAAAAACATAATGCATCCCATATACAAGCTGATAATGTGATGTCCCAATGGACTTATTTTTGGTGAGTTTGTCTTCCCATAAGGCATTAACTGACCTTTTATTCCAGGTTTTCTTATTGTCTTCTAACAGTTTCTTGATGATATTAAAAATTCTTTTATTGGAGGATTCAGCAAGACCATTACCTTGAGGGCAATAGGCAGTGGAATGGCCAAGGCTAATATGGTATTTTTTACAAAAGTCAATCATTTTCTTAGACTTGAAAGCAACTACATTATCAGTAATTAGCTTTTGAGGGCATCCAAATCTAGAGAATATATTGTTTTCTAGGAATGACATTATGACAGAATCAGTGAATTGTTTAGAAGGATTGGCTTCTATCCACCTGGTGAAATAGGCTGTAGTTTTCAAAATCCATTTGTGTTGGGCTGAGGAGGGTGGGTGAATTTCACCAATGAAGTCTAAACCTCATTGTTGAAAATGAATTTCTGTGGAGATGGGTTTAAGGGGTAAAGGTAATAGTTTTATCTTCCCTTCAAAGATCTAGCATTTGTCACAGGAGGTCACATACTTTCTTACATCTGAAAAAATAGTGGCCCAGTAAAAACCAACCCTCAAAATTTTATCTGCAGTTGATTTCCAGTAAAGGTTTCCTCCACAGTCACCTGCATGAAACTCTTCCATAACTTTATCAGCTTCATCTTTAAGTAAACAATTCAATAAAATGCCATCATGATCTTTCCAAAACAAAGCATTATCTATGATACAAAACCTCAGTGCTTTTAACTTTAAAAATCTAGCTTGAGTTCTTGACAATCCAGGTGGAGCTTGTAAGTTTAGTAAAACAAATATGATATCTGTGTACCATGGTGAAACTAAGAAAGCTTCACTAATCTGTGGAGTCGCCATCTCTTCCTGATCATCTAATTCGGCAATAAAATTTATGTCTAAGGCCTGGTACTTCGATTCAGCCATGATTTTGACTAAACCTTGGCCTTTAATGAGCTGAGTGGGCTTAATTTCCATGTCATAGTCCAAAATGGTGGTAATCCACTTGCCTCTCTTACCATCAGGCCCGTTCTAAGTAATAATGTCCTTTGCTACTGAATTTGGGACATATGCAATGATGTGTGAATATAATATGTACACTCTAAAGTCTTTAATAGCCTTCACTAAAGCTAATGCTTGTTTTTCCATTATTTTATACTTCAATGTGGCATCTCTTAGTGATTTTTTGAAAAAAGCAATGGGTTGTTCATAACCCTGATCATTCTTCTACAGTAAGACTGCAGCAATAGTATGTTCTGAAGCAAAAGAAAAAGTAACAAAATATTTTTAGAAATCAGGACTTATTAGGACTAGTGTTCTAGTAAGGGCTTGTTTAATTGATTCAAAGGTTTGTTTGGCCTCTACTATCCATTTAAGTGCCGAGTATTTCTTTAACATGTTATTTATTTCTCTAATTATTTCTGCTAAATTTGAAATGAATCTTCTAAGAAAATTGATCTTACCTAAGAAAGCCTGCAATTCCTTTATATTTCTAAGATGACTTATATTCAAAATTGCCTCTATTCTAGCTGGGTCTATCCTAATTCCCTCTTTTTATATTATATATCCTAATGTTTTACCTTCTTCAAGTCCAAAGAGAGTCTTTTTGGGATTTAAAGAAATACCAAATTTTCTGCAATTATTAAACACTTGTCTCAGATGATCTAGATGTTCATTGTCAGTTTTTGAAAATACAGTTATATCATCTAGATAAATCACAAGAAAGTCATTAATTTCTTTGGCAAAAGATATATCCATAGCTCTATAGAATGTGGCTCCTGCATTCATTAATCCAAAAGGAATTTTCAAATACATGAAAGTACCCCATGGAGTAGTAAATGTTGTCTTTGGTTGGTTTTCTGGCTGAACTAAGATTTGATTATACCCAGAGAATCCATCAAGTAATGAAATCTTGGATGAACCAACCACCCTTTGTAAAATATGATCCATCTTGGGGAGAGGGTAGTTATCTTTTAGGGACACCTTGTTTAAATTCCAAAAATCAACACAAAGTCTGATTTCCCCTATTTTCTTCCTAGTGGGAACTAAGTTTGAAACCCAATCAAAATATTTGATAGGTGCAATAATTTGTGCTTCGTACATCCTTTTTACCTCTTTTTCAAATAAAGGCATAAGAACTGGATTGGTTCTTATAAGCTTCTGTTTGAATGGTTTCTGATCTTCTTTGATAGGTATTTTATGTTGTATTATGCAAGTGTCATAAGATTTAAGGTCTTCATAACTTTATGCAAATACATCTTGAAATTCCTTAAACAAAGCTATGTATTTCAGTTTTTCTTCTTGATTTAATGCTTTGGAAAGTTTGATGAGATTAGGTTTCTGTTCTGTTCCTATATTGCATTCTTCTATGTCTGATCTTAATGGTTCCATATTTGGTTTTCTTGCAACATCATTTGAATAAAAAATATCTTCTAATGAGGCTAATCACTTAGCTAAAAAGTTATTCTTAAGGTTTAAAATGTCAGAATCATCATCTGTTAATTCTTCTATTTCTACCCTTTCTAATTTGTCTATTTCTACTTGAGTGAATTTAGTGGGTTCAGTGAAGTCTAAATTATTTACGTCTATTTCACTGTCTATTTTATCATCTACTGTACAATCTATATCTATGTTACAATTATGGAATTCTCCCTCAGCATTCATAAAGTGATAGATTTGAGTATCCTATGTAAAAATTTGCCAATATTTTAAGTTGTCTGGTATAGTAGGCCTGTGTCTTACTTCTGCTGTATATTGGTGGTTTGGCTGAAAAGGAAAATTACAGGTGCTAGCAAAAGTTGCTAAATTGTGTGCCTGTATGTTCTGTTTTCTAGGAATTACAACAAAGTCAATTTCAAGCAACTCTTTAATCGAATCTAAAGCTATTTATCTATATTGGCTTAATCTAGGATTATATAAAAAATATTCTCCTCTAATTTATTTTACAATTAAGTCAGAGTCTCCCATGATAGAAACTCTTTTACCTCCCAAATTTCTAACAATTTGTAGTCCTAAGATTAAAGCTTCATACTCAGTTATGTTATTGGTGAATTTAAAGTTTAATCTAAAGGCATGAACTTATGAATGATTCTTTTCCATGTTATGAATCCAAACTCCTGCTCCTGCTCCTAATTTGTTCACTAAGCCATCAAAGTCTAAGTGCCACATGTTGGGTGTGGAGCCTGATTATCTTGTTTACTTTGTATCACAGCATTGGACCCCTGTACCTTAAAAGGGGTGGAAACGCCGCCCGTAATTAATCGCTGCCGTGGGGGGCCCCCGAAGCTAAAAACATATGTAAAATTGCCTTGTAAAAGTATAGTAATTTCTAGTCAATCTGGGCCATTCATTAGGCAAATGATCTGACGGTATAATTTATGTTTAGATTAGGGTTTTTTTCCCTAGAAGGAAACCCCTCGCTTTTATGAGGGCATTTTGTTGCGGCTGTGGATCGTATATGTATTCTCAGAGCGAGAAATAAAGAGGGAGACTGTGAGAGAGAACAGAGGATATTACAGTGGATCTGTTGTTGGTTTTGTCTCTTCATTTTTGCTGGATAATAGAAAGGAAGGACTGGCTGTTCGAGGTGGACATAGCCCAAACTGGGTGAACCACATATATATGTGTCTCTCTAGTTTTATGTGTTTTGTGTGCTTTTATTTTCCACATATTTTATGTGTTGCATTGCTCCATAATATATAATTTTCTAACAACTAGTATTAGAGCTGAAGGTATATTTGGCTGATAAACTCGTAGGAAAGAAGGGTTCCTGGTTCGAGTGGGATCAACGGCAGATGATGGTAAGTTTACGGTCGAGAAATTTAACGGCCAAAACTTCTTGCTGTGGAAGATGCATATGGAAGATTATATGTATCAGAAAGATCTGTACCTACCATTGAGCGGAAAAACAAAGAAGCCGACGGCCATGACAGACGCAGAATGGAACATTCTCGATAGAAAGACACTCGAAATAGTATGGTTGTGCCTTGCGGCATCCGTCACCTTCAATATTTAGAAGGAAACAACAACAGAGGGTTTGATGCAGACGTTGGAAAAACTATATGAAAAACCCTCGGCCTCAAACAAGGTATTTCTTATGAAATGACTATTTAATATGAAGATGTCGGAAGTTGGATCTATTGCAGACCATTTAAATTAATTTAATACAGTTACTAGTCAGTTAAGTTCTGTAGGGGTAAACTTTTATGATGAAGTTAGAGCTCTATTATTCCTGTGCTCATTACCAGAAAGCTAGAATGGTTTAGTTATGGCCATTAGTAACTCTGTCTCTGGATCTAGTACTTTAAAGTTTGACGATGTTGTTGGTGCTATCCTTAGCGAGGAAATGCAACGGAAAAGCTCTGGTGAGACATCAGGTAATGATTTGAGTGCAGAGTCTAGGGGAAGAATATTGGAAAGAGGAAAGAGCTCGGGATATTGCAGTAAATCAAGGAAAGGCAGATCCAAGTCCAAATCGGGGATAGTGTGCTGGAATTGCGGAAAGAAAGGACACATAAAGAAATACTGTAGATCTCGGAAGGGAAAAGAAGGAGACACACAACAAGAAAACAATCATGAAGAAAATGTGACAGGTGATGTGTTACAAGATGCTTTGATTCTTTCTTTTGAAAATGTTACTGATTCTTGGGTTGTAGATTCAGGGGCTTCATTCCATGCCACACCTGATAAGAAATATTTCCATGACTATGTTCAAGGAGATTTTGGACAAGTTCGTTTGGGTGATGATAAAACCTGTAAAATTGTTGGAATGGGTAAAGTTCTTTTAAAACAACAGAATGGAAACCAATGGCTACTAAAGGAGGTAAGGTATGTTCTAGATCTGAAGAAAAATTTGATTTCAACAGGGCAGTTAGGCAGTGAAGGTTGTGTGAAAACTTTCACAGATAAAACTTGGAAGGTCACCAAAGGAGCACTGGTAATAGCAAAAGGTGAAAAGGTTGGTACATTGTATTTATGCAATGGTATTTCTAACTCTGTTAATGCTTTAACTTCCAAAGGAGCAGATGTAGCATTATGGCATCATAGGCTTTAACACACATGAGTACTTGAGTGAGAAGGGGATGCGTATTCTTCACTCAAGAAATTTGTTTCGGTGTTTGAAGAACGTTGATTTGATTGTGAGAATTGTACTTTCAGGAAAAACAAAAGAGAGCGTATTTCTCAAGAGTTGGGAAAGAAAAGAAGAGCGAAAAATTGGAGCTTGTGCATACAGATGTATGGGGACCTGCTCAGGTATCATCTCTCGGTGGCTCTCATTATTATGTTACTTTTATTGATGATGCAACTAGAAAAACATGGATTTATCGTACTCAGAATAAATCTGATGTATTTTATACTTTCAAGAAATGGAAAGCTTTGGTTGAGATTGAGATAGGAAAGAAGTTGAAGTGTCTCAGATTAGACAATGGAGGTGAATATTGGAGCAAAGAGTTTGATAGGTACTATTCAGAGAAAGGAATTCGTAGAGAGAAGACAGTTCCAAGAACACCACAAGAAAATGGTGTTTTAGAAAGGATGAACAGAACAATCATGGAGTGTGCAAGGTGCATGAGATTGCATGCAGGATTGCCTTTACAATTTTGGGCAAATGCTGTAGATAATGCTGTTTATCTAATAAACAGAGGGCCTTCAAGTTCCTTGGATGGTGGTATTTCAGAGGAAGCATGGATAGGTAAAAAGGTAAACTACTATTTTTTAAAGCCTTCTGGTTGTGAGGCCTTTGTCCATATTAATAAAGAAAACAGAACAAAGCTTGAGGAAAAAACAAAGAAATGCACCTTTATTGGATATGGTGCTAATGATTTTGGTTATCGCTTATATGATTATGAAAATCACAAAATAATTAGGAGCAGAGATGTAATATTCAATGAAAAGGTCTTTTATAAGAATCATTTGCAGGAAAAGAAACAGGACAAAGAAAGCAAGGAATACACGGTTCTTGATGAGATAACTGAAAAAGTAAAGGTGCCTGAAAATAATAATAATCAACAACCACAACAGCAACAACCACCACAACAGCAACAGGCACCTCAAACACCTGAAAGTGGTGTTAGAATATCTACCAGGATAAGTAGACCCCCTGAACGATACTCTCCTTCATTATATTATTTATTGCTGACTGATTCTATTGAACCTAAATGTTATGAAGAAGCAATGCAGGTTGAAAGCAGGAAGACGTGGGAGCTATCCATGGAAGAAGATATGGACTCCTTAATGCATAACCAGACTTGGGACTTAGTCAGGTTGCCTGCAGGTAAAACTACATTGCAGAATAAATGGGTTTACAGGCTGAAGGAAGAAGATGGAGGAAAACAGAGGTACAAAGCTAGACTTGTGGTGAAGGGGTTTGCACAAAAGAAAGGTATTGATTTTGATGAAATATTTTCTCCTATTGTTAAGATGAATTCAATAAGAACTATCTTAAGTCTTGTAGCAGCGGAAGATTTACATCTTGAACAGTTAGATATAAAGACAACATTTCTCCATGGAGATTTGGAGGAAGAGATATACATGAAGCAACCAGAAGGATATGAGGTAAAAGGGAAAGAAAAATTGGTGTGCAGGTTAAAGAAGAGCTTGTATGGTTTAAAACAGGCTCCAAGGCAGTGGTATCTAAAATTTGACAAGTTCATGTCTGAACAAGGTTATACTAGATGTCACTCTGATCATTGTGTTTATATAAAAAGGCAAAATGATGGCAGCTATATTATATTGTTATTGTATGTAGATGACATGCTTGTTGCAGGGTCTAACATGCAGGAAATAAATGTGCTCAAAAGAAAATTGGCAAATTCATTTGCAATGAAGGATTTGGGATCTGCAAAACAAATTCTTGGTATGAGGATAACTAGAGACAGGAAAAATCGTAAATTAACACCATCTCAGAATGAGTACATAGAGAAGGTGTTGAAAATATTTAATATGTAGAATGCAAAACCAGTTAGTACACCTTTTGCTAGCCATTTCAAACTTAGTAAGGAGATGTGCCCAAAGACCCAAGAAGACATGGATTATATTTCTAAAGTTCCATATGCATCTGCACTTGGAAGCTTAATGTATGCAATGGTCTGCACAAGGCCTGATATTGCACATGCAGTGGGAGTTGTAAGCAGGTACATGAATAATCCAGGAAAAGAACATTGGATGGAAGTAAAATGGATTCTTAGATATTTGAGAGGTACCACAAATCAAGCATTATGCTTTGGTGGTTCAAACATTGCTCTACAGGGATATGTTGATGCAGATATGGCAGGTGACAGAGATAACAGGAGGAGCACTACAGGATATGTATTTACCGTAGGTGGAACAACTGTCAGTTGGGTTTCAAAAATCCAAAGTGTTGTTGCACTTTCAACAACAGAAGCAGAGTATGTTGCTGCTACAGAGGCTAGTAAAGAAATGATTTGGTTACAAAGGTTTATGGATGAATTGGGTAAGAAGCATGATATGGGAACACTATACAGTGATAGCCAAAGTGCTATTCATCTTGCAAATAACTCAACATTTCATTCCAGGACTAAACACATACATCTCAAGTACCATTTCATACGGTCAGTATTGGAAGATGGAGAGTTGAAGCTGGAAAAGATACACACTAGCTAGAATCCTGCAGATATGCTAACAAAAGTTGTAACCAGGGAGAAACTGAGAACATGCTTAGTTTCAATTGGTCTTCAAGGATGACGATGAAGATGAGGAACAACCAGGTCCAAAGAGGAGTCATTGTCTAGCAAATGAAGCAGCGGTGGAGTTGCTACAATCAGTCTCCAAGTGGGAGATTGTTGGGTGTGGAGCCTGATTATCTTGTTTACTTTGTATCACAACATTGGACCCTTGTACCTTAAAAGGGGCGGCAACGCCGCCTTTAATTAATTAATGCTGGGGCCCCCGAAGCTAAAAAATGTATGTAAAATTTCCTCAGAAAGTATAGTAATTTTCTAATAATCCGGGTCGTTCATTAGAAAATGATCCGACGCAGAGAAGTTACAGCTAGATTAGGTTTTTTTCCCTAGAAGGAACCCCGTCGCTTATGAGGAATTGTATTGCGGTTGGTGGCATCGCATGTGTATTCTCGGAGTGAGAAATAGAGAGGGAGACCGTAGAGAACAGAGAGTTATTACAGCCGTATCCGCCCGAGGTTTTGTCCTCGCTGGCCGGACATGAAAGGAAGGACTGGCTGTTCGGGGTGGACATAGCCCAAACTGGGTGAACCACGTATATTTGTGTCTCTCTAGTTTTATGTGTTTTGTGTGCTTTTATTTTCCGCATATTTTATGTGTTGCATTGCTCCATAATATATAATTTTCTAACACCACATTGATTCATGAAATATATTGTCATTGTCAACTTCCTTATTTTTATGTTTTAAAGCTATGCTTTTATCTATGCCAGAATCTGAATTACATAAAATGAAGGAATCCATATCAGAATGTATAGCGTAAATGGGATAATTTTGAGGTTATTCTATACTACTGACCATGTACTTCATTAGAGTTTCTCTATAAATTTTCTTGGGTTGACCAAATACCGAAATAGTGGCATAAGACATGTCTTATTGTAGAGATCCCTGCAGTTTTTCTCCCCATGAGTGAGATAATAGCATTCCATACTTAGGAGGGATATCATCTACTACAATATCCATGACTATACTTTTTCCTGGGTATTGGACTAAAGTGACACATAAATCTTTTATTAAACCAATACATTTAAATTTACTAGAGTAAAAAGAGAAGAGATCTTTGTATGGTCTAGTAACATAAAAATTCAAAGTTTCCATAATGGCTTTTGGCATTAGGTTGTGTGATTCTCCTGAATCTAGCAAAGCATTGTGTAGAATTTGATCATGAATACTCAAGCTAATGTAGAAAGGAGGAACACCACCTTCTTGAAGTTTTCCATTTACCTCTGGGCCAAAACGTAGTTCTAGTTTATCATCACTTATATTTATAGAGTCTTCTCCTTCATTTATGTTCAAAGTTTCAATGATCTGTGATTTGTATAAATCATGTTTTACCAACTCTATCAAAGGAATTGGTATTTTTAGTTTGTCAATTTCAGTTTGGATGTTGAATTGTGTTTGTGTTTTTCCTAACTGAATGATTTCTTCTTTAGTAACTATAGTTTGAGTGTGTTTATGTTATTTTTCTATAGTTTGTTTTTCTGTTTGAGTTTCCATTGTTTTACTGTTTTCAATATTCTTATCAAGAAAAGTTTGAGTTGCAGTCGAAGTTTTGGCAGATTTTGAAGTTTCAAGATCAACTTATTTTGGATCAGCAACAGTATGCTTAGAATCAGCTGTTTTAGTGTTTTCTAAAGTTTGAACAGCAACATATTTTTTAGGATCTGTTGTTATTTTATTAGTAGGTGTAGTTTTAGCAAAGGTTGTTGTTTTAGTAGCAGTATATTTTTTATGATCAGCTTGTGTTTGAACAACAGTATCTGTAATGCCTATAATTTTAGGATTGGGTGCAATTTTTGGACTATAAATTTTCTTATTAGGACTTGAATTTTTTTTATTTGAACTAGAATCTTGCTGGGTTTCCCTAGGGAGAATTTGAAGTACTTTGGCTGTAGGAGCTTCTACTGTTTTCTTTCTCTGAGTTTGGGCATATTTATTAGTAGGGGATTCTACATTTTTCTTACTTCTAAGGTTATATTTCTTGTGAACTTCATTAATGGAAAATTCATAACCTTGCTTATAATCAAAAGACTCTCCATATTCTAACTGTAACTGTTATAATTCATATAAATCATGTTCTTCTTGTGTAAGAAAAATAGTATTATCATCATTGATTCCAATTATATTAATCTAAGTGTCTTCATCATCTTCATTTTTGTGAGAAATTTTAGCATAGTTCTCTTGGAAAGGTGGTCTTATTGTTTGATCAGGTGCTGATTCTCTAGATTTACCAGTGTTGGTGTTTTTTCTAAAGTTGGGATTTCTTATTTGAGGGCCTTTTTGTTGATTATCCCACTGTGGTTTCCTTTCCATAATTTCTAGTTTATCCATCATTTTTCCCATAGCTTTTCCTAAACTATATATATATTACTATTTGATGTAGATGTTTCCTCTTTTATTTTTACTCTTCTTTCATTTCTCATTCTTTCTCTTTTGTCTAACAAATTGGCTTCTACACTAACTGCAATGTTTTGAATTTGTTCTAGTGTTTCTGGGTTCCTTTCCCTTAGTTGGTATGACACATCCATATCAAAACCATCAGGAAATTTGAGTAAAGATAGATCTGGTGGGGGTTTAATGTTTGTTGGAATACCATTATAGATAATGTTGAATCTAGTACAATAGTCCTTAACTAACTCATTAGGTCCTCTTTTTATGTGTTCATATTCAAACAAAAATTGTAAAGGATTCTTGTTTTTCTCCCATCTGCTGATAAACAATCTATGGAAGGCTTCTAAATCAACAATATGATTTTTAGGTAAAGCTTTAAACCATTTCTTTACTTTTCCAACTAAATTTTGGGCAAACAGTCTCATTTGGACATAAGATTTATCAATTTCATGCAATTCAAAGTAATCAGTCATTTTTTTAACATTTTGTTGTGTAGAGTATTGACTAGTTCCATCAAATTGAGGGATTTTGCTTTGATAATCTTGGGGCATGCTATCTAATTGACCTGGTAGAACCAAAAGAACATATATGGCTACCATGGCTAACATTCTAGCTAGACTAGGAGGTAAATGTGTGGTACTTGGTGATGAGATTGAGGTACTTTCATATGCAGTTGGGACACTACAAGATGTACTTGGAAATGTTGAAGTTCTTGAAAAATGCAGCAGTAATGCTAGAAGATGAACTTGCAGTATTTGGGGATGGAAATAAAACTCGAGGTTGAAGAGGAAGCTTAGGGATGAAGGATTTTGTGGAATGAGGTGTAGTGGAAATAATAGATGAGGTGGTACTAAATAAATTTGAATTTACAGACTCTAAATGATTGATAGAAGGCTTAGGGGTATAAGAAGATAAAGAAGTCAATTCAACAAAATGCTGGAAATAAGTTTCATCAATTTCTTTAATCAAAGGTGTAGCCAATGCATCAAGTTTATCATAAGTTTCTAGATATTTTTTATCTGAATCAAGTGAAACAATTTCCTTCTTAGTTTCAATAAATGAAATGAAATCAAGATCTATTACACTATCCTAGATGGAAATTTCTGATTTAGTTCTAAAAAAATATTGCTCAAAAGCTAAATCAAATTCAATGTCTTGTAAACTTGATAATTTATTGGGGAGGGAATTTGCCTTGATCAGTGGATTTTTATCACCTAGACTATCTACTTTTTTGTTTTTCTTTAAAATTCTACCAGGATTATCTACTATTATAGCAAGTTCTAGATCAGGATTAGACCTGGTATAGTAGGTTCTTCTGGAAGCCATAATTTTAGTTTTTAATGAAAATTTTACTTAACAACCCTTTAAAACAATCTTAAGGTGAAAAGATAAGTAAAAGTATTTCCTTTAAGGTTTATTTTAAACACTGAGGACTGGTTAGTTCCCCAGTATGGTCGCCAGTATGTTATCACTCCAATAATTCTCAAGGGTTGTTAGTCTTTTTGGTTTAAAGAATCTTAGAGGTAACCACAAACCTACTTTTAAGCCTTAGGATCTAGCCTTCCTAATGCTCAAAGAGGGCTCTCTCTTTATGATTTATCTTTGTTAATTTTAGTTAATTTTAGGCTAGTTATGTGGGATTGATTGGGATTTTATTTTGGGTTTGGTTTGGTGGTGGAATCACTGTTTCAGATGGATAGATGTAGGTCTGAATTCCATTAGGCTAATGGAGTCAAAGTGTCAAGTAGTCAAATCAAAATGAAGGTTCTAAAGGGAAGTGTTCACAGGGAAAGATAACTGAGTTACTTCAGATCCTTAGGCTGATGGTGAAATGGTTTCAATTAGGATGAGAGAGAAATTAAGGGTTCTCAGATCCGGATAATGAGGTAAATGATAGAGGTCAATCAAAACTAGGGAGAAATTAAGAATTCCCTAATCTGGATATCAGTAGGAAAGATGAAAATGACATAATAGTTCAAGACATAGTGTTTTTAAACATATTCTGAAATAATATTCCTATTATACATTTAGATTTATAAAACATGCAAGTATGTGAAAAGTTCAAATAAAAAAAAAGAACAATTGAGAGTACTTCACTGAAGTGGCCCAACACATGAATCCTATAATATAATATTTATTGCTCAATCCAGTCTGCTGACTTGAAAATGGTACAAAGAACCCTCTGGTTTAGATCAGTACATCTATAGAAATGTTTAGCAATCCACAATCCACACTCAATACTTCATGGAAAAATAAACAAAACTTCATGGAAAAAATCATGGAAAAAATCTTACAAAACTTCATAAAACAAACTTAGGAATTATTCATGGAAAAATAAATATCTTCATGCAATAAGATAGAGACAACTATCTAAATAATGCAAATTGTCCCTTCTTTTATTGAATTTGTTGTCTTTGATCTTTTGCTGATTTGTCTTTGGTTGTTTTCTCAACACTGGATGTTTGTTAGGCAGTTGAGTGTCCTTTACGTTGTCAAATTTCACTCTGATTTATAATTTCTGTTGAATTTAACTTTGACTTTCAACTGTACACTTTAACTCCGATACTCTTTCACTGTCATGTTTTCACTGCAAACTGTTATTGCTCTGTTATATCTGTTTTAACCTTTACGATTTTCAGAGAAAATCAGTTAATTTCTCCCAATTCTCTGCATCTGCTAACTTAATTTTCACCATCCTTTTGAATATCTCATCATCCTTTATATACTTCGAAAATGTAGGCTTGTTGATGAATAAATCTTTTACCTCATGTTGCAAGTAAAAAAAGCTTTTAAAATTCTTCTAAAGTACTTTCCCTGTTAGAATTCCCTGCATGGCTGAATTGTTTGCTTGTTCTTTAGCCACTTCTCTAATTTTTTTATCATAAACCTCTTGCTTCATCAACCTTTCATTAATAACAAGTGGATTTGGCAAGCCTTTCTGTCTCAGAATATCAAACTCTATCATGAATGTATTTATGCCAAGCTCCATGTTCTGGCACTTTTCTTCTAGCTGTATCATTAAATTTCTCTTTGAAAACACCTTCCTAAATTCAAGAATTGTATCTGTCCTGTCACTAATTCCAATCTCTTCTAATTCCTACTTATTCTTGGAATTAAGGAATTTTATGATTTCATTAGCCTCTTCTGGATTCTTACCAAGTTCTTTAATTTTTTGGATGGCTTCACTTGCTGCTTTGATTAAATGTTTTTGTTCATAAATAACCTGAATGGATGGCCAAATATCATTGACAGATTCAATGATATTGGCCCATAGCTGCTACTTGGCTTGTGCCATTAGTTCTTTCAGTGTTAAATATTTCTTTAATTTCTTCAATTTTTCTGTCAACCTGTTGGTCTTCTGTACTTCATTATTATGCATAATCTGGACTAGATTTTTTTCAACACCCAAAATTTTCAATTGTTCTTTCAGTCTATTGATTTCATTAGTCTGAATAGACATTTCCTGCATTGATTTTAAAAGTTTTCCTGCTTCATCTGTAGGCTGTGCTACTATTGTAGATGACTCTGTTGCTGAAGTAGTAGCTGATGTAACAGGAAGTGTTGTAGCTATTGGAACTGAAGAGGCCAATGATTCTGCTAATATGGAATGAACAACAGTAATGACTACAAGAATAACAGTGACAGGGACTTTTTCTGATCTGGCCATTTTCTCCTGCACTAACTTGTCCATCTCATTTTCCATTTATTTTATTTGGGCAGTTAACTGAAGAATGAGGTTCATCATTTCATCTTTTTGGCTTGCATCCTCTAACAATTCCTTTGCCTATGGATGTTTAGTAGGAAGCAGCTTTATTTGCTTCTTTAATGCATCAATGTTTGCATTCTTCTTCTTTATCAGTTCATCTACAATTTTGACATTTGTTGGATCATTCTTGAATAATCAAATCTTCCAGAGATTTTATTATGTTATCTTTATCCCGTGATGATGCCTTTTCTAATTTGAGTTGATCTCTGATGTTCCCTAGAGTGTTTTTCAACTTCTGTACACTCATGGCTTTGTTTGTCATTATAGAATATAGCATTTCACCAGCTTGTTTGTGAAACTCTATCTGATCTATAGGATGAAGATATTTTTCTTGTACTTCATAGGATGTCTTTTTATAATCTATTGATGATTTGGGATGCTTGACTATTGGTTGTAGGAAGGTCATCTACATATTCCTATTTTTGTAGTCAAAAGCATAAAACAATCTGCTTTGGTCACTAGGTAATTGTTTCCAGTATTGAGTATATGTATCTACTTTTAAGGCTTCATTTTTTATCTTTATTTCTTTTTATTTTTGCATGATGTCCTATTCTTTCTCTGCTGGTTTTCTGGACGAAGACACTTCAATACTATGTTTTTTTTCAATAAGCTGAGTGTTAGAAGTTGAAGGCTGGTGTGTTTCTTCATAAACTACAGGTGGTGCATTATCCTTTACCACTGTATCCATGTAAATTACTTCAATGGTTTCCACTTCTTCATTTACAGGATTTAATTTTGGCTTCTTCCTGTACATCAATTTGAATTTTGTTTCAGTTGTAGTTTGTGTTGAGTATGATCCTTCTTCTTTGACTCTTTTATAGTTCCTATATTCTTGGGCTGGAGTCTACAAGATGGAACTAGTATCACCTTGCTTCTCTACATCTTTTAAAGTGTTATCCAACCATTCAGATTTATTGGAGTATTTCTCAATGTCTGGATTTGACTCATGTACATAAGGAGTTAATTTACATTTTACTCTTAACTTACTTATTACTCCTAAAGGATCATAATACCACTAGAAACTATGACTGAACTTAAACTCCTGGAAACATTTTTCTGCTTGTGGACCTACATCTCTACTATTGCAAATAAAAGGGCCAACTTGATTCATAATTTTAAATTGTGTCTTCTTTTTGGCTTCCAAGAAATTTATTGAATTAGAATTAAGGATCTACCTAATATACTCAAGTGAAAATAACCCAATTGGGAGGTATTTGGGCAGCTTATATGGAAGAATATTAGATCCATATACCCTAATTTCTATGTGATTCTGATAAAGGTACCAATATATAGTCCTCCTATGCCCTGATAATTGTAGGACCTTTTTAATTTCCTCACTGACTCTTGGTTGAATGTTGTTGTTGAGCATGTTGACAATTGGATGAATGAAAGAGGCAATGAAGTATGTGTATGTGGAATGTGTGGAGTCTTTTCTAATTAATGGAGTCCAAAATATAACTGACTGTGGATTAACTTCTACATCCAGTCTCTAAAGATTGATGGCAAATCTATCAGGTTGAAAGTATAAAAACATGTGGAACAAAATAGAGGAATACTTGAAAACACCTTCTTTAGGCATTTTAACCAACTATTAATAAATAGTATCACCAAGGTACTGGGAAAAATTGAAAATGGTACCAAGAGGCTGACCAGGGGTGAAAATAGAGGAAAAACCTAGTATTGAAGCATCAACATGCTCATATATGAAATAACCAAGAATAAAAGACAACATGTTGATGATATGTCTGGTTCTCTCAGAAAATATTGCAGATGGATAAGGAGGGCTAGTCTTGGGAGCTTCTACTGATGAGGGAGTGAATGTTTGGAATATCTGGAACCTCTTGGGGAATTCCAGATTCAGATATAACTGTGTGAGGGTTTCTATAGACAGAGGAGTTTCATCTGGCATAAGTTGAATCTACAACATTTGGTTGATTCATTGAGCTGTGATAGTGAACATAATTTCTTTTCCAGGGGTTATAATGGCTCTTTGGTTAGGGAAATCACAATTTTGACAGATTCTGATGACCTTTGGACACTGGAAGGTTTTTGGGACAATGTACTTGGGAAAATTTTATTCCCAAATGAAAGCCTCATCAAATTGGTCAATTGATTTGTCATGGATCCAACAGTGGAGCTCAAGAAGGTTAAACTCAGTGACAGGGTCACAAATTTTAAAATCTCTTTCTTCTAAGGGAGTGTGTTGTAAATCTACAACTAGAGGTTGTAGGGGGTTTACTGATATAATGCTTTGAGAAGCCATATTTTTGTTAATTTTAACTAATAGATTACTCTTTTAGCTTAGAAAAATGGATTCAGGCCTTTAGGAACACCTCTGAAAGATATTTAGACCGTGCAGAAGGGTTTGAGATAAAATAGGGGCTTTTTCTCTGGTCAGCTACAATGCTTCAATTGATTAAATTTACTCTCTGTGATCAATAATAGTCTCATGCTTTGGGAATTCTATGAAAGTACAACTAGGGTATGCAGGAAAAGCTCATGAATTAATAGGGGCTTCCTTTTTTTGGTCTGAAAAGCTCCTACACAAGTTCAATTACTGATTACTTACTTTCTATAAGTAAATGCCTTGGTATTTTAGGAATACCTGGAGAAAAGAAGCTTTTGATTTGTAGAAAGTTTATTTGAGGCAGCAGAAGGATTTCTAAGGCTTCAGATGTTTTTATACTGTTTCAGATTGGTTCAGCACTGGCTGTAGCAGAAAATGGCCTTGAATTATGGTAAAAAAGGGCTTGAAATAAGTTCCACAGTGATTTGTTTGTTCTAAAATAGGTCGCCAATGCTCTGTTTGTGTAATCAGTAACAGAAAATGAAAAAAGACTTTGCAAAGGGGCAGCTATATAATTTTTTTAATAAAAAATTATTGAACATTAGATGTGCATGTCAATTCAAATGGGTAGGACGGTTTTGCTAATGGGCAGAAATAAAACTAAGTGGTTTTCGCGTAGAAGTGGTTGGGTAGTATAATTTTTGAGGATGTGATGCAATTGAATGATGCCACGTAGCCAGGAGTGGGGCTAAAAAAAACCACGCATTTCACAAGGTGCTGGAGTGGTTAAAGATCATGCTATCGGGGATGCGATAGGAGATATTGACCATCGGATCTAATCAGTGTTGATCTGACAGCTTTGCGAATGGGAATGGACATGTCGGGAATGATATAGGCATGGTGCCCAGGTTTTTTATGTCAGTGCGATATAAAGGGACCGGGGAATATGTATGCAAGGATTAATAATACATATGCAATATTTTAGTATATTGGGATCGAGACTTTATATTAGCAAGAGTTAATATATACCGAATAAAGGTATTTAGGGGATTTAATATAATAAATTTAAATCTAATATTAGTATATGAGCGAGATTTGAAAATACACTAAGATTTTAATGTAAAAATTGATATCAAGAAGGTTTTGAAACAATAGGCCCGACAATATCATTTTAACTATTAAAACTTAGGATAAGGGGGTTTTAGTGGGTTTTTTGAATAAAGGGAAATTGGTAAGGGACTTTTTACTTTTCCAAATATAAATGTGTTTTAAACTAAGGAAAATGGATTTTTTAAAGGAAAAATGAGTGATGTAATGGGGAAAAATTAAATATGAAGGGGAAGGGATATTTTACAAGGAGAATGAATTTAGGAGGAAATTAGTAATATGAAATGATCAATTTTTGCTATCCATGCCTTGTAAAAATTGCTTCTCCCTGCCCATCAGTTACCCTAACATTTTTTCTTCATTTCTTTGGGTTCATTTAGGCTTGTAGACCCTTTTTATTTTTCTTTTTACAACAAACTATCTAATTCCATCCTTATTACTTTCAAGGGCTCAAATTGAACTATTGAGCTCCTTATTATTCTCTACCTAACTACTGATTTGCCAAGATTAAACAATTTCGCTAGATCTTTATTCTCTATCTATCAGCATGAAATTTAAAGCATGAAAGATCAAGTTTAAGCAGTTAAATTGATCTTCATGGATTGTTGCATTTTTGACAAGCTGCACATAATATTCTTATTTTTTGCAAAGTAAAGTAAAAATTATGGATATTTAAATTTGCATCACTTTCATGATCTATTTTTATCTTTTTTTTTGTTGGGGTTCATTTTTTATATTCTTATTGATCTTTTTTCTTTCAATCCTTTGATTTTTCTTTTAGGACTTTTACCCTCTTTACATTTTTTGATATGGGAAAAAAAATTGCAGAAAGAAAATTACGTACATATTAAAAGACTAATCAAAGTTAATTCAAAATTACAAATCCTACTATTATAGGACCCTAATAGGTAACTGTGTTATTTTTCATACTTGACCATATGTCTATGGAAGAGGAAGCATTGAGGTGTGTTGAAACAAATAGTGTTGAATTGGCTATGGAGTGGCTATTTAGTCATCTTTAGGAGCTAGTGCAATAAGATGATTAACTTTTCCAAGCTCTTTCCTTGCCACTGGGTAATTCTTAGGTTCCCAAAGACAATACCAATGAAAAAGGAAGAGATGTTCTGATGAAGAGAAACCTCTAGAAATTCTCTTATTGTAGATATCTTAACTACATGTATGAATCTGATGCAAAGTACAAATTCAATTGATTTTTACATGACTAATTTGATTGTGACTTTGTGTAGCCGAAACAAATTATAGTACTATCTGTGAGTTGTTTCCCTTTTTATTCAGCAACTAAATATTTGTAAGGTGGATGGATCTGAAAAAGGCACTAGTCAATTATCAACCATTTCTCATATTTTGGCATTATTTTTTAGTGAACACATCAGTACTAGAGATATAGGATCCAAGAATGGACTTGTTGGTATACATTGGACTTATTGAATTTTTTTATGCCAAATAACTTGATAGGGGAAAAAGTTTCAATTCTAAAGTGGGTGACTGCATTATTGCTCATACTTCACCATATGTTTGGGGTGCTAGACTCCTGTATTTCACAGTATCAAGGTGACTGATCATTGATTATATTTTTCATACTGAAAATAATATTCTATGGCTATCATTTATTTTTAGAGAAACAAAGTGAGACCCTGGCTATCAAGAGCATCAAATGAATCTATTTTCCTTTTAATTTAGTTGAAAGAGGAAAGTGTTGCTAATTAAGGGTGATGGTGAGAAAAATTCATATTACCCCCATTCATGTCATCTACCCTCCTCTCACATTTCATTTTCCCAAATTCTGAACTCCATGCTCTGAATCCCATTTAAACGCCAAGACCCTTGTACACAACCTTTGGGTCTTATTACTTGATACTAAAGTCCTAAATTCTATTGTTATAAACTTCGTCGATGTAGTGGGCTCCATCTCCATCTCACCACATCATCCTCCTACGGTGCAAATCCCACTTCGTTGATTTTAGCGCTTACCGCATTTCCCCAAACTTTAAAGTCTACGATGTGCGTTAAATATAAAGGTTTCGATGTGCGATACGGGTGGGTCCCTCTCCCCGCACTTCGCACTTCGCATGCTTTAGCATTTAACCTTGCACTCATAACAAAAATTTAAGTTTGCGATTTTCAATGCAGTCGGTCCCACCTTCCGTCCACGTCATCGCCTACTCCTCGCGCTTCACAATTCACATATTTTAGAGTTTACCTCTACCACTTATAACTAAACTTTAAGATTTGCGATCTGCGGGTTGTAGTCCAGTCCCACCTTACTTTCCACGTCACCTCCCTCTTTGCATCGCATCACCGATTCCTTTTATCTTATCATAAACTGTAAATATTGTGATGTGCAATATTTCTATGGATGCGATAAAGTTAAGAACTAAAATCTAAACATTTTTAGGTTCGAGTAAATGATTTTTATGCTATTTTATTTAAAAATGGGTTAAACACGGTAGAAAGGAATCGAGTAGAAAAATACAGAAAGGGTCGAGTCAAGTCCCACCCGTGTGCTATGTCATTCCACCTCTAAATCACCCTCCACCTTTCCTCCTTCTCCACTTCTCTTCCCCACATCCAACGGCCCTTATCTAGTTTCAGCCTCCCCGCAGCATTCAAATTTTATCATAAGGGGAGGGGGGGTTTGAAATGGGTGGTATCTATTACTTCCCACTCCTCCACATTGTTGAGGTATAAAAGGTATCTTTTTAACACCTATTTATCCTACATTAATCATCAATCCATGAACGACTTTTTGTTTTAAGAGTGTACTCTGTTTGAGGCTGCAATTTGAGCTAGGAGCAATGTTGTGTGAGATGTAGTACAATATTCTAAATACAAGAGTAAACGGATGCTGGAAAATAAATCTAATTACAGTAAGACAAACTTAAATGCTCTAAAACTTAACTATTCACTCTGCAAAGCATCAATCAAGGACACAGTAGCAATAACTCATTCCTTTAGAAATTGATGCAACTGAAATCAGACTGTAATAAGGCAATCAATCTGGGAACGAGGAAGCAATAACCAATGTTATCTATAGTTGACAGTCTTGATTTAAGGCAATTAAAGAGAAATATAATTTGAACTAAGAAAACTCTGTAAACTTAATGAACTGGAAATGAACAGCAAACTGTAATCAAATAACAATGTAAATAAGAAATCTCTCTACAATCTGAAACTAATGAATTGGAAATGAAAAGCAAACTGGAATTGAACAGCAAATACTAACTAATGAATCAAATCTTAACTTGATGAAATCAACTAACGAATTATGTTGAACACCAAACCCTATCAACAACAAACGTTATTAAGTAGTAGCCTTAAATGAACAGCAATCAAATGGAACAACAAATAGAGTTAAATATTGAACAACAAAGCTTTATAAGCAATAAAAAGATGAATAATACAGGAATTAAGATCCTTGTTGAAATGGAACAACAATGCAATTCATTAATGCAACACAGTAATACCAATAAGTAATTGAACAACAACTAATTAACTTTGCAAATGCAATAAAACCGAACACAATTATCACACGACGGTAATTAAATGGTAGAAATACAAACAACAGATCAATTCCACTAGGGCCAGGCCCTTAGCACCAGTGAAACACTGCTGGGTTACTTCAGAGCTTGAGAGATGGAACGGAAATGCGTCTTTGTATTAATCAAACATAAAAAGTGTTTACAGCGACCACTCTCTGATTACGAGAGTCAATAAAGTGTAGAATTACAAGAGAAGTGTTTTAATCAATGATTCGACTCCTTCAATCTCTAAAGGCATTTCCTTATATAACAATTTCAACGGACAAGACAAGGAACAAGATAAGATTGAACAGCAATCCCTCAGGATCGAAGGATCCTAAGGGATTCGCTTCCTTTCTTTCTTTAGCTATCACTTGATCTTCTTCAGCTGAAGCCGTGTTGTTCCCTGCCTTCTCTTAGTGATGAGTTCTGATTTTCTTCTCTTTGACAGGATATGGTCTATCACTGGAGGAACAGCAGTTACTCCTGCTTTAGCCTCGCCTCTGGTATAGTTGTTCACCTCATTTGATTCCTGTTTTTGACAATAAAAGGAAATTTTTAGTTACTTTTTACAATAAACATAAGTCTTTGTGATTCTATCATAATTCTATAATAAATCACCTTTCTAGAATAAAAAGAGTTATCTTTAAAGGAAAAAGATGGGGAAATGCATAATGAATTCATACCTTTTTCAATGCTCAACACGCCCCCTACTTACCCTTTTTCATGTCCTCATGAAAACCATAGTTTACATGTAAAGCAGTTAGAGAGTAGGCTGGAGATGGTTTTGCATCAAGAGGTCTAAAACCATGATTTGTAGCTAAAGCTTCAAAGACATGCCCTGTCTGTCCTTCAGGTAATTCATAAATGGCTTTGTAATCTATTGTAGGATACCATACAATGGGGCTTCGAAACCTACACCCTAGCCAGAATGGGCCTTCCCTCAAGATGAGGTTGCTATAGAGAACCAGGCAGCCAGCAGCTAATCCAAAATTTCTATAATTAAATGGCTCTCGGTTTTGAATATTCCAATTGGAAATATCCCATCGGACTTTAGCTGTTGTATAGGCCTAATCTCTAATAGATAGAAAAAATTCTACCCCATTCAAGACAATTGCTTTATGGACAGGCCCTAACACTCAGATAACACCCTCTCTTGTCATTAGATTCTTCTGCCTAGCCCATAATTGCAATGGGTGTTTTGGTTCACTCCTAACCCACAAGTCTAACTCATTTTCTTGCCTTTGGAAATCATTACAGGCCTTTAGCCATTTCAACTAATTGACAACAAAAGAAATAAATGCTTGATATTGGATGTTACCCACAAAAGGGCTGGGATTTATCTCAATTTCATTCTCCAATATAAGATTATGCAAATAAAACTCACAAAGGAGATGTTGTACCTTAACCCCATAGAGTTTACAACATTTTACAAAATATTCTACAGTGTTTAACTATATAGACTTTCCTGCCCTAACTGCTTTAATTTTTAACTGTAAATATCTCTCTAATAAAAATAAAGCATAATTCTTGGCAGGGCATCTACAAGATAACACATCTGTGTATAATGAGCAGAGAATATCCATTCGATTCTGGGCTATTTTTAATTTATTCATTACCTTTTCAGCCTTCTCCCCTGCCTTCCGACACTTCTCATAGGCTTCAGCCTCTGTTGCATGGATGTTATTCATCTGCTGCTGCAACTCCTGGTATTTTCTTCTAGGGACAGTATCCTCTTCAAGTTTTTCCCTTTCCTTTCGAGCTTGTGCCAACTCCTCTTGGATTTTGGCTATAGTAGTATCACTAAAAGTGTTTTGACTATAGGCTTGTGCACTTTCATTTGAGGTTGCTGCATACGGAATAGCTATATCTGGAACAGCTGCCTGTTGTTCCATATCTTCATGATTAGGCTCAGCCTGGGTTTCCATAGTCTCTATAACTTGGGGCTTTGTTTTAGTGGCCACTTTCTTCTTTTTCGGGGCTCGTTTGGTGACTATGATTCTCTTCTTTGGGGTTCGTTTTGGAATTTTATTCATTTTAAGAACCCTAATAGTCTGCCTAAGTTTTTCCACTAGCTTTTGAAGCTTCTGTCGTTCCCTACGAAGTTTCTCAATTTCAGTTACTTTATTTCTCCTCCTTGCTGGAACGGCTGTTTCTTTTTCTGAACCCAATTTCTTAGCTGGGGTTTGCTTCTCAACAGTCGTGCCTTCGGTTGGGCTTGCTTCTCCATTTTCTGTGTGGAGCACTTCTTCAGTATTCATATTCTTCCGGTTGCATTCTTCAGGGGTAATAACCCTAATTGGCTCTGCTGTTCCCTGAGAATTTTCAGTTTGGAACACTGCTTCAGTGTTCACCTCTTCCTGTCCACAGTTCTCAGGGGAAGTAACCCTAGTTGATTCTGTTGTTCCGTTAGGGTTTCCTCTTTCTATTTCATCCGACATTCCCTCAGCCATCTCTTTATTGGTAACAACTTTCTCCTGCAATTGGTTGATATCAACATTAAGGTTTAGTGGGTTGTGGGGCTGCACATATTCGCTCATGTTGGCCAAAATTTGGGCCAATTGGTCCTCTTGCAAAGGGCTTTGTGGTGAACTTGCAGTGGTGGTTTCGGGAGGCTCTGATCCTTCTCTTTCATTCTCACTGATGTGATTATCTTCTTCCTCTTCACAGGTATCGTAACTACCTTCTTCCTCATCAGATTAGTGAATCTCTTCCTCTACACTAGTATGAGGACTTCCTTCTTCTTCCTCAATTCCTTCTTCTTCATCATTTCCTTCTCCTGTGCTTCTTTGTTCCTCACCACCGGTGTGGTGAGTTTATTCCTCACCACTGGTATGGTGGCTCATTTCTTCTTCATCCCCATCAGTGTGGTGACTCCCTCCTTCAAGTTGTGGGGCATGTTCATCCTCCGAGCTAGGCAATTCCAAGGGCTGGCTACTGCTACCTTGAAGGCCTTCTATCATCCCCCTACTTCTTTTTAACTGGGAGGATTTTCTATGTATTGATGGCTCTGTTGTTGTGCTAGCCATTCTCTTGCGTTTTGGGGCAAGCAGGTCTAATATTCCATCAATCGAAAAGATCGGTTCTTCCCAACTGGTCTGTTTTTGTGCAAGCTGTAACCTACTATCAGTCTGATTAAGCAATGGTGGCTTACCACCATGTCTGTGTGACGAGCTTTTCTTATACTATGGGCAAAATCATGCAATAAAGAGTTTAAAAATGCGGGTAGGTTTATGGTACATTTATGTTTTAACACTGCTAATAGCTTAAGGTGGTGAGGTCTTACCACATCTTTCCTCCCATCGCATGTTATGTAGGCCTGGACTACTTTTGCCAACTCTGTCCATGGTTCTCCCAATGATGCTGGCTGAACTCCTTTCCCTTTGACAACCAGGTTCTGCCCTTCATCTCAGAAAAGGTTCATGGCATCTTGGAGTTTCACCTTCTTATGGGTCCATATGGCTCCTTCCGCTGGTAGACCAGACACCTCTGCAATTATTTCATCTGTTACTACTATATGTCTACCTCTAACCATGGAGTAACCTTCCTGCAAATTCTATAAAAACTCAATAACTACTATTTCATGAGGTTGTTGTAGCCTTGTGAGGTATGTAATCCATCCCAATTTTTCTAGAATTTCTTGTGCAGCGCTTGAAACAACCATCACCTGCGTCTTACTACGAATTAGTCATCCTCCCATTTTACCTGCACACTATTAATTCCTTACAAATGCACAGAAATGCAATGGAACAACATAGCACAGTATTTAGTGAATATCGGAATAATATCGTTAAGCCTTCACTATTACGAAGAATATAGGCATTTAACCCGCATGCAGACATTAACAGGCATCCTCGCCCCCCCTGAAGGATGACAGGTCGTCCTCGACCATCAAATAAGAGAGTAAAGGACTGCATAGCAGTCGTACTACATTTTAACAACATACACACTTATGATCACAAATGATTATATTACTGAAATCAATGCATAATATTAAATTGCAAATAGATATGGAAATGTTCATACAATGATTCGAAGATTATGGAAGGGACAGCTGATGTAAAAACAAGTACTTATGTGATCATTTCTCTCATAAACTATTATGATTGGGTTATGAATAATTTTCATGTATAATAGGTTCAAAACGAAGGGTTTAAAGGTATCCTCTCATTTGATCTTATGTAAAGATATAAGAAAAAGGTTCATCCTTACTATTGATTTGAAAAGTATGACTCCAATACCATCTGCAAAGCTCTGTTGCCCATAGGTGTCTATAACCTTGACGAAGTTGCTTTTTCACCTTTAGAAACATTTTCCTTTATTTATGCCTAGGGAAGTGCTTTGTAATGTCATGATTGAGGCCACTGTGCTGGCTTGGGAACGAGATGAACCACAATGCCATTCACCAGGAAGAAGTGAAAGGTGGACAGGTCGGATTGTGATGAGACCTTCTGTTCCATGGACTTTTTATTATTTTCTTAGTTTCCCATTGGACCATGTCCTTGGTGTGGTGGCCATAATGGGAATGCCACTTCACTGCTTCCTTATGATCATGGTAGGTTGGCTCTTGATGAGACCCCCTATCCTCCATCTTCCATATCATAGAATTGTTAATAATTACATAATTGTTTTCCTTTTATCCTTTTTTTCATATATAGCACATCCCTACTTATATATATAGGATGGCTTAACACTCCTTAAGAGTAGGGATGGTGGAAGAAGTCTGGACATCTCAATGGAAGAAGATATGCCTTTATTCTTATTTAATAAATAAAGATCAAAGAGAGATAGTTTAGGGAGGAATCAACATGATAAAAATACCGGATCATATTAATTTAAATGAGAATAAGGACAACAAAGCAATGTAAATGGTTGTGTCCTTTCCTTTCCCTTATCATTGCAAAACTATTTCTTAAAAATAACAATTTCTCTTGATTTGTTGATTTCAGTAATTTCTAATTTTTGTATCCTTACATAAATTGTGTATTTGCCATCAAGAGAGTCATGAAGAATTCATAAAAATCCTCAAAATGTTGTTCAAAATCGAGAAAAAATTATACTCAAAAAGTGTTGTTCCTTTAGAAAGAAACAACAAAAACAATCTGCAAAAATGTTGTTCCTTTGGAAAGGAACAGCAAAAAAAATATGCGAAAAAACTGTTGTTCCTTTGGAAAGGAACAACAACAACGCGCGGCCAAAAACTGTTGTTCCTTTGGAAAGGAACAACAAAAACTATTGTTCCTTTGGAAAGGAACAGCAAAAACACTCGCAATCAAACTGTTGTTCCTTTTGAAAGGAACAACAAAAATGCAACAAGAAATTGTTGTTCCTTTCAAAAGGAACAACAAATAGAAACACTTAAACACGTTGTTTCTTGAGAGAAACCACTGATGTTCCTTAGAAAGGAACAACTTAAGAAATAAATTCCGCACACAAAAAACAAATGAAATAAAGAAAAAAACATTATGTAAAAATTTCAAAATAAAGAAATGATTCAGAGAATGGGTGTTGAGGAGGAGTTTTCTCCCTCAATAAGAATCTGCATGGTGGAATCTTCCTGTAATTGTTGGTAAAAGGATTCCCGATTAAGCGGTTTATCGTAAAGTCGCACTCGATGACCGTTCACTTTGAAGGAATACCCAGAACCATCAATGGTGGTTAATGTGATGGTGCCATTATCATGCACCTTTTGTATTTCATAAGGTCCAAGCCATCGTGTTTGGAGTTTTCCTAGGAAATCCTGAAACCTGGAATCATATAGGAGTGCCCAATCTCCTTCGTGGGAGATCTTCTCCTTGATAAGGGCGTCGTGCCATTTTTCTCTCTGTTGTTGAATTAATGCAGTGTGCTGAAGAGCAGAGAGCCTCATTTCATCCAACTCATTGATTTTCTGTAATATTCTGACCTGGGCCTCATTTAAGTCTAAACCCACCTCCTGGGCTATTCTTAATGTCTGAATTTCAAACTCTATCGGAAATATGAGCTCTTTTCAAAATACCAACTGATATGGTGAATACCCTGTGGTACCTCTCCATGTTGTTCAATATGCCCACAAGGCTTCTGGAAATATATAAGCCCAGTCACGTCTGTGTGAGGCAATTGTTTTTGTCAGTATAGATTCGATCACCTTATTCGTACTCTCTACCTGGCTGTTTGCCAGTGGGTGGTATGGGGTTGTAATTTTGTGCTCAATGTGGTAATTCTATAATGTTTCAGTGAGTTTATTACCTACAAACTGCAGTCCTCCATTTGTGATTATGTCCCTTGGAAGGCCGTATCGCACAAATATTTGGAAAAGGAATTATATTACTGAGTCTTCTGTAGCTTTCGAAAGTGCCTATGCTTCAACCCATTTAGTGACATACTCGGTTGCAACTAGGATGTATGTTCTTTGGTTTGATGGGGGGTTAATGGGACCAAAAAAATTGAGCACCCAGCATTCAAATGGTTCAATTAAGAATTGCGAGTTCAAAGGCATTTCGTCGGACTCTCCAGGGTGACTCGCCCTTTGGTAGCTATCACAAGCCTGCACAAATTTTTTAGTGTCTTTAAAAATTGTAGGACAATAGCTGCCTATCTGTAAAACCTTGTGGGCAGTTCTACGATCTGCAAAATGTCTGCCACATGGCCCATCATGCAATGCTTTCAAAATATCAAATACTTCATCCTCTCGGATGCATCTCCTGATTTGCATATCTGACCCTGTATGAAACAAGTAGCCCCCAATCCAAGAGAATCAAGTACTACGTTGTATTATCTGTTTTCGTTCATTAGGCATTATATGTTTTGGTAATTTACCTATTGCTAAGTAATTTTCTATATCAACATACCATGGGGTTATAATAGTAACAACGAACAAATTTTCATCTGGGAAGTGATCTTCGACTGCTGCTGCATCTGTTGGCTTTGGCATTCGTGACAAGAAATCAGCTATAGGGTTCTCTTTTCCAGGTCGATCTTTAATTGTGATATCAAATTCCTGCAATAAAATCAACCATCTTGTCACTCTTCCATTTGTAACAGGTTTATTTGCTAAAAATTTAATGGCATAGTGATCTGTATATAAAACTACAGGATACTCAGTTATATAATGTCTAAACTTATTTACAACATGAACTACAGCTAAAAATTCCTTCTCAGTCATAGTATAATTTAATTCAGCAGGAGATAGATTTTTGCTAATATAATAGATTGCATATGGTTTCTTATCTGCTTCCTGCCCAAGCACTGCTCCAATGGCCGTGTCTTAGGCATCAGATGAAATTTGGAATGGTAAATCCCAATTTGGGGCCCCTTAGTCCTGGGGCTGTTGATACAAGATTTTTCAAATATTTGAAAGCCTAGTCACATTTATTTGTCCAAATGAAATCAACATTGCCTATTAGTGCATATAAAGGTGCAGCTATTTGAGAATAATTTTCTATAAATCTTCTATAATAACCAGAAAATCCAAGAAAGCTACGTACCTCTATTTGTGTGGTGGGTGTGGGTATTAACAAAATTATCTGAATTTTGGCTGGATCCACCTGAATTCCTGCTGCTGAAATATAATGTCCTAAGATAAGTCCTTCAATCATCATCATATGACACTTTTCATCGCTTAAACAAAGCCTAGTGTCAATACATCTTTGCAACACCTTTTCAAAGTTTTATAATGCTAGCTCAAAATCATCCATATACACTTCGAGCCCTTCATTTATTAAGTCTGAGAAGATGCTGATAATGACCCTCTGAAATGTAGCAGGGGCATTGCATAGGCCAAAGGGTAAGACTCGATAGGCAAATGTCCCCCAAGGATAGGTAAAAGTGGTTTTGTCTTGGTCCTCAGGGGCAATATGGATTTGATTGTACCCACTAAATCCATCTAGGAAAGAAAAGAATTTCTTTCTTGCCAATGTATCTAATACCTGGTCAATCAAAGGAAGGGGAAAGTGGTCCTTCTAGGTTGCTTTGTTGAGTTCTTGGTAATCTACACATATTCTCCACTTTTCGTTCTTCTTTGGTACCACTACTAATGGGGAGACCCACTTGCTATCAGATATTGGGTAAATGAAATTAACATCCAATAGCTTTTGTAATTTAGCTTTCACAATATCTTTAAGGTAAGGGTTTAGTCTTCGTTGGGGTTGGCGAATGGGTCTCGCATATTTTTTAGTATAGATGTGGTGTGTACATAACTGGGGGTCAATTCCCTTCATGTATGGATAATCCCATGCAAAGGCTCCTTTATATTTTTGTAGTAATTGGACCGTCTTCTTTTCTTGTTCACCAGTCAGATTTTTGTTAATATTTAAAGTTTTTCCTGGTTCAATTTCTACAATATTACTATTGTACATAGAAGTAGTGGGTATTATTTGATCAGGAATGTATTTCAGGGGATCTTCTTCTTCTTTATTATCAAATTTTGCCTTGATCATGTGACATTGTAGATGGGATCTGATTTGTGGTTTGTCAATGAAACTATTAATGATATCATCCTTTGTTTGAACTTTAAAATCGATGGAATATTCTATGGTTAGTGGTGATCTCATATTTTCCATAAGATATGATACAGGTTGCTTCCTTTTTTTGATTATTGATAGGCTTGGATGGGCTGGGGGATATAAGGCTAAATTCTTGACATAGTTTCCCCTTGTTATTTTCATTTTGCCTTGTTGGCAGCCAATATAAGCATCGACAGTTGCCAACCATGGTCTACCTAATATTAGCGGGTGTCCATCTAGCTAGTTCTTTGGGTTGATAACCAGGAAGTCAGCAGGGTACTCCTAGGAATATACAGATACCATTACATCTTGTAATGTACCTTCTGGTTTGAGTACCAATCGGTCAGCCAATTCTAGTAAGGTTATTTTTGGATCTAATGATGTAATGGCAAGTTTTTGACAAGTGGTGGTTTTTAGGATATTAATTGTAGCTCCCAAATCAACTAAGGCATTTGGAAATTATTGTTGGAAATACTGAGAGGGGGGGGGGGGGGTTGAATCAGTATTCCTTTCAATTAGAGCATTAGTTTATCTTCAATTATTATCAATGTTTGTACAATGATAGCAGTAAACAAGAGGAACACAAATGCACATAGTTTTTAAGGTGGAAACCCACTCCGGGACAAAAACCACCTAATGCTTTTCTAGTAATTCTTTAATATTCAATTCCAATTGAAAATAAAGCTCCAACTTCCTAGAATCTAGAAAAGCATTCTTCTCCAGCTCCCACCGGATGGATGCTCCAACGCTCGAGATTCTTCGGTAGTCAACTAAATGGATGCCCCAACACCCAATGAGCTACAACTCACCCTAGCACCACCCTACCACCCTATAGAAGAATAAAAGAAGAATGGACTCCTGTACCAGGGAAAATGGTCCACTTTACAATGATATAGAATGATGTAGAAAAAGAAGATATACTAGACCATAACCCCAAATTTGACACAACCACCTAATGATGATCCTAGACCTCCCAACACTGCCTCTTCAACCCTTGGCAGATATATACTAGTACAATTTGTACAATAATGTATTTACAATGACTAAGTACAATGATACATTTACAATGATTGTATGCAGTGCTGCCCACTTGAAGACTTCATATGATGAACTTCTTGTTGTTGTTATGCACCTTGGTTGCTGCTCTTGTCATGCTACCCTCTACTACACCTTGTTTTGCTTTTCTGCCGTAGAAAGTCTGGTCCTTTGCAACCCTTTACAACACATGATCTAGCTTTTTCTTGCCTTCTAGGAGCTCAATATTGAATCTGGTGTATCTCTGTCATTTTAGATCCTCAATATCTGATTTTTGGTCTTGTATTATTCCTCTAAGTCATCTTTCCAATGCCATAGGTCTAACCCAATTTGGATTTTTGAAGAGAGAGTTATACCCAATTTCTCACGCTGCCCTAATTATGGACTATTTCAGCAGAGCGCACTTGTATGGCATTCCACATGTCACTGTTTCTTCATTTTCCTCTAAAATTGATAGAGAAAAAACTACAGATTGTGCACTATTTGTCACTTTTTACAGAATTCCAATCCGATACTCAGAGAGAGAGTTATGACGCATTTACCAAGGTCACTTCTTTGAGATGAATTTCAGGAGTCTGCAAAAACCCTTACTTCCACAGATCATATCTCCACAATTATTGCGAAAATTGATCTGAAATTGTTACTGTAGCTTCCTCAGGATTTTGGCTTTGCCTCATAAAAATTTCAGCTTTTGAGCCTTCGTAGAAAAAAAGTTAGAGCGAAAATTTCACAATGACCTGTTTCAGATGGCCAAATCCCATGCATAAGGAGGAAATGAAGATCACAATTTATATGAATGCTTAAGTTGAGAGGGGATTCAACAAGTGAACGTGGGAGGGATTTTAGGAGCATAAAAAATATTAATTATGAATGGCCAAATCCCATGCATAAGGAGGAAATGAAGATCACAATTTATATGAATGCTTAAGTTGAGAGGGGCTTCAACAAGTGAACGTGGGAGGGATTTTAGGAGCATAAGAAATATTAATTATGAATTTTCAATGATCCATGCCCCAACCCCATGGCATTTTAGCCCACTAACTGGGGGTACAAACTTTAGACATGAATATCTCTCAAACTGTGAAGAATTACATGGCGTGCCATATATCAACAGAAACATCTTGACAAGTAGAAACCATCAAAAGCATTATTGACCCAGAATATATTAATTTGGTAGGTCAAAATTCCCATGCAATATTGGGTTAGCCCTTGGTGCTACTTGGGTTGACATCAATGACAACCACTGATCAACAATGATTGCCCATTGATTTGCACCGTCACTATAGGATTTCCTGGGTCTTCATATTTTACAGGTGTTTCCATTCCTGATAACAAGTCAGATAGAGTACTGACTACTTGGACAGTTGGGTTGTTTGTTGTTTTCCTCTTTGGATTCTTTATACACAACTCCTTAATGGTTTTTGCATAAATAGGAATGTCTTGGACAACTTGGAGGAGAGGGATTTTTATACAAAAATTTCTTAATTCTCCTAGAAGATCAAAATCAGGATATTCTAGTGGGCGAGGTATGATTAATCGTTCTCGGAATGGTGGAGAAGAGGTGGTTTCTTTTTTTGGAGTTTGATGTTGAGTTTGTTGTTGAACCACCTTCTCTTTTTGCAATGTTTATTCTACAGGTAATAGATCTTCAGTGTGAATATTTTTGTCTCCCTCTGTTTCTACTATGTGCCTAGATCTCAATTGAAGGTCATTACACTCCCTTAGTTCAGTTTCTAATTCTGGTGGTTCCATTATTTGGACAGACTGGACTGGCCTATTGTTTGGGTTTGGGTTGGGTTGGGCTAGGAGTTGTGGTCTTAGACTGGTTTGGGGGTTTTGTGGCAATGTATAGGGGGCTGGCAGTGTAGGTTGAGAGAGAGGGATTGTTCCAACTAGCTGATTTGTAGGTCTTTTCTAGTTTGACTTCCAGGCTTGACTCTGTGAAGTGGAGGGGGTCCATTGTGTTGGATAGGCATTGTTTTGCCAAAACGGTGGGCAGAAAGGAAAATTTTTCCAATTATTTTGGTTTGTTTGATTTGGCCATGATGATGCAGGAAATGGCTATTGTGACCAATTGGGGAAAGGTGGCTGATTTTGACACATTCCATTATATTGTTGAGCATTATATTGAGGAGGCTGAAAAGAAGAGAATGGATCAATTGGCATACCTGATTTTTATGGCTGCCATTGTCGGCACTGATTAAGTAAGCATGCCACTTATGATTCTTCTTCTACCTCTTTATAGACTGCTTTTAACCCAAGAAGCGAGGGGCATCCTTCTGTGGGGTGATATTTTGTGCAGATGGCAAAAACTTTGATTATATCCAGCGGGCACTCTTTGTGGTTGTGTTTCTTTTTGCACTTAGGACATAATATTGCCAAGTTTTGTTTGGCTTTTGCTTGCTTTTTTTTGGCTTTCATAATGTCGAACTATGTTGTTAGAGTCCCTAGAATATATATTTTAAAATCTTCTAGCTGATTTCCAATCTCTGCATGAGTTACACCTTCACTAGAGGTCCTATTATCCCTTGTGATCATGTCACGTTCTGCTGATTTTAGCCTTGTGCTGCCTCTCAAACTCCTGATACACAAATCAATAATTTTAGCATAGATTTCCTGATATATATCACCTTTTCCCATAATATTTAATGTTTCAACCCATTGATCCTTCATCCCCCTAATTAATGTATTTTTCAACACATTATCAGGTAAGGGTAAAGATGCACAAGGAGATCTCTCGAGGTTGTATTGAAATCGTTCCACATATTCTTCCAGAGTTTCATTGGGTTTTGTTGTAATCTGAAATATTTCATCTTTTAGTTCCCGAGACCTGCAATAATCCTGATATTTATTTAGAAACATAGCTTTCATCTGATCCAAATAATTTATAACCCCTCCACCTAATCCCATAAACCATCGTAAAGCTGGTCCTTTTAATGTGGAAGGAAATAATTTTAATTTTTGGGGATTGGTGGTATAGTCATACCCCCTACATAATACATCAAATTCAAACAGAAATGCATCTGGATCTTCCGATTTCAAGCCATGGAATGTAGGAATATGTTGAAGAGGAATGGCTTTCATAGGTGCATTAACTGCAGTGTCCACAATGGGATATTGCAGTGTGAAAGTTTGTTAAGGTGTTTGTTGGTTCTGGTTCTAGTTCCAGGCCATTTGATCAAATATGTGCCAATATCCTTCTGGGATCTCAAGGGAATTCCTACGCTGACTAGAAGGAATAGGAATAACCTTGACAGCACTCCCTTGATCTGGAATAAGTGTTCCCTGCTGGCCTACAATCTGAGGAGATTCAGGTCCTTTGTTTTGAATGATGTTGACAGCACTTCCCTTATCTGGGCTACTCACTCTTTGGATTACTTCAAAAGGATATTTTGGTTCTTCTATTTCCCCTGTTTCCCCTTCTCCTTCGAGGAGATTACTAGAATTCCCTTCTTGTGGAGAAATTAGGTGAGAATTCTCAATTTCTTGGGAATCTTTCTCAATTTCCTCCGTTTGACTATGTATCTCAGCAAAGGCTATAGATGATGACCCTGTGGCCTAAAGGGAACTAGTAGGTTGTCTAGAAATAACTTTCCCAGGTCCTACTGATGGCTGAGATTTAGTTTTCTTAAGGATTTAGTCAATGAAAGTTGTTCGCCCAAGGGTCACTGGTCCCTTAGGTTTTTCAGGTTTAGGAGGAATTTTGTTTTGTTTAGCTTTTCTATTCATTCAAAAAAAACAAGCCTTCATTCCTACCTAAAGAAATTTACCCAATTCTGCTTTGAAGCGGGCTGTGAGCAAGTATGTTCCTTGCTCGGTGCGCAGGTTCTTACCTTATGTCTTTAATACCCAATTATTCCCAAGCAGAAAAAAAGTTCAAATGTGCATCACTCCTTCTAAATAGCATACACTCTGCCTGGAAATGGCGCCAAAATGTTGAGGTATAAAAGGTATCTTTTTAACACCTATTTATCCTACAATAATCATCAATCCGAGAACGACTTTTTGTTTCAAGAGTGTACTCTGTTTGAGGCTGCAATTTGAGATAAGAGCAATGCTGTGTGAGATGCAGTACAATATTCTAAATACAAGAGTAAACAGATGCTGGAAAATAAATCTAATTACAGTAACAAAAACTTAAATGCTCTAAAACTTAACTATTCACTCTGTAAAGCATCAATCAAGGACACAGTAGCAATAACTCATTCCTTTAGAAATTGATGCAACTGAAATCAAATTGCAACAAGGCAATCAATCTGGGAACGAGGAAGCAATAACCAATTTTCTCTACAGTTGACAGTCTTGATTTAAGGAAATTAAAGAGAAATAAAATTTGAACTAAGAAAACTCTGTAAACTTAATGAACTGGAAATGAACAACAAACTGTAATCAAATAACAATGTAAATAAGCAAGCTCTCTACAATCTGAAACTAATGAATTGGAAATGAACAGAAAGCTGGAATTGAATAGCAAATACTAACTAATGAATCAAATCTTAACTTGATGAAATCAACTAATGAACTATGTTGAACACCAAACCCTGTCGACAACAAACGTTATTAAGTAGCAACCTTAAATGAACAAAAATCAAATAGAACAACAAATAGAGTAAAATATTGAACAGAAAAGCTTTACAAGCAATAACAAGATGAATAATACAGGAATTAAGATCCTTGTTGAAATGGAACAGCAATGAAATTCATTAACGCAACACAGAAATACCAATAATTAATTGAACAACAACTAATTAACTTTGCAAACGCAATAAAACCGAACACAATTATCACACGACGGTAATTAAAAGGTAGAAATACAAAAAACAGATCAATTCCACTAGGGCCGGGCCCTTAGCACCAGTGAAACACTGCTGGGTTACTTCAGAGCTTGAGAGATGGAATGGAAACACGTCTTTGTATTAATCGAACATAAAAAGTGTTTACAGCGACCACTCTCTGATTATGTGAGTCAGTAAAGTGCAGAATTACAAGAGAAGTGTTTTAATCAATGATTCGACTCCTTCAATCTCTAAAGGCATTGCCTTATATAACAATTTTTACGGACAAGACAAGGAACAAGATAAGACTTGAACAACGATCCCTCAGGATCGAAGGATCCTGAGGGATTCGCTTCCTTTCTTTCTTTAGCTATCACTTGATCTTCTTCAGCTGAAGTCATGTTGTTCCCTGCCTTATCTTAGCAATGCGTTCTGATTTTCTTTTCTTTGACAAGATATGGTCTATTACTGGTGGAACAACAGTTACTCCTGCGTTAGCCTCACCTCTGGTATATTTGTTCACCTCGTTTGATTCCTGTTTTTGACAATAAAAGGCAGTTTTTAGTTACTTTTTACAATAAACATAAGTCTTTGCAATTCTATCATAATTCTATAATAAATCACCTTTCTAGAATAAAAAGAGTTATGTTTAAAGGAAAATAATGAAAAAATACATGGTGAATTCATACCTTTTCCAACGCTCAACACACATGTCACACCCTCTCAATTTCACACCCCCCTCTCTATTACCGCTTGCAACCTAATAACCCCTCCAAAAAGCTATTTTTGCTGGCCTCCAAGCTGCTGCCGCATTTAGTTAACCATTACCACTACTGCTATGCCACGTCTGTCATCATCCCTTCACGTCCAGGCTTATGAGGTTTGTGTGCCTTTGTATGAAGAAATAGACCAAGACACGAAAGAATGACTTGTAATAGAATAAGCCCCGATAAGGTGTGCAAGCACAGGAGGTCGAGTTGGGAAAAGGGAATTCATACAGAACACATCAGCATAATCACCCAAATAATGAAAAGGAAATAAAGTTGCACCAGATTTAATTACCAAACATTAGTTTTCTGAAGGTGAAGATCCAAGGTGTTAGAGCCTTCCTCGCCTCTTCGGCATCACGTCAGCTAGATCCTGATGATTGTAAAATTAATAAACAGACAGCTAAAAGCCACTTTTGGAGGCTGAGCTTGTCTTATCACTACCTACATGTTTCCACTTGTCTAGTTTTTCTTTGAATGTAATCACTGCAGTAGTCAGATTAACCGACTTAAGTTTTATATAAAGACGACATGCATTAGCAGTATGAAGAGAGGCCTGGAAGGAGAAAAAAACATTGTAACAGACTCCATTGGCTGTAAACACTCTCTATTGAATGAATGAATGAGTATTTTGTTTTCCATATTCTTTTGTTATGATCTTTGGTGAAGTGCTTCTACCATGTAATTTGTGATTCTTTTGTTTTACATACTTTTTTATTTTCTTTACTATGGATAGTATTGAAGAAGTACATTATGTTTTCCTCTGAGACTGGAATGTAGAATTCAGAGACAATCTGCTCTGCATTCCTGTTGAACCTTAATCTCCTTCTCTTTTCCATTTCATAAGCTATTACGATCCATTGGCATGGCTAGATTTCCTAGTTGCACCTGACCTCGGTTGTTCATCCATTTGAACCTGTTTTCATATGTTTGACTCCATAGCCCAATGGTCATATTCTATTGCCTCAAACGAATCTTCAAACAAACCCCTATGCACTAATAAATAGCCTAAAATTCCCCTATAAACAAAGCTATATCTAATAGAGAGAGCTCTCTCTCAGTCCAGGAAGGCTAGTTCCTAGATTCCAAAGCGGTTTGATGTTTCCCTTTGTGGTTCTGTCTTCAACCTTCAAAATTACGGGGTGATAACACAGGGAAGAGGAAAAATTTAGGTGTGTTGAAACAAATTTTTAACTGGCTATGGAGTGGCTCTTTAGTTTTCTTGAGGAGCCAACGCAAGAAGATGATGAGCTTGCCCAAGCTCTTTCCTTGTCACTTGGTAATTATGAGGTTCCCAAAGATAATTCCAATGAAAAAGGAAGAGATGTTTCTTATGAAGATAAAACTCTAGAAAATGCTCCCATTGTGGATATCTTAACTGCATGTATCAATATTTTGTAAAGTACATATGTGATTTCTTTTTCCATGACTAATTTGATTGTGACTTTGTGCAGCCAAAACAAAGGCTAGTATTTTCTGCGAGTTTCTTCCCTTCTTATTCAACATCTAAATATTTGTAGGGTGGATGGATCTTAATAAGGAACTAGTCCATTATTAACTATTTCACATATTTTGGCATTATTTTTGAGTGAAGACAACAATAATATGGATATAGGATCCAAGAATGGACTTGTTGGTATACATTGAACCTATTGAAAACCTTTATGCCAAAATAACGTGATAGGGGAAAAAGTTTCAATTCCCAAGTGGGTGATTGAATTATTGCTCATACTTTACCATATGTCCAGGGAAGAGGAATCATTGAGGCGTGTTGAAAAAAATAGTGGTTAACTAGCTATGGAGTGTCTCTTTAGTCATATTAAGGAGACAACACAAGGAGATGATTAACTTGCCCAAGTTTTTGTTTTGTCATTGGGTAATTCTAAGGTTCCCAAATATAATGCCAATGGAAAAATAAGATATGTTTCTTATGAAGAGAAACTTCTAGAATATCCTCCCCTTGTAGATATCTTTACTACATGGATGAATTTGTTGCAAAGTACAGATGAAATTTCTTTTTCCATGACTAATTTGATTGTGACTTTGTGTAGTCGAAACAAAGGCTACTATAATATGTGAGTTGTTTCCCTTCTTATTAAAAAACTAAAGCTTTGTAAGGTGGATGGCTCTGAAAAAGGCACAAGTCCATTATCAACTATTTCTCGTATTTATTCATTATTTTTTAGTGAAGACAACAATACTAGAGATATAGGAGCCAAGGATGGACTTGTTGGTATACATTGGACTTATTGAAAATTTTTATGACAAATAACCTGACAGGGGAAAAAGTTTCAGTTCCCAAGTGTGTGGCTGTGTTATTGCTCATACTTGACCTTATGTACAGGGTAAGGAAGCATTGAGGCATGTTGAAACAAATAGTTTTGAACTGGCTATGGAGTGGCTCTTTGGTAATATTGAGGAGCCAACGCAAGAAGAGGATGAACTTTCCCAAGCTCTTTCATTGTCACTGGCTAATTCTAAAGTTTCCAAAGACAATGCTAATGAAAAAGGAAGAGATGTTTCTTATGAAGAGAAACCTCTATAAAAACCTCTCATTGAAGATATCTTAACTACATGTATGAATCTGTTTCAAAGTATAGATGCAATTACTTTTTCCATGATTGATTTGATTGTGACTTTGTGTAGTTGAAACAAAGGCTCTTACCATTTTTTATTTGTTTCCCTTCTTAATAAAAACAAAAACACTTCTAAGGTGGATGGATCTGAAAAAGGAACTAGCCCATTGTCAATTATTTCTCATATTTGGAATTATTTCTAAGTGAAGACAACAATACTAGAGATATAGGAGCCAAGAATGGACTTTTTGGTTTACATTGTAGTTATTGAATTTTTCTATGAAAAATAACGTAATAGGGGAAAAAATTTTAGTTCCCAAGTGGGTGACCATGTTATTGCTCATACTTGACCATATGTTACAGTTCAAACTTCATCTTACTACATATGTTGAGAACACTAGTGATATGGGAAGAAATTCACTTGTCTTTGGTTTTGAAGATGCAACTTTAGCTAGCACAGGTGTTGTATATAACAATAAAATATCTTCCCTAGATGACAATAGTAAAGGCAATATTCCGTTCATGAAGATTTGGGGAAATAATTTTGGATATATGACAACAAATTAACAACGTAGAGTAATGATTGTATGTTGCAAATATTTGCAACTGTACCTTCCAAAATTTACAATTCATGTGGGTATTCAGTTGTTTGTGACTTACAAAGTCACATTCCATGGAAATGTAGTTTCTCGATAAAGGTGGACTATTTTTTCTCGGGTTTTGATAGTGTGGCGGCTATTATTATACGCCATCTTCTTGAGGATCATTACACTCTTTAGATTGATATGGATGTAGAGATATGACAAAGTCTAATGAACATGTTAATTTGTCATGGTGGGCGTGTTTCTCATTGAACATTCTTGACATTTATGGCTCTAATCATGTCTTGAGATCCAACAATTTTTATGTAGGATGCTAGTATGGTTTGTCAATTACAAAAATTGGGGGGTAGGACAAATATCATTTCCTCAAAGGAGGAGGATATAGAGAAAGGTAAAGAGAGGGAGAAATTGAAGGAAAGGGATAAAGAAAAAGATAAATTCAAAGGTTTTGGGTAGGCTGAGGCAAGTGTTCTATCTATTTATTTTGGTATGGTGCCTGATGTAACTAATCCACATGATAAGATGAAATTTATATGCATATACATTGGGGAAAATTTATGAGGAGGTTTAATTCCTATGGAACCTAAGGATCATGGAATATTGGGGCATTTACCCACCCACATGTATGGGTAACCATAAGAGATTTTTTTCCCTTCTATGATGAAAATTTCCATCCATTGGTCATACATTATTTATTATATGTTGTTGATTTTTATTTCCATTTATTTTCACAAGCTATCTATATCCTGAGTTTTTTAGCATGTAACTTAGTTGGCATGATTGTGCCTAAGTTTTTTCTTAAGGTTGAATATTATGCTTATAACGTGTTATTTTCTATTGTGACATTTTATTTTCTTTGTTTATACAAGTCATATGGCCACATAGTGGCCATTATCACCCAACTAAAGAAAAATATATATAGTTCATTGATTTTTCCGGAAAAAATGGCATTGGCATTTCTAATGTTGAGGTATATGTTGTATAAATATTTTATAGTTTATTTAGTTTATATTCCAATGCTCATAATTTTTCATTTCTTATACTTGATAGTGTATCTTTTTTCCTTTTTCAGAAGAGGAACTCAATGTTGATGGTAAGAAGAAAGAATGAAAGAAAGAAGAGAACAATAACACTCGAGTGACAAATGCAGAAAAAGTGAGAGAGAGCAGAGAACCATTACATTAATACCCTTAAAGATATTATTATGCATGAGACACACATATATAGATTGGTGGTCAAGTATTTAGAGTTGGTGAATTCACCTACAATGCTTTAACAACATAATGATAATGTTTTGAAGTGATGAAATAATATTTCATGTGTAAATTGTAGTCCAACCAATATTAAGTTGGAAAATCATATTGTAATACTTGAAATTTCATATAATATAATTTATGTGGTTGAAATCATCTATAGTTGCACTTGATATTATTTTGTGTTGTAATTAACATATGTAACTTTGTGTTTCCATATTATAAGAACTTGCACATTGTATGACATTTTTTAAATTTAGTCACAAAATCATACTAATTCATCTATGTTGATTAATATGAACACATCAAATCAGTTTAAAACTACTAAATTAGTACTTTATATTTGATGACTCCTGTCTCTCCAAACACAAGCGTTGGTGCAAAGGAACATCAATCGTTTTTTCCAGTCACATAGTTTGGAAAAGCACAATTTAAATATCACTTCGGAAATCCTCAACCAAGGATCATTTCAGAAAATTGCTCATTATTTTCCAAATAGACCCTCCTCTGCACAAAACCCAGATGCAATAATTTCGAATTTCTTCTTCCATTGATCATAAATTGAACCGTAACTCAGATGAAATTTTTCTCCTGCTAAAATTCATTCTTCTCTTAGCTTGACATAGAATGCTCTTTATTCTCGAACCTGTAAATAAAATGACTCCCTCCAATACAAAAATTTGATGCAAACTGTGATTAAAATATTAACTGTGATATGGTTCCTCAAGTCTATGTTTTAGTCTCATTCAAATTTAAAGAATAGAGGGAATACAGTGCATGAGTTCCTCATTCAACATAGTAATTTAAAACCAAATCAATTTCAATCTTCAAATATTTGTATTGTTGATAAAAACCTCAAAAATGCATTTTCAATTAACTATCTCACACACGCTTACAAATTTGATTCGTTGATTGAAAAAAACACTTATCTAAGAATGTTATTTAGTTATATAATAACTCCACTTGCCACATCCATTTCACACAAACTAAGGATCAAATCCCACAGATTGATCTCATGGATGTATTAATTTATATCTCCCCAACTTTAGTCTCACACAGAGATTAACTTCAACCTTACAAAGAGGAAAAAACAACGTTCCTCTCTCACACCAAAAACAAAACCTCCAGAAAATGTTTTTTCTTTTTCTTTTCAAAACTGAAATACAAAAACTGTCCAAGAAATGAGTTCGTTGATGTGAACCAATCCCTCACTCCACATAATCAGGAAAAAAGATCTATTTTTTATATTGGTTCTAACTCTCTACCATCTATCAAACCTTATTCTTAACTATTTAAAATTTCTTTTAACTATATGTTCTTAACTAAATATTAAAAAAAATTCACAAATAAACTTGGCATGTGATCAATCCATCACATTGTTAGGATCTTGGTCTGACTTCAATAACTTCTCATGTTTGTGTGCACAACCTAATGCACCTACATCAATATTGTTTAATGATTATCACAAATAAAATAAATATACGACTAACTATTCATTTATAATGATTATTAATTAAAGTAAATGAAATGAATATAAACTACTAAATTAGTCATTTATATAATGAATATGAAATTGCAAAAAAAATATAAATGACTACTGCAAATGATAAATTTGTGATTACAAATAACGACTAAAAGTTTCATATATACAATTATTAGTAGCTAATTTATAGTATTTTATAGCACAACCAAAATTTAGTCATATTTCTCTGGTCATTAATTCATTTCAAAAAATGAATAAAATTTTCATATATACGACTATTAGTAGCAACCAAAATTTAGTCATATTTATTTGGTCATTAATTGATTTCAAACAATGACTAAAATTTACATATATATGACCATTAGTCACTAATTTACAATATCTTATAACATGAACAACATTTTGGTCATTAATTGGTTTTCTCAAGTGATCATATAGTAATATATTTTGTTGTATATTTGGTCATTAATTGTGACAATTAATGACTAAATCAATGACCAAATTAATGACTAAATATACTATTATACAATAAAATTGATACAGCCAATTAATGAGTAAGCTAAAAAGTACTAAAAGTTGGTAGTGCTATAAGATACTGTAAATTAGATATTATTGGTCACCGACTCAAAAATGGTCGTTTATATGCAAATTTTAGTCGTATTGTTAGTAACTGATTATCCATTTTTTACTATTGCACCTCATAACCCACAACAGAACAGGGTTGCAAAAAGGAAGAACAAAGCTATTATGGGAGCAGTGTTAGTATGAATCTTTTGTCGAAGTGTACGAAAAAAAGACCACTTTAGCTATGCATAACTTATAGCCCTAACATCAAATATGACTGCCAATATCTTCAGATCTGCAGTTAGTTGATCAAGACAAGTGCTGCAAAAAACCAGATCTATGCATAAAGAGACATTAAGCAATAAAAATAAGGTTTTGCTCCATACATCCAATAGACAAGACAAGAACAATATTTTTTGAAATAATTTTTTGTATTAAGGGCACCTGGGAGGAAAAAAAGAAGGTGTTTCCAATTCTCCTCAATGGGATGGGTTCTTGGAAGTCCTCAGCACTTCAGATCTAGCATTTCTCTCTCCTGTTGGTGTAGAAAACCCAAACAAAGATAGAACTCAAAGGGAGCTCACACAGCAAATAATGGAAAATATGACAATGATAATGGCTCAAAGTCAGACCAAGAGTTTAGATCCAGAGTGATCTAATAGGCAACAAAGGTGAAGAATGGTAGGAAAAACCCTCCTATTTATAACAAAATATTGGGTCATTCTAGATCTTGGTGCATGATTAAAATAATGTTAACCAAATCTAGATCCACCTTTTATGGAATATTTTATTATATTTGTTGGAGGGAAAAAAGTATTTGACTTGGGTCAAATCCCTTTATTTGTGAATAATAAATAAATAAATGATTTATTTATCATTTTAAGGAAGTGGTTGAAAGATAATCAAATAAATAATGATTTATTTAATTATTTATGGGTGATTTAGTCATATTTAACAAGGAATATTATTTAAATGAGATTTAAATAATTATTCCTAGAAAATAATAAGATAAATAAAGATTTATCTAATTAATTTCTTTGTTTTGGGTTAAACATGACCAGGAATAATAATTGAATTATTGTTTAATTAATTATTCCTTGAGGAAAATCAAACAAATATAGGTTTGCTTAATATTTCCTTTTGGGGTTTCCTGTTTAGACCGTAAACAACCTAATAAATGTGTTTTATTAAGTTATTTTACATAGTGAAAGCAATTTTACTTAGGGTAAAATTGGTCTTACATGGTGTACTTGGGTCCATCTAATGATAATAGGTTAGATGACCAAAAAATGGTGTAACAGGTTGCCCCCCAGCGTGCGAGTGTTAGGAGAAAATCGTATGACCGAAGTACGTTGTAAGAACTCAATCACCAGACATCAAAAGGGAAGTCAGAGAGAGAAATGTGAGGTAGACTAATGTGCTGAAGAACTAGACCCTAAGGAGACGAGACTTACAGGTGCAACAAGTCTCTTTTTATGAGAGGGTACCTGTGCTAAAGGCGGCGGGGGAGGCATACCTATGCCCGCCGAGACAAAGTAAAAAAGAATAGTGTGTCCAGTAAACAAGGGACCGAACCATAAAGTACAACCGGCATAAACATGAGCCAGATAGAAATACAATGAGGGATCCCATATACATGTTGTGCCTGGGATAACAGCCAGGACTTATACAATAATATCTGAGTACATGAGATACAAATACAACCCAAATTCCCCCTATAAGCGGGGAAGGGCTCACAAAATCTGACTGATACATGCAAATCAAAGAGGCGCTGCAAGCGGCTAAGGCTGACATCATCAAATATATGGAGCTGCATCGAAGGCTGCAATGAAGAGGTCATCCGGGCATGTGGGGGGCTACCTGCAGGGCCACCCCCTCATGAGGGCTGAGACATCTCACACACACCCGGGAATCACCAATAGCTGCTACTGCATCACTGAACCATCAAGCATACGGATCTCGATCATGCTGAAAGGAGCTGGAGTGGAGAAAAAATCAAGTCAAATGGAAATGAGAGATCCCTTTGCCTGATCCAAGGCACCGAACAAGAGTGGAAGTTGGAACCAAGGTACACCGCCCTCTAGACCTATCTGCTGGAATGAAGGAGCTGATGTCGACAGAAGAAGATCCGCCATAGGTGAGGCAAATGAGAGATCCGCAACTAAGGCACTAGAGAAAATAGTAGAGCGACTGACAGACTAATACCAATGATGATGATGGAATGGAAGGGACTGAGTAGCAAATGGATGACTTCCCTTGCTAGAGCATAAAGGTCATGAATGACATGGCAGCGACTGACACAGTATCATAAGGGATAGGGGACAGTGGGACTAACGGCCATATTGTGCGACACAAGAGAGAGACCAAGAAATGAAGGATGGAGGACTATAGCGGGGTACAAAGGGACTCGAGATAGACTCCATGAATGCGATGATGACTCAACTTGGATGCTCTAAACAAGGGCGACTCGATGGTGCTGCCACACAGAAAAGGTCCCATGGGGGACCGTGAAAACATGAGTACAAGATGGTAGCTCATGATGAAAATCGACACGAACAAAGACAAGTATGGAGGCAAAGTGGTGCCCCAAGTACAAGTGTTGTAAGTGAGGAAATTCGATTTTGGGGAGAGGTGAAGTGACCTATCTTGGACAAAATGTGTCCTAGTGAAGTATCAAATCACAAAAAACTAACAGATACCCATTTGAGGGCTCGGTGAGAGCTTTCCAACGGTATAGACGGTTTGTCAAACAAAGCTACGGTGTAGTCTCAGCAGGCGAAAGAAAAAACATGGGTTCTCTTTTAATAAGGCAGTTTTCCCTCCAAATTCACTCATTTACTAGTGTTGCTATGGTGAATGTAGAGAGGAGAGAAGGCCCTAAATCTTGCGGCGAGCGTAGTGGACAAACCGACCGTTGGAATCGAGATCCGTCAGTTGTAGGTAAGAGGCCTAACCTTACTCTTTCATTTTGATGGATTGAAAGTTCAAATTAGGGCCCAGAATCTCAGGAACAGACCCTCTTTCACCTCTACGGCCGGGTCGCACTTTTTGGGCCAAAAACTGCGACCTGGGAAGCAGGTTTTGAGCCAAAAACTGCGACCTGTCCCAGGATTGGGAAAAAACGTGCGACCTGGAGGATGAATGAGATTTCAGTGTTGTTTTAGGGCTGAGATGTGGGTTTTTGTGATTGGTTACAGTGTTTCCTATCTGTATACTGACAAAGATGATGTGTTTGTGTAGATATGGCAGATATACGAGTCAACTGGAGAGAGAGAGACCTGGGTACACTACGGTCAAAGATCCAGGCAGATCAGGGTGTCCATCATGTATTGGCCAGATTTGGGGTTCTGAAGTTTTTGGAGAACCCTTTGATGAGAGCAGGGGAGCCCTTGTTGGCTCGGATTGTCAGTTATTGGGATCTAGATCATGAGGTCTTTGTAGTGCAGGGGCACAGGATCAAATTGACAGTCCAGGATCTATATTTTCTGACTGGTCTCCCGCCACTTGGGATGGTGGGAAATACGCAGCCAGTGTTACCGCGGGGGCGGAACATCATGGAGTTTGTGGAGCGACATTGTCGACCGGGTCTCCAAGTCAAAGGGACTCAGATACCGATCAGGGACCTAGAGAGGTTAGAGACCCGTGCAGTGGCCGCAGCGGTGCTGCGGATCTTGGGCAACCAGGCGCTCCATCACATCACTGGGGGGAAGGTGATGATTGTGGAGAGTGTGTTGAGTGGGACCTACTATGGGTGGGCCCAAATGATGTTGGTGTCGTTAAAACGACAGCTGTCGCTTTGCAAGCGGCAAGTGAACCACGATTTCTCTTATGGGAATTTATTGTGCTCCTTCTTTTTTGAGAAGATCCCGACCTTACGACCTCGTATACAGCTCCCAGATGGGGGCCCGAGAGAGCTCAGGATGCGTCGGTGGGGGCAACTACTGTGCAGAGGAGGAGGAGGGGTGGTCGGACGGGTATTTCGACCTGAGTTCTTTGCCCATTGGGATAAGATGCCGTTATACATAGACGACTATCCCTATAGTGGGATGAGTTATTGTGGGGATCCGGACCTACCACTTCCGCCTGGTCGAGTATGGGGACCCGATGGTAAGTGGCAAGTGACTACTCTTTTTTGGGCATGTTAAAGTTATTGAACAGTAGATAGGGTATTAATTCATGTACTTTTTGTATGCAGATATAGCTCCGGTAAAACCGGCCAGATATATGGGACGACCGGCAGCATCAGGAGCTGTAGGCCCGGGTGGATCAAGAGCGGCGCATAATGAGGATGCAGCCGCCCTCCTGGAGGACATCCGCTGTAGATGCGAGAGGTTGCTGACCAGTGTTTCAGAGCGCGGGTGGCAAGACTTAGATGACCAGTACATAGAGCCATGTATTGGTCTACCCTCGGAATGGCGGGGTGTCATGCGGTGCATGGCGATGGTCGGTCAGGGGATACGTGATCTACAAGTTGCAGGAGCAGAGCCATTGGCTCAGGATACGCCAGATAGTGATTAGGTGTGGGACAGGTGGTGCCCCCAGTTTTGAGTTTTTTGTAACATGTTATGGGCATGTCATACGTATCAGAGTAGATGGACTCTAAACACATGTTTTGCGACACATATTATGGATATGCATATTTTTCAATGATTATGAATGTTATTATCTTGTATAAAATGCGTGTGATAAATGCCAATCTAGAACATGGTTTGCAATGCTATCTACATAGTGATTTTGTTCTCGAGGTACATGGTTGAAAGTTATGGTTTCAAATGCACGTATCAAGAGTTTTACTTGTAGATATCGTCGAAAGAGGATAGGATTATGCACTCGATAGACACCATTTAGTTGCATGACAAGAAGTAGGGAATCTAAACGAACATGTAGATGGAGGATGCGATGAGAGAGGGCATCGACTAAGAGACCACGCACTGCGTCATATTCGGCCTGATTATTGGTGGCAGTACCAATGCTGACCCCGTTCGAGAGAACAAGGGCATGCAAGGGGGTGAAAATGGCCCAACCTGTCAAGGCTAGATTATGGGAGTAACGACTTGCACCATCGGCGTAACCGATATAGGGAGGAGACGGGAGGTCATGCGGAATAGTGTTACAAGAAAAAAAATGGGGGGAGGAGGAACAATGACGGCAGTGTGAGTGTATAGTAGACATCGAGCGGCAACTGTGGGAGGGAGTGTGATGGGCAGGATGGCTATGATGCATATACGAACTAGATGGTGGTATATGAGGGGTATAGGAGGTATGGCTAGGACTCGGGCTGCGGAGGTCAACATAGACGAGGGTGGTGTCATCCTGTGTATGGGCGGGGAAGATGAGGTCATGGGTGGAAAAGGCTTCCAAGGGGGCATCCTGACGGGAAAAGAGGGGGTGACGAGTGGAAGGGAAACCACATGACGCGAAAAAGCTACCTAAATCATCTGTATAGGAAGAAAGGCTCACATACGAATCGTCATGGGGAATGACAGAAGAACAGATAAACAAATGGTCAAATGATGTTGAGCCCAGGGTGGTCGCTGAAGGGGGAGCGAGCGAAACAACAGGGGAGGATTCAAAGGGAATGTTCTCCAAGGGTCTCACAGAGGATGATAGGTAGAGAATGGTGGTAGTAGACTCCGTCATCTGGACATCAAGGGGGGGATGTCAATGGGAGCGGGGGGATCCTCAAGCTCACCTGAAGCATACTGCACAAGTATGGGAGAGGCGGACTGATTTTGTTCAACCTCATACTCTTGAACTACCTCTAAAGAGGCGCGGTAATGCGTCAAGTGAGGACAATGGTGGGAGTAATGGCCATGGACACCACAAAAATCATAGGGTTTGTTAGTGCGAATAATCTTTGGGTTCTTGGTTACGGACGAGGATGGAAGAGAGGGGTCAGGGACCGTAGACTCAGGGAACGCGACTTTAACCATGGGTTGAATACGGGGCAATTCAGGACAAGTATGGGTGGTGTGACCGACGACATCACACAAGGCACAAGGATTTGCGGGCGGAGGAGGAGCCAGGTCAGTCGGGGTGGCCTTGTCTTTGGATGCCCCCTTGCGATCTTTGCCTTTCTTTCCTGGAGCTGTCACCACAGGGGCAGGGTCCTGGGGAGGTGCGGGGGGCATGGTGGCAACGGAGGAAGCGAGGGGGACTGGTTGAACCAGTGTCAAAGCAAGGTAGGGTTTGGGGTGACCAGGTGGGGTAGCGGCTGGAGGGTCAAGGTACCAGACGGGTATGCCCAGGGTCAGGTTAGGGAGAGAGAGGGTGGCCATGACGGGGACCGTATAGACTCTAGGGGGGGAGCTAGGAAAGGTATCTAACCAGTGGGAGAATGACCAGGAGGGACGGCTCCGAGATGGTTGAGGCCTGGGGGAACCGACCCAGGAGGATAGAGGGGTTCAGGGATACCAGCTGTAGGAGAAGGGCCAGACGGAGGAGGTTCAGCTGGCTGAGATGAATGGCTAGGAGTGGGTTGCGGTGGGCGAGGTTGAGTCTGAGGTTGCTGACTAGCCGAAGCGGGTCACTTAAGGGCAGCCTGAGACGATTACATCATGCAAATATTCGATAAGCTGGGATCAGAGATAGGAGGAGGAGGGAGACGAGGGAAAGTTCCAAGAAAAGAGGAGTCTTTGTAGACGCCGGGAGAGACATTGGTCAAGGAATCGACTGTTTTCTTATTGGCTACAGAAGAGATGGTCGTCTCAGGGGAGGTCTGATACTTTGGCTCATGATAAGTTAACTGGTCAATGGTGACTATCTTTCCATTGTGAGGAAAAGACATCTTGTGAAAAACCACGGATGGGACAGCAGACATGGCATATGTGTAGCTTTGTCCCAATAGAATGTTGTAATCTAGAGGGGCATCGATGACTTAGACGTCAATGCAAAAAGTCTTGCCCGCAAGGGTGATAGGACAATTACGGAAGAGGCCAATGGGCTGGGAGGCGTGGCCATCCCATGCTCGAAGGGTGATCGTGGACGGGGCCAACTCAGGAGATCCAAGATGCTTCCAAACCGAAGCGGACATCACACAGGTGGATGCCCCCTCATCAATTATACACCGAGAAATGTTAGCGTTCCGGATTTTGACTGGGATTTGGAAGGCGATGGAAGCAGGAAGAGGAGGATGTTCTGATTGATGGGCGTCGAAAACAATCATTTGGTCATCAGCAGGATCTACAGCACCCATGGCAGATAGCAAAGCCTTCTTTTGGGAAGGGCACGACTGGAGGAGTTCCAATGTGGAAATGGCAGCAGGAGACGGCGCCAAATCATCTACTATGCTATACGAATGAGCAGCTCGACCAGAAGCAGCATTTCGTCATAATGGTCCCTTAGGAATCTTGGTATGAACCTCAACTTTGGGTTGAGGGATATGTAAGGGACCATTGGATGTCAAAAGAGGCTCTGTAGAACCTGAAGAAGGGGACTCGGAGGCAGGCTGAGCGGGAGGCTTGGGGTACTGGCGAGACTGAGTTTGAAGGTTAAGGTCGAAAATGGGGGATGGATCAGAGTTCATCATGAGGATCTGGTAATCAGAGGAACCAGAAGGGGAAGGTTGAGTGGCGACCTGTCCATCAGGTGGTTGGGCAGCCACGAATCCTTGCTGGGGGAAAGGATCGGTAAACACAGCCGGTTGAGTAGTGGCCACATTAGGGGGAGCATGAGGGGAGGCATGTTGTCCTCGCAATGTGGCTTAAGACTCCCACATCTGCTACATCTATGGTAAGAGGGGAAAATCGTGAGTGTAATGACCGTAAACACCGCAACACGAACAAGGCTTATTTGTGTGAATAGGCCTGTCCGGCTTGGGCTGAGTGCCTTGTTGCTGGTTAGCAGTGTTAGGGTCAGTACCTTGAGGATTGGGTCCACGAGTACCAGGGGCAGATTGATTTTGATTGGCTCTCCACCTTCTTTGAGAAGAAGGGGGATTAGTCGCGCTCTACTGTGCAAATACTTTCCCTAGAGGGGGCTATAGGTGTTGTTGCTGGGGTTGAGAAGGCAAGGGAGGTGGAAGTGAATATGCTGGAGGAGCTGGAGCACCAGGCTGTGGATAAGGATAGTGGTTAGGTTGGGTAACATTGAGGTAAGCAGGAGGTTGGGAAAAAGGATGAGGCATGCCATATCCTAGATACATGCTACCTGGAGGGGGAAAAGTGCTAGAGGTGCTGGCCCCTCCCGGAGGGAGACCATAGCCCATAGGAGGTTGAGCATACGAATGAGAAAGGGCTCCAATGATACCGTCGGCGGAATGAGATGCCCTCGGGGCGTTAGCGCCATCGGGCCTGGGGAGGTCAGGAAGGACGATATAAACATAACCAGACTGAGCATAGATCAGGTCATATTTCAAGGCTATTTGGAGGGCGGCTTCTTCGGTTTGAGGGAAATGGGAGGCGACATCTTTGCCAATGGGAGGTAAGAGAGTGTGAAGGAACCAGTCCATATAAACCTGATCTTCAAAGGTGGGAACTCGACATAAGATCCTTCTTCTCCGCCATTCCTAGACATGAGTGGAAAGGCGGGTTGAAGAGGTTTGACGGAAAGAAGTCAAAAGCTCTGTACCAGTGTTGTATCAGAGAGGAAGCTGGAAATAAGATAAAAAGGCTTGGGCAGTGGTCGCAAAGGTGGTATGGGAAGAGGTGGCCTGGTCAACATACCATTTAGAAGCTTCGCCCGTAAGTGTGCATTGGAACAACCGAAGACGGATGGAATCATCGGTAATGGAATTGGAGGAACACCACATGTGGAAAGATCGGACATGGTTGGTTGGATCTTTTCCAGCAACGCCTTCGAACTTAGGGATGTCGGAGGGGAGCTTGGTTGGCATAGCAGTCCAACCAACATCGTGGCGGATAGGGTCATTGATCAACTGATTGAGATCAGGGAGGCTGAGGCCTGCCATGTAAGGGAGAAAAGGTGCAGCCGAGGTAGTTCCTGTGGCGGTTCTGCTAGTAGTAGTCCCGACATTAGGGCCGGGATTACCGCTAGCATTAGGCCCTGAACCGAACATAGTGAAGGTGATAGGGGGAGAACCAGAAGTAAAAGGAGAACCCAATGAATTAGAAGAGGATTCGGAGTGCGGACTCGGAGGAGGACTAACTCGACGACGACGGGAAGGAGTAGGTCGACCGACTGGAAACTGAGGGTGAAGGCCAAGAAGTCTCTGGGATGTGCGCCTTGGGGGCGCAATGGTGACAACACAAACATGGCACAAGGGGAAGACGAACGACCAACAAAGGTAGGGAGGTGCAGAATCAAGAGATTACAATGTTGAAACAAGGGCAGAAAGGTGCAGTGTCAATTGATTTTACAATGTTTTAAAGTCTTTGTCTGGCGGTGTTAACCAGGCTCTTCTTCGCTTAGGGTGAGTGTGTGGCATGCGTTAATTTTAATTTTTAAACCCTGAAGTTTTGAGAGTAAAATAAAAAGTGTGCTGTGTAACTAAAAATAAATCTACAGAGAACAGTATATAATGTTGAAATAACAGAAAATTAACAGCTAACAATGCATCGATCTAACCCAAAAATGTGGGTCTCTCAAAACTAGTCTAACAGAGGGAAAAAATCTAGAAAAAACACACTAAAAAGAGGCCAATAGATCTAGGGTCAAGAGGGACAGGGATCTAAAGGAGGAATCTGCTGAAAGAGGTGCAGAACACAGCTAAGAGGTAGAGGCAAGGTGGCTGGAAAAAAGGAGGAAATCAGCAAAAAGCAGAAGGGACAAGGAGGAGGCCCTAAAGGTAAATCCAAACAAAACTTCAGGAGGTGATTTGAAAGGGAGAAGAGCTGATTAAAAGGGATATGAAAAGGAGGTATCAGATCTGAAAAATGGGCGGCTGAAACTTTGAAAAAATAGACACCTGAAACAGTTAAAACTCTTCCACCAAAATTGGATGGTACTGAAGCCCTAGGGGGCTATGTTCCCACTTAGATGAGAAAAATAGATCAGAAACAGGTCTAAACGGGCGGAGACAGAGGCTGGAAAACCCTGACAGAAGCTTCAGAAAAACCCAGAAAAATTGCAGAAAAACTAGCAGGTCGCAGGTTCTGACCTGTTTTTTGTGCAGGTCACAGATAACGGGCTGAAAAGTGCGACCTGGAGGCCAGGTTGCAGTTTCTGGGCTGAAAAGTGCGACCTGAAGCTCCGGGTGTCCTGGTGGCAGATTTCCGAAAAAAAATTCGTCTCAGTTGCGGCTGATGTCTGTCACCTGCGCAATAGGTCGAGAAACACGCAGAAGTTAGAAATTTTAATGTTTTAGGGTTTTAGAGGTGAAAAACAACATAAAAATAGGAAAAACAAAAATCTGAAAAGAAACCCTAGGGTCTGAAGTAGCTGGATATGCAGGAATATGAAAAACGACAGTGGTCGTAATTGAAAACCCGTGTGGAGTCGCCAGTTGTTAGTATGAATCTTTTGTCGAAGTGTACGGAAAAAATACCACTTTAGCTATGCATAACTTATAGCCCTAACATCAAATATGACTGCCAATATCTTCAGATCTGCAATTAGTTGATCAAGACAAGTGCTGCAAAAAACCAGATCTATGCATAAAGAGACATTAAGTAGTAAAAATAAGGTTTTGCTCCATACATCCAATAGACAAGACAAGAACAATATTTTTTGAAAGATTTTTTTGTATTAAGGGCACTGGGAGGAAAACAAGAAGGTGTTTCCAATTCTCCTCAATGGGATGGGTTCTTGGAAGTCCTCAGCACTTCAGATCTAGCATTTCTCTCTCCTCTTGGTGTAGAAAACCCAGACAAAGATAGAACTCAAAGGGAGCTCCCACAGCAAATAATGGAAAATATGACAATGATAATGGCTCAAAGTCAGACCAAGAGTATAGATCCAGAGTGATCTAATAGGAAACAAAAGGTGAAGAATGGTAGGAGAAACCCTCTTATTTATAACAAAATATTGGGTCATTCTAGATCTTGGTGCATGATTAAAATAACATTAACCAAATCTAGATCCACCTTTTATGGAATATTTTATTATATTTGTTGGAGGAAAAAGTATTTGACTTGGGTCAAATCCCTTTATTTGTGAATAATAAATAAATAAATGATTTATTTATCATTTTAAGGAAGTGGTTGAAAGATAATCAAATAAATAATGATTTATTTAATTATTTATGGGTGATTTAGTCATATTTAACAAGGAATGTTATTTAAATGAGAGTTAAATAATTATTCCTAGAAAATAATAAGATAAATAAATATTTATCTAATTAATTTCTTTGTTTTGGGTTAAACATGACCAGGAATAATAATTGAATTATTGTTTAATTAATTATTCCTTGAGGAAAATCAAACAAATATAGGTTTGTTTAATATTTTCTTTTGGGGTTTCCTGTTTAGACCATAAACAACCTAATAAATGTGTTTTATTAAGTTATTTTACATAGTGAAAGCAATTTTACTTAGGGTAAAATTGGTCCTACATGGTGTACTTGGGTCCATCTAATGATAGTAGGTTAGATGACCAAAAAATGGTGTAACAAGCAGCATGAGTGATGTTTCATGATCAATGCATACCCATTGTACTTATGGGTTGAATCATGCAACACAGTAGTATTTGTGCATAATATAATTCCTCATCAGATTCTCTAGATGAGTACACCATAGGAAGATTTTTTAGGTAAGAAACCATATGTGGCACACTTTAAAATTTTCGGTTCATTCATTTATTGTCATGTAACCAAAGATTCCAGGAAAAATCTAGAACCAATAGCTAAGTTGGGAATATTTTTGGGGTACACTGATACACCTCACAACTATTGGGTGTACCTGCCATCTAACAGGATGACAGTTGTTGAGAGAGATATGAAATTCGATTAAGAGAAGGCCATGTGTATTTCCCTCGAGAGGGAGCTTCAATTACATGCAATTGAGGAGCTCTTAGCTCAAAAAGAAGAACCTCAAGATGTGGATAAACCCTAAGCATAGAAAAAAATAGTGGAAGATGTATAAAATCTATCAAATGGGATTCAATTTGATTTTGTAATGTACTAAAAAAAAATATTGAATCCTTCTACAATTTGCGGAAAGAAAATACGATTGCACAATCACATAACAAGTAAGAGAAAGAAATAATAAATCGCATAACACAAGATGTATATGGGGAAGGAAAATGATGAAAACCCCACTATCTCTATATTTTATAAAGTCAATACAATGAAACAATGCAATGCTTTTCTCTCACTGAAAAACCTCTGCACTCTGCTGACTGTCTCACTTTGATCTAGGAAAAATTAGTCAAATACAAAACCAATTCTCAACCTTTGTTTGAACATCCTTGCTCATGCATTATTGGAGGAATTTTGGCTCTATTAAATAGGAATTTATAAATAATTGATTGTGAAATTCATCCAAGGCTTCCTGATGACTCTATACATTACCTGTACAATTTTCTAATTATACAATTGATAGTTATCTTCCCTTTAAACTCCATCTCAACTAGGCCTTCGTTAGAAATGATATGCAACAAATATTTATAGTGAATTATGATTTAATTCATTGATCACTACTTGTGAATTAAATTAGATTTAATTCACTGGACCTATCAGTAGCTCATGTATCGGTTAGAACTACTTTAACTCATTTTAATTCAATTAATTGAGTTAACTAATTACAAATCACAAATAAATGTAATTGGACCCCCTAAAATCATGGGAGAACTCTACATGCATCCTATCTAACCCTCAACTCCAATTTCCTAAGCTAACTAATCAGTCTTCATGACTCGATTATCTAATAAAATTTGTCATGATATGAAATTACAATTTATCTTCCAAGTTAATTAAGGGAATTAAATCAAAAGCCCCCTTTGGGTACCATTTCTTGGTGTCATTTCAACACTCCCTCTCAACAAGAAATGGATTATCTACTACTCTAATCATGTCTCTATGGAGTTCGAATTTTATTCTTGGAAGAATCTTCCTCAATATGTTTGCATCCTGCTCCTCTGTGGGAATGTACTGTAATGACATAATCCGCCTCTGAACACAATCTTTGATATTGTGATACTATATATCAATATGCTTGGAACTGTCATGAAAACCTAGATTAATCGAGAGTTTGATGCAACTCTGGTTATCAAAATGTATCACCCTCATATCCATATGTCAACCAAACAAACCAACAAGTATCTTCCTCATCCAGATGGCCTCACATACTTCCTGACTAGCCACCATGTACTGTGCCTCTGCTAAACTGAGTGAAAATGATCTTTGTTTCCTGATGCACCAAGAAACTGTTGTTGATCCTATGATATGGATGACCCCTGATGTGCTCTTCCTATCGGATGGACTCCCTACCCAATCTACATTGGTGAAGCCTTGAAGATTCACTCCCTCTATGTATATGTACCATAGGCCATACTCTGTAGTTCCTCTGAGGTATCTCAACACATGCTTTCCTACCTTCCAAAATATCTTGGTTGGCTTAACCATAGCTTCATTAATCTAGTTAACTGCATATCATATGCGTGTTCATGTGTTCATCAAATACATAAGTGAACCCACTATCTTCCTGTAAATAGTAGCATCTACTACCTCACCTAAAGTAGTGTCCTCCTTCCTCCAGTTTCATGCTAGAGGAGTCTCCATGGATTTGTTTCCCTCCATGTAGAACTTCCTGAGGATCTCATTGTAATACTTGCTCTGAGATACAAATATATCCCCATCTCTTTTCCATATTTCCAATCCCAGGAAATAGTGCAAGAGCCCCATGTCATTCATGTTAGAAAATTAAATATTACAGAGCAATGCAACACATAAAATATGCGGAAAATAAAAGCACACAAAACACATAAAACTAGAGAGACACAGATATATGTGGTTCACCCAGTTTGGGCTACGTCCACCCCGAATAGCCAGTCCTTCCTTTCTATTATCTAGCAAAAATGAAGAGACAAAACCTACAGCAGATCCGTTGTAATATCCTCTGTTCTCTCTCACAGTCTCCCTCTCTGTTTCTCGCTCCGAGAATACACATACAATGCACAGTCGCAATACAAATTCCCTCATAAAAGTGAGGGGTTTCCTTCTAGGGAAAAAAACCCTAATCTAAACATAACTTCTACCGTCAGATCATTTGCCTAATGAATGACCCAGATTGACTAGAAATTACTATACTTTTACAAGGAAATTTTACATCTGTTTTTAACTTCGGGGGCGCTGCCCCTGAAATCCCCGCTAGGGGGGGGCTCCAAAAAGCGCTGCCGCCCCCCCTGGACCCCCCATGGAAGCGGTTAATTACGGGCTGCGTTTCCGCCCCAAATTAAACAAGATAATCAGGCTCCACACCCAACAATCTCGCACTTGGAGACTGATTGTAGCAACTCCACCGCTGCTTCATTTGCTAGACAATGACTCCTCTTTGGACCTGGCTATTCCTCATCTTCATCGTCATCCTTGAAGACCAATTGAAACTGAGCACATTCTCAGTTTCTCCCTGGTTACAACTTTTGTTAGCATATCTGCAAGATTCTGGCTAGTGTGTATCTTTTCCAGCTTCAACTCTCCATCTTCCAATACTGACCGTATGAAATGGTACTTGAGATGTATGTGTTTAGTTCTGGAATGAAATGCTGAGTTCTTTGCAAGATGAATAGCACTTTGGCTATCATTGTATAGTGTGCCCATATCATGCTTCTTACCCAATTCATCCATAAACCTTTGTAACCAAATCATTTCTTTACTAGCCTCTGTAGCAGCAACATACTCTGCTTCTGTTGTTGAAAGTGCAACAACACTTTGGATTTTTAAAACCCAACTGACAGTTGTTCCACCTAGAGTAAATACATACCTTGTAGTGCTCCTCCTGTTATCTCTGTCACCCGCCATATCTGCATCAACATATCCCTGTAGAGCAATGTTTGAACCACCAAAGCATAATGCTTGATTTGTGGTACCTCTCAAATATCTGAGAATCCATTTTACTGCCATCCAATGTTCTTTTCCTGGATTATTCATGTACCTGCTTACAACTCCCACTGCATGTGCAATATCGGGCCTTGTGCAGACCATTGCATACATTAAGCTTCCAACTACAGATGCATATGGAACTTTAGACATATATTCCATTTCTTCGTGGGTCTTGGGGCACATCTCCTTACTAAGTTTGAAATGGCTAGCAAAAGGTGTACTAACTGGTTTTTCATTGTGCATATTAAATATTTTCAACACCTTTTCTATGTACTCATTCTGAGACAGTGTTAATTTGTGATTTTTCCTGTCTCTAGTTATCCTCATACCAAGGATTTGTTTTGCAACTCCCAAATCCTTCATTGCAAAGGAATTTGCCAATTTTCTTTTGAGCACATTTATTTCTTACATGTTAGATCCTACAAAAAGCATGTCATCTACATACAATAACAATATAATATAGCTGCTATCATTTTTCCTTTTTAGATAAACACAATGATCAGAGTGACATCTAGTATAACCTTGTTCAGACATAAACTTGTCAAATTTTAGATACCACTGCCTTGGAACCTGTTTTAAGCCATACAAGCTCTTCTTTAACCTACACACCAATTTTTATTTCCCTTTTACCTGATATCCTTCTAGTTGCTGCATGTATATCTCTTCCTCCAAATCTCCATGGAGAAATGTTGTCTTTACATCTAACTGTTCAAGATGTAAATCTTCCACTACTACTAGACTTAAGATATTTCTGATTGAATTCATCTTAACAACAGGAGAAAATATTTCATCAAAATCAATGCCTTTCTTTTGTGAAAACCCCTTCACCACAAGCCTAGCTTTGTACCTCTGTTTTCCTCCATCTTCTTCCTTCAGCCTCTAAACGCATTTATTCTGCAATGCAGTTTTACCTGCAGGAAACTTGACTAAGTCCCAAGTCTGGTTATGCATTAAGGAGTCCATCTCTTCTTCCATGGCTAGCTCCCACTTCTTCCTGCTTTCAACCTGCATTGCTTCTTCATAACATTCAGGTTCACCATAATTAGTCAACAATAAATAATATAATGAAGGAGAGTATCGTTCAGGGGGTCTACTTATCCTAGTAGATCTTCTAACACCACTTTCAGGTGTTTGAGGTGCCTGTTGCTGTTGTGGTGGTTGCTGCTGCTGTGGTTGTTGATTATTATTATTTTCAGGCACCTTTACTTTTTCAGTTATCTCATCAAGAACCGTGTATTCTTTGCTTTCTTTTTCCTGTTTCTTTTCCTGCAACTGATTCTTATACAAGACCTTTTCATTGAATATTACATCTCTGCTCCTAATGATTTTGTGATTTTCATAATCATATAAGCGATAACTAAAATCATTAGCACCATATCCAATAAAGGTACATTTCTTTGATTTTGCCTCAAGCTTTGTTTTGTTTTCTTTATTAATATGGACAAAGGCCTCACAACCAAAAGGCTTTAAAAAGGAGTAGTTTACCTTTTTACCTGTCCATGCTTCCTCTGGAATACCACCATCCAAGGAACTTGAAGGCCCTCTGTTTATTAGATAAACAACAGTATCTACAGCATCTGCCCAAAATTGTAAAGGCAATCCTACATGCAATCTCATGCACCTTGCACGCTCCATGATTGTTTTGTTCATCCTTTCTGACATGCCATTTTCTTGTGGTGTTCTTGGAACTGTCTTCTCTCTACGAATTCCATGCTCTAAACAGTACCTATCAAACTCTTTGCTGCAATATTCACCTCGATTGTCTGATCTGAGACACTTCAACTTCTTTCCTGTCTCAATCTCAACCAAAGCTTTCCATTTCTTGAAAGTATCAAATACATCAGATTTATTCTGAATACCATAAATCCATGTTTTTCTAGTTGCATCATCAATAAAAGAAACATGATAACGAGAGCCACCGAGAGATGATACTTGAGCAGGTCCCCATACATATGTATGCACAAGCTCCAATTTTTCGCTCTTCTTTTCTTTCCCAACTCTGACAAATCTGACTCTCTTTTGTTTTCCATAAACGAAATTCTCACAGAAATCCAAATCAACATTCTTCAAACTTGGCAACAAATTTATTGAGTGAAGAATCTTCATTCCCTTCTCACTCATGTGTCTGAGCCTATGATGCCATAATGCTGCATCTGCTCCTTTGGAAGTTAAAGCATTAAAAGAGTTAGAAATACCATTGCATAAATACAATGTACCAACCTTTTCGCCTTTTGCTATTACCAGGGCTCCTTTGGTGACCTTCCAAGTTTTATCTGTGAAAGTTGTCACACAACCTTCACCGCCTAACTGCCCTGTTGAAATCAGATTTTTCTTCAAATCTGGAACATGCCTTACCTCCTTTAGTAGCCATTGGTTTCCATTCCGTTGTTTTACAAGAAATTTACCCATTCCAACAATTTTACAGGGTTTATCATCACCCAAACGAACTTGTCCAAAATCTCCTTGAACATAGTCATGAAAATATTTCTTATCAGGTGTGGCATGGAATGAAGCCCCTGAATCTACAACCCAAGAATCAGTAACATTTTCGAAAGAAAGAATCAAAGCATCTTGTACCACATCACCTGTCACATTTGCTTCATGATTGTTTTCTTGCCGTGTGTCTCCTTTTTTTCCCTTCCGAGATCTACAGTCTTTCTTTAGGTGTCCTTTCTTTCCACAATTCCAGCACACTATCCCTGATCTAGACTTGGATCTGCCTTTCCTTGATTTACTGCGATATCCCGAGCTCTTTCCTCTTTCCATTCTTCTTCCCCTAGACTCTGCACTCAAAGCATTACCTGATGTGTCACCGGAGCTTTTCCATCGCATTTCCTTGCTAAGGATAGCACCAAAAACATCATCAAACTTTAAAGTACTAGATCCAGAGACAGAGTTACTAATGGCCATTACTAAACCATTCCAACTCTCTGGCAATGAGCACAAGAATAACAGAGCTCTAACTTCATCATCAAAGTTTACCCCTACAGAACTTAGCTGACTGGTAACCGTATTAAATTCATTTAAATGGTCTGCAACAGATCCACCTTCCGACATCTTCATATTAAATAGTCGTTTCATAAGAAATACCTTGTTTGAGGCCGAGGGTTTTTCATATAGTTTCGCCAACGTCTACATCAAACCCTCTGTTGTTGTTTCCTTCGAAATATTGAAGGCAACTGACGCCACAAGACACAACCGTACTATTCCAAGTGCCTTTCTATCGAGGATGTTCCATTCCGCGTTTGTCATGGCCGTCGGCTTCTTTTTTTTTCTGCTCAATGGTAGGTACAGATCTTTCTAATACAGATAATCTTCCATCTGCATCTTCCAAAGCGAAAAGTTTTGGTCGTTAACTTTCTCAACCCTAAACTTACCATCTTCCGCCATTGCTCCCACTTGAACCAAGAACCCTTCTTTCTTGTGAGTCTATCAGCCAAGTATACCTTCGGCTCTGATACCAGTTGTTAGAAAATTAAATATTACAGAGCAATGCAACACATAAAATATGTGGAAAATAAAAGCACACAAAACACATAAAACTAGAGAGACACAGATATACGTGGTTCAACCAGTTTGGGCTACGTCCACCCCGAACAGCCAGTCCTTCCTTTCTATTATCCAGCAAAAATGAAGAGACAAAACCTACAACAGATCTGCTGTAATATCCTCTGTTCTCTCTCACAGTCTCCCTCTCTATTTCTCGCTCCGAGAATACACATACAATGCACAGCCGCAATATAAATGCCCTCATAAAAGCGAGGGGTTTCCTTTTAGGGCAAAAAAACCTAATCTAAACATAACTTCTACCGTCAGATAATTTGCCTAATGAACGGCCCAAATTGACTAGAAATTACTATACTTTTACAAGGCAATTTTACATCTGTTTTTAGCTTCGAGGGCGCTGCCCCCGAAACCCCCGCCAAGGGGGGGCCCATGGCAGTGATTAATTACGAGCGGAATTTTCGCCCCAAAGTAAACAAGATAATCAGACTCCACAACCAACACTTCATCTCAAATTCTCTTACAAGATCCTTTTTAAAAGACTTGATGAGCTTCTCATTACCTTTCAGTATCAGAGAATTTACATAAAGTAAAATAATAAAAATCTTACTATCTACCACAATATGATATAGGTTCACATCTAATTCACTCTTGGTGAAGCCCAACCCGGTGAAATAGCTATTGATCTTGCTGTACCAAGCATGAGGTGCTTGCTTTGGCCCATACAGTACCCTCTTGAGTCTGCACACATGTGACTCCCTATCTAAGGTCTAAAAACCTTCTGGTTGCTCAATTTACACCCCTTCCTCAATAAATCCATTGAGAAAGGTTGTATTTAGATCCATCTGATGTATCTTCCATCTCATTGGTACTGAGAGTGCAAGGATGGATCTAAAAGATGATTACCTTGCGACTGGTGCAAAATTCTCATCATAGTCAATCCCTTCCACCTCATAGAACCCTCTGGCCATAAATATGGCCTTGTGATTCTCCACACTCCCATTTGTTTCTTTCTTGACCTTATAGACCAACCTAGATCCTACAAGTGACTTCCCCGCTAGTCTTGGGCGAACTTCCCATGCACTGTTTCTTATAATGGATTCATACTCCTCAACCATGGCATCAACCCACACTATTTGTTGCACTGCTTCTTCAAAAGACAATGGTTCTATCTCAATACCTTCACCCATAAGATCCATGTATCAATTGTACCACTTTGGGGAACTTCTTTTTTTGTGTTGCGATGTGGATGCTCCCACATTCTCTCTCGTGTCTAGCAACAATCTGCCAGCATCTCTCATGCACTTCCTTCCATCTCTGGTGGATGGATCTTCACGAGTGGTTTCTACCACTCTATTTTCCTTTGCTTGTTGCTTCTCCACATCCTAAGGTTCTTATTTTGGAGCCAAGAGCTCCTCAACTTCATGAAACTCAAGCTCTCTCTCAAGGGACAATCGCATGACTTTATCTAATCTTAAGATGAGGGAAAACTTGTTAATGCTATGCAAGATGCCTCATCCATATAAGAAATGTGTTTCTTATGTGCATGGTTTATGTGTAATGAGAAGGTTTCTTATAGGATTTTAATGTTTAAATTTCTTAGAAAATAACATGCCAACATCAACAGCTGAAAATACATATACATCAAACCAAAAGATAAGAAGTTTGATGAAGGATTTCACCCCGCCTGGGTCACATCTCCTTGGCCTGTCAACATGACTAGGCCACTCTTCTATTTGGTGAACAAAGGTACATATCAGTATACTGCCTTAATATGTGGCTATCACCCCTTCAAGATGATGTTATCTTACAAATAACTCTCACATATAACAATAATACAACAATCTCCTACAGAAATGATCTATACCCCACCAATGAGTGCTAAAAATCCCTCACAAATACACTCCAATTCCACACTAAAGCATACATAAAACATCTTCATAAACTTAATGAATGAAGAAATAAATCCAGAACTGAAACATGCTAACCATAGCTACTGCAACAACATTTTTGTAAATGAGAAAAACCCCTACAAGGTCTCCTCCCTGATCCACAGCTACCAAAACTATTTCAAATGGTTGAATGATCCATACACCCTTCTTGTAAAACTTGCAAATTGACCTTAAATATGTGTTCAAAATAGAAAAACGAAGTTACCACTAGATTCATAGCATCATTAGACCCCTGAGTAGCCTCTTCTGGTTCTTCATTTGGACTTCAGGTCCTCTACACATGGCCTCCTCTCCTAGTGTCCCTAGGCATAAAAAATATTCAAGTGGGAAACAATCCATCAAAAGTCCTCCTCTACCTCTAAAACTTGTTCCAATGGATTCCCAACATGCCAAAATGCTAATAATGACTTTTACTAAGCTCAATTTGGTCGAATATTTCTCAAGATAGGCCTCATTTACTCCAGGCCTAGTAAACTTCCACTCCGCCGAATATGGAGCGCTCCTCTAAAACTCTGCCAACTTAATATTCTTTTAGCTTAGTGTTGATCTGATTTTAGTGGGTGAATAAGCACATTTAATTATGATAAGCGAGTTTAGTGCTAATTATGACTTATCGTGGTTAAACCACGTTTAAAGTTTAATTAATCATCATTAATTTTTCCACCGATTGGTTGTCTTAGCACCCAGTTTTACACTTTTGACCACATGGGGAGGGGGCTAGCCCCCTCTAACCCCCAATAGTTGGGAAATGTTAATTCAAATGGAAGCAGAGAACATATAGGGTAAGATCCACCCGGTAGGAGAGACGGTATTGTGTGTGGTTGGCGGGCGGTAGGTCGTGGGTTCGACCCCCACTCTGCCATATAATTTTGCACAAAGATATAACAAGACTTCTCCCGCTAAATTTTTTGATGCCGCCATATTAAACCATTCGCCAGTTTGGTTAGAATTCCCTCTAAATCTGGTTAAGTCTGCCGAGTTTGGTGGGTTTAAAACTATAATATATATATATATATATATATAAATTCCACCATAACCCAATGTCCAACATTACTGAAATTTGACATTTGAACCAAGGGTTAGGAGATGGCCCACTAGAGAGGATACGTGGTGCCCTCTAGTTGGGTTGTACTCCAACTCGAAAAAAAAATTCAAATTCCAACTTAGGAAGAATTGGAGGTCATTGGAAATTTTTTTTCTTCACTGGCTGCAATCTGGATAATATTCCCTACAATGCTGACTATACCTGCCACTTCATCATTGTACCTATTCTGGTCCTTTTTTGCCTGTTTTGAAAAACAAACAACAGATGATAACTCAGTCATACGAACTTGGATTTTGATGAAACGAGTTGCGCCATAATCTTGGCGACGAACTATATCTGGTCATTTAGGTTCGAAGAAATTTCAAACACTTTCAATTTTTAACTAATTTTAGGCCCTCATCTAAATGTTTTTTTCTCTTCATCGAATTTCACATCTCTTCTGACTACTGTCATCCTGTGTGCTAGAAAGTACACCCAATAGTTGTGGGGTGTGTCAATGTACCCCACATTAGGGGAATTTTGAGATCTAAAATGGGCCCCCTAAGAAAAATGTACAACCAAAATAAATTTTATAAGAACCAATAGGATTCAAGATGATGATGTCAAGCATGGGGGATGATTCACCATTTTTTAAGTAAAAGGGTACAAAGATGAAAAATTAATAAAGTAATAAAACTATTTTTTCAACTTGTATTTTCAACTTATCTCCCAAAATTTTTACCCAAATTTTAAGTCGGAATACTCCTTATATGCAAAATTTAATTCCTCATGCAAGGATTACCCATGTTGCACACTTTTGATGAACCCTTCTACACGAAAAATGAGAAATACATAAAAAACGTGATTGCAATCATGTTTTTCATGTATTTTGCATTTTTCGTGTAGCGAGATCAATTGAAAGTATGAAATATTGGTACTCCTTGGATGATGAATTAAATTTTGTATCCACCGAGTATGCCCAATCGAAATTTGAGTAAAAGCTTTGGAAGATAAGTTGAAAATATGAGTTGAATTTTTTTTTTTTCTTTTTTCCCTCTAAAATTTGATGATGTAATCAAATCTTATTTTATTATTTCCACTATCATTTTTTAATTTCCTTAGAGTGCCCACTTTAGACCTCAAAATTCCCCTAATGAAACTATCCCTAACTTTGATGTTGGCTCTATCTTCTTCCTAGCATCTTTGGTCACATTGAAATAAACATATGAACCAAAAATTTTAAAATACGACACATCTGGTCTCTTACCTGAAAAAACTTCCTCTAGTGTGCTAATCCCAAGTATCCAATGACGACTTCTATTCTGGAAAAATATTGTTGTATTGCATGCTTCCTCCCACAGATGAAACAGTAGGCCATGATCATGCAACATAGCTCATGGTGCTCCCAAAATAGTTATATTATTTCTTTCCGCAACCCCATTCTATTGTGGGTTATGAGGTGCTATCAATTCTCTTCGAATTCCTTCTAAGGCACATAAATTTTTGAATCCTTTAGAGATGTATTCTCCACCATTGTCGCTCCTCAAAGGCTTCATCTTCTTCACTGTATATATCTTGACAAGTTCCTTGAGCTCACAAAACTTGGAGAATGACTGATCTTTCTTAAGCATGAATAAAATCCAACACTTTCTTGAAAAATCATCAACAAGAATCACATAATACCTATGTTTTGTTGTGGAAGTTGTTGAGAATGGTCCACACATGTCTGAGTGAACTCTCTCAAGGATTTCCTTTGCTCAAATTTCCTTATCGTAAAAGGTGGCCTTGGTATACTTCCCCAAGGTACACCCTTTTCATGTATCTCTCTATGTAAATGCACCCTTTGGAAGTCTTGTAGAAATATATTGCATGATCCTCAAAGCGTTGTGGTGTAGATGGCCCAATCTCATGTGCCATAACTCTTTGATGTCTCGACTCTCCACCTTCTCTTCTTTCATGCACAAGGCATAAAAATATTCTACATCCAATTTGTATAGGTTCATTAGTCAAACCCAAATATTTTTCACCTGTCCTGTGGATTTTTGACAAAGGAACACCTTTCCTTCACTGAATAACACATCATAGCCATGATCTTCCAAAATAGAAACATAAGCCAAATTATTCTTTAAACTAGGAACATACACATTAGGGGAATTTTGAGGTATAAAATGGGCATCCTAAAGAAATTCTAAAATAATAGCAGAAATAATAAAATAATATTATATTACATCATCAAATTTTAGAGGCAAAAAAGGAAAAATTACTTTTTGACTCATATTTTCAACCTATCTCCATATGTGTTTACTCAAATTTCAAGTTGTAACACTTGTTGGATGCATAACTTGATTCCTCATCCAAGGAGTACTCATGTTGCATACTTTCAATGGACCCTTCTACACGAAAAAATGAGAAATACATGAAAAACGTGATTGAAATCATGTTTTTTCATGTATTTCTCATTTTTCGTTTAGTAGGGTCCATCAAAAGTATGCAACATGGGTATTCCTTGGATGACGAATGAAATTTTTCATCCAACGAGTACTCCCACTCGAAATTTGAGCAAAACCTTAGGGATATAAGTTGAAAAAGTAGTTTTATTATTTTATTATTTTTTATCCTTTTACTTTTTTACCTCAAAAATGGTGAATCATCCCCCATGGTTAACATCATCATCTTGAATCCTATTGGTTATTGTAAAGTTTATTTTGGCTGTACATTTTTCTTAGGAAGCCCATTTTAGACCTCAAAAGTTCTCTAATGTGACATATTTTAATGTGGATATATTACCTGAATCCCTCTCAAATGTAATTGTACCTACACTGGTATTGATGTACCTCCCATCATCACCCATCTTGATGTACATATGGAGATCCTTCTCCTCCAAGATACTGAAGAATTATTTGTTGTCAGTCATATGGAACAAAGCTCCACTATCCAAGTACCACACAGAACCCATCACTGATGACAGAATGCATGTGATGAGAGTGAAATCCAACTTGAACTATGAAACAAGTACTTCACCTACTACTCCTCCTTAGTCCTTCTTGTTGGTCTTTGATTGTGGACAATTTGTGGCATAGTTTCCATGCTCATGACAGTGAAAACATTTCACCTTTGACAAGTCTCCCTACTTGTCTTCCTTGTTGGAATGTGATTTGGAATGGGACACCTTCCCTTCCCCTTTCTTTGCCTTTTCATTCAAGGCACAATTCTCCTCATCATCAATCTTTGATGACGATTCATCTCTGGGGCTCCATCAAATCTCTTCTTGTACCAAGTCGGACCATAATTTCTCCTAGTATGGTAGTTTCTCCCTTCTATTCACAAAGTCCTGGTAGATATGCCAGGTCTTGGAAAGGCATAGAAGAGTTAGGATCACCAAATAATCTTGGGAAACTATTATCTGAACACTTCCAAGATCATCTCAACATTTAGTGAACTTAATCAAGTATTTTTGGATCATGTTGCCCATCTCCAACTTGATTTTTGTGAGCTTATCTTTCAGTGCCAACTTCGTGTGGTCACTGATATTCTGAAACAGATTTGGCAAGGCCTTCCACATAGCATATGGAATTTCCTTTCCATGGAGACTCGAGACAATATGATCTCGAACTCCCTCTAACAATATCCTTCTTTCCTTTCCTACATTCTTCTTCCATGCATCAAGAAGTTGAGCATGTGCTGCTGCGAGCTGAGGAATAACACTATCTAGGAAAGCCTTCAGTCCATTTTTTTTTAGCACTACCTCCATCTTTTCCTTCCATGCTATGTAATTCGAATTTCCCTCAAGGGAATATTCGACTCTCAAGCCATTGAAAGAAATCTTGATATGTTTCTTGGTACTGAAGAACAAATCTGAAAATTCGATGTACTTGTTCAAAACAAACTCTGGTTCTTCTCTTCTATTTTGATTCCTGGAACTTTGATCCCATGTTGAAAATCTATCCAAATGGATTCAATCTAATCTTTTAATGTACTAAAACAAAATACTGAATACTTTTACAACTTTCAGAAACCAAATACGATCGCACAATCACATAAAAATTAAGAGAAAGAAATAATAAATCGCACAACACAAGATGTATCTTGGGAAAGTAATTGCTCAAAACCCCACTATATTTATATTGTATAATTAAATACCATGAAACAATACAATTCTTTTCTCTCACTAAGAAACCTTTGCACTCTTTTGATTGACTCACTCTAATCTAGGAAAAATCAGTCAAATTCTTAATGAATTCTCAACCTCTGTTTGACAAGCCCTTCTCACGCATTCTTGTAGGAATTGTGGCCCTATTAAATAGGAAATTATAAAGAGTTGATTTCACAATTCATCCAAGGCTTCCTGATGACTCTATACATGACATGTACAATTTTATAACTATACAACTAATAGTTATCTTCCCTTTAACCTCAATCTCAAATAGGAATTCCTTATAAGTGACATGCAACATCTATTTGTAGTGAATTATCAGTTAATTGATTGATCACTACTTGTGAATTAAATCATATTTAATTCACTGGACCTATCACTAGTTCATATCTCAGTTATAATTAGTTAAACTAATTTTAGCTCAATTAATTGAGTTAACAAATTAAAACTCACAAATAATTGTAACTATGACCCCTAAAATAATGGGAGAACTCTACATGCATCCTCTCTAACCATCAACTCAAATTTCCTAAGCTAACTACGTCTTCCTGACTCAGTTAACTAATACAAGTTTTCATGAAATTAAATTACAATTTCTCCTCCAATTTAATTAACAGAAAATTAAATGAGAAGCCCCCTTTGGGTGCCATTTTTGGTGTCATTTCAACAGAAGCACCCAGTCAAGTAGAGATATCCAGAGACAAAAGGAAGCACATCAGAGAGGCTTGTATATTGATACATGATGCTAGAGATAATGTAGGAGCACCCACATCACAGCGCAGGTAGAGAATATCCCCAGATAGTTACACTAGCTACATGGCTTTTATGAGCGAGAGTGTAGAGATTGAGTCATCCTGATTTGAGGAAGCTGTTCAACAACTAGTATGGGTTGGTTCCATGGTAGAAGAGTATGACTCCATCATCAAAAATTGTGCATGGGAGGTTTTCCCAAGACTAGAGGGAAATTCAATTTTAGGATCCAAGTGGATCTACAAGGTGAGGCAAGCAACAAATGGGAGTGTTGAGAAACAAAAGGCTAGATTTGTGGCCAGGGGGTTCTCTTAGGTGGAGGGATTTGATCATGACAATAGAATTTCTCAAGTTGCAAGGTACTCTTCAATAATATATATCCTTGCACTTTCATCATAGTGTTGGGAAAAATACTGAGAGGGGGGGGTGAATCAGTATTTAGAGCTGACTGAAATTTTACTTTTCCTTTCTCTTTAAAACCATATGTTACATTACTGAATCCAACTTGTATGTTCAAAGATCTTATTGCATCATTCATTTATCAGATGTTTAGTAAGCAGTAAGCATGAACAGAAATAACAGAACAAACCATAAAACATAAGTAACACATATGAACACCAGTATTTAAGGTGGAAACCCAATTTGGGAGAAAACCACCGCTGCTGTAATCTCAGTCTTCAATTTTTATTATAAAGAAAACTTCTTACAATTTATGTTGGTGCAGACTTATACCAACACGCGGGCACCCACCTGCAGAAAGGCTATAACCTTTTTCTCGTTCTCCAACCACTACTGGAAGGGAGCTCCAACCCCCCTGATTTCCATACCAGCTTTTACTGGCAGGATACTTCCACTTTCATACAGAAAGCTTCAACCCTCAGATTCACAAGATTTCTTCAGTTTCTTCATCAGACTTCTGTCAGGTCTTCATCATTTCTTTTTGCCGATCATAGAAGAGATTCATCATTTCTAATCCATAGGTGCATTGTAGATTCAGATTTATCAATTAAGAATAGGGTTCGTCCATGCAAATATTCCTTAGAGAAATTTATTCATTCACCACCCTTCGCATGCACACACCATACTATCATCCTCTTCCCCTTATATAGTTTAACCTTTATCAATACCATGAGTAAAAACCATTCAACCGCTAATGGTATTCCTTTAGTTTAACCCACGTGCCTCTTTGATTTCTTTTTAATTTATTTATCAATTTGAATAAATTGACAAATAAATATATTTACAACTTTGAACTGAACTTTAGGATTAAAGTTACACCCCTTCGCATTTAAGAGAAATATCCAATGCTTTTCAAACAATTAACCTTATGATAAACCTTTGACCCCGGGCCCACATATATAGTCAATAGCCAATCAAATACGCACATGGTACCATAGGTAAACTTCACGCAAGTCCAGCATCTGCTCACTGTTTGACAGCAAGCTTCCAGATCAATGACATATATTCATATCGCTCGACCTTCGATGCTGAACATTAGCGTGTGATGGCATGCCATACTTTGTTTATTCTTTGTGCATCTTCCTCATACGACCATTGTCCGATGGCTTCCCTCTAGATCAACAGCGCACAACAATATCACTGGGAATCCTGGGTCGAACTATAACGAACGATGGCGCGCAGTAGTAAGCAGTTTTTTGAAATCGTATAGGGACGCTCGCCCGTTTTATGGAATCTCTCCCCACCTCTTGAATACCGCTTGCTCGTCGAAAGCGGTGCGATGAAAACTGGAAACCGCTTGTACTGTTCCTCCTTTGTGGTTCTGTCCTTCACTCAAGGTTTCGTCCGTCCTTCGTTTTGTTACGTTCTACCTCCTTCCTTCCAGGTTCCGTTCATGATTCCAAAGGATTAGTCTGGGTTTGCACTATCCTTCTTACTTGGTCTATCTTCGGCAGGATTTCCAATAAACAACGAACAAATGTAGTTCTCTTCTGAAGAGAATTTTACTACCATTAGGATACAGTTAGTTATACGCAGGCTTTCTTTATGAGGGGAATGAATTCAACAAATTTTTAGGGCATTCCATAGGAGAATTGAACCAATCAATACCCAAATACACTCGGTATTTTCCACCCATCAGAGTATCACCAGAACACAATCATACATAGGATTTCCTCCATCAAGATGCATACATACACCGAATAAAAATTCTCATATGATTTAATTTCATAGGGACATAATTTCACAGGGACACAAATATCCTTCCTACTGAATTTAAATTGCTCCTTGACTGATATTGCTTCTCTGTAGATGCACTCTTTCTCTGTTCTTCTCTGCTGACCTTTGTCCTCTGCTATGTTTCTTTTCTCTGTTCCTAGTTACTGTGTTAGATGCAAATTCCTTTGCCACTTTCTTTTCCATCAATGACAATATTTCCAACAATCTCCCCCTTTGGCATTGATGGCAACACTCTTCCTCTGATTGCCTTATAAAAGCCCTTTGTTGCATTTCCTCCCCCTTTGACATCAATGGAAAAGAGTTGATCCTTTGAACCGACAATACCATGCTCCCCCTGAGATCATGCTATATCTTCAAACATAATATAACAAAATGACTTATAAATGCCCACAATGCATTCTTTTCATATGACCAATGATCCCCCTTAGCCTATGCATTCAGAGATGCCCAACAACACCTCACAACCAATTTAATCTTCTGTATTTAAGTAGATCTGATCCTCTGCATGGCAGAGACTACTCCCAGCTTCTGTCTGAGATATTTGAATGCTTCCCTGGGAAGAGGTTTGGTAAATATATCAGCAACTTGTTCTTGGAAGACATGTCTGTTCACCATGCCCCATTCACCAGCACTTGTTCATAAAAGTGATATTTTGGTAGAGTTGGTAGAATATTAACTGAAGCTTGGAATGCATCGCAGAGATTATTTGAAGATACTGGTGGCACTTTTATTGTCACATAATGGAGCTAGAGGTGAACATTTGATTTGAAAATCTTGTAAGGTTTGCATCATCCAAAGAAGTTGAGTGCAACATGATGCGGCAGCCACATATTCTGCTTCTGCTGTAGATAAGGCAATAGAGCTTTGCTTCTTGCTGAACCAAGATACTAACCGGGGCCCCATGTAGAATGCACCACCACTGATGCTTTTCCGATCATCAACATTTCCAGCCCAATCTGCATCAGTGTAGGCATGAAGAGTAAGATCGGCATTATTTGGATACCATAGTCTAAAGTATTGAGTTCCTTGTAGATATTTGAATATTCTTTTGACAGCCTGAAGGTGAGATTCTTTTGGATTGGCTTGGAATCGTCCAACAATCCCAACTGCATGCATAATGTCTGGTCTAGTCCCAGTGAGATAAAGTAGACTTCCTATCATAGATCTATATTACTGGTTGATTTACCATGGGGGAATCATCATTTCGCTTCGAATTACATCCGGTTATCATTGGTGTACTTACAGTTTTACAATCTTCCATGCCATACTTCTTCAGGATTTGCTTGAGGTATTTTTCTTGTGATAAGAATATGCCATTTGTTGCTTGTTGCACTTGCAAGCCAAGAAAGAATGTTAGCTCCCCAAGCAAAGACATTTCAAATTCTTGCTGCATATCAGAAGCAAATTTTTGACTCATAGACTCTTTATTACTTCCAAAAATTACATCATCAACATATACAACCACAATCAATAGTTTTTCATTTTCAGTTTTTGTGTATAAGTTGCTATCAGCAGACCCTTTTGAAAATACTTGTTGATGAAGATATTTTTCAAGACGATAGTACCATGCCCTTGGAGCTTTTTTGAGACCATATAGATCCTTTTTAAGTCTACAAACAAGTTTTTCATCATTTCCCAAAATGAATCCTTCTGGTTGTTCTATATAAACTTCTTATTCTAGATCACCATTGAGAAACGCAGATTTAACATCCATTTGATAAACTTTGATTTGTTGGAATCTTGAAAAAGCAAGAAACATTCTTATGGCTTCAATTATAGCTACAGGAGCGAAATTTTCTTCAAATTCTATACCTTCTTGTTGAGCATACCCCTTGCAAACAAGTCTAGCTTTATTTCTTATAACCTCCCCATTCTCATTTAACTTGTTTTTGAATATCAATTTAGTTCCAATGACATTTTTGTCATGAGGTCTTAGTACTAATTCCCAAGTGCTTGATTCTTTTCAATTTTGATAAAACTCTTCATTCATGGCTTGAATCCAACATTCATCTTTGCTAGCTTGATTGACATTGTGAGGTTCAATAGTGGATAGAAAGGCCAGATTGCTAGAAGATCCCACAAGAGTCCTTCTTATTTGTACACCTGATCCCTTTTCTCCCAAAATTTGAGATTCTGGATGATTCTTTTGAACATATCTAGATGGAGCGTTTTCAGACAAATCATCTTCGGGTTCTTCGTTGGGTTCACTGTTTGTATCATTACTATTTGATGTAGAAGGGTATATGTCATCATCATCGTCTTCAATTGTTGTTTCTTTTTCCTCTTTTGGAGCTGCTGGAGACTCATCAATAACAACATCTATACATTCAACAATCTTTTGAAGTCTTTTATTGTAACATTTATATGCCCTACTCCTAGAGGAGTAACCAAGAAATATTCCTTCATCTTCTCTAGGTTCAAACTTGCCAAGTTTTTCATCATTATTTTTTATAAAACATTTTCTTCCAGAAATTCTAAAATGCTTTACAGTGGGAGAATTACCATACCGGAGTTCATATGGAGTTTTATCACTATTTACACAAACACGTGCCTTGTTGAGAATGTTTACTGCTGTATGTGTTGCTTCTCCCCAAAATGTGTTAGGTGTTCCAGAATCATCAAGCACATCTCTAGCCATTTGTTGAACTATTCTGTTCATTCTTTCTGCAACGCCATTCTGTTGTGGAGTGCCAGCTACAAAGAACTGTCTTTGTATACCATGTTGTTCACAGAATTCAAGGAATTCATTGAATGTATATTCTCCTCCTCGATTAGATCTGAGACACTCGATTTTTAGATCTAATTCATTCTCAACTAGTGCTTTGAAGATCTGAAATTTCTCAAATGCTTCATCTTTGTGTTTAAGTAGCCCAATCCAACACATTCTAGAGAAATCATCAATGAATAGAATGTAATATTCTTCTGCGTGGTGAATTTTTCCTCATAGGTCCACATATGTCAGTATGAATGAGTTCAAGAGGCTTACTTGATGATCCTTCCTTGGCATTAAATTGTACTCTAGTTTTCTTACCGAATTGGCAAGATTTGCATATCATATTTTCAGGTAGAGTAATATTGGGAATATCACAAACAGCTTTAAGTCTGCTTGATTTGTTGATTTGGGAGAAGCTCAGATGCCCCAACCTTCTATGCCATAGCCAATTTTCTAAAGATTTACTCAAGTAACATTGTTCTTTGCAGTTCTTCAATACATACAGGTTGCTTGGAGTTCTTTTTCCCTTTATTATTGCTTTACCTGTATCAAGATCACGTACCACACATTATTTTGAACTAAAGACAAATTCAGTTCCTTGATCACACATTTGACTTACACTTAATAGGCTATGCTTTAATCCATCCACATACATGACTTCATTAGCTTTCACCTTCTCTTTTAGAAAAACAGACCCTTTTCCCTTAATGACCGCAGGAGTATCATTTCCAAATGTAACATTATTTTCCTTTTCTAGAAAACTATATGCAAGAAGTTTGTTTTTATAACCTGTCATGTGTCTTAAGCATCCACTATCAATGTACCATTGGTTTTCTTCATCTTCTGCAAATAACGCTATGCCACAATTTTCAACCTGTAATTCCTTCTTTTTCCTTAATTTGGAGCTTGAAGGAACATGTTCTTTTAGCTGAACTTTGCTCCTGCATTCAGATTCTTCATGGCCAAAGTTATTGCAATAAGCACATTCAAATTCATTTTGAAGAGGAGAAAAGTTGTTATAGGTATTCTTCTTTGTTTCAATATCAATCCTTTTCTTTCTTGCTTCTCTTGTCATGATGGTTTTATATGCTACACATTGAACAACTTTATGACCAAAATTTTGACATGAGAAGCATTTTCCATTGAAGAAGAAATTTCTACGATCATAAAATCTCCTTCTTGAATTTACCTGTTGATTGGTGTTTCTTTGCAAGATATTCCTGTTAGTGTTCTTTGAATTGAGATGATCATGCTTTACCTGCAAATATTCTTTATTCCCTAGCTGAGTGGCAGCATTTTGTATCCCAGCAGTAGCTGCTTTTAGATAATTTGGTGCTGAAGCCTGAGAATATTCTCCGATATATCCAAGACCTGTCTTTATAAGGGGAGAATGTTGTACCTTGATAATCTCATCTAAGGTTTCAGATGCTTTAGCAAATCTAAGATTCAAAGTCTTTACTTTCTCAAGTTCTTTTCTTAGACTTACTACTTCACACTCTAATTTCTCATTGTGTTTCTCCTTTTCTTCAATCTGATTTTTCAGAGTTTCTATGATTATTTTACTCTCTTCTAATAAAATTTTTAGTTGATTGTTTTCATCAAGAAAATCATTGTCTTCTAGAGCATCCACAAAAGTATCATTTTCTTCTCTAGATTCTTTTTCAAATGCCATGAGAAGTCTAAGATCTTGTTCACATTCTTCCTCACTATCAGATAACCCATCACTGTCTTCATGAGTATAGTAACTTTTTCTAGTGCTATAATGATTCTTATTCCTTCTTACTACTTCCTTCCCCTTTTTATGTGTTTCTTTATGAGGAAACTTAGCAGCGTAATGACCAACTCTTCCACAATCAAAACATTTGAAAGGAAGCTTACCTCTGAACCGTCCTGTTCCAAGTTGAAGTTTCTTTACAAATTTTATCTCATCTTCTTCTGAGATATATCTTGATCCTTCTATTTTTTGTACTTCCTTCCCTTTTGTAGAAGTTCTAAAGACTGCTTCTTTGACTTCATATGGTCCTCCTCTTCTCATTTCATATGCAGTTAGTATGCCATGAAGTTACACCACAGTAAGATTTTGAAGATCCTGCTTTTCTTCAAGAGCAGAAACTTTTGACTCAAATTTTGCCATTAGTGATCTTAAAATTTTCTCAAACAGAGTAGATTCGGTTATTGTTTCTCCCAGATTTCTCATACGATTTACAATATCATCAAGACGTAAAAAGAATTTTGAAATGCTTTCCTCATTATCCATTTTTAGATTCTCATATTGAATTCTGAGAGTTTGGAGTTTAGCACTTTTTACCTTTGCATCACCTTCATAACTTAGAATTATTTTGTCCCATATTGCCTTTGCTTTATTCAGTTGCATGACTTTGACAAATTCTGATTCAGTCAGACTTCCCAATAGAGCATTGACCGCCTTTGCATTGGTTTCATAATTCTTTCTGTCGGATCTGTTGGTATTGCAACTGGATATTGATATCCTTGTTCAACAATTTCCCATAGATCTGCTCCCAGAGACTGAAGATAGGATCTCATCCTTGTTTTCCAGAAGACTAAATTGTTTCTGTTAAAGAGCGGAGGCCTGATAGATGTTGTTCCATCTTGATTGCTCATCTTGCTTAATCTTCCTTCTAGCGGCTAATCTTTTCAGAAGGACCTGCTTTGATTCCAATTGTTGGGAAAAATACTGAGAGGGGGGGGGTGAATCAGTATTTAGAGCTGACTGAAATTTTACTTTTCCTTTCTCTTTAAAACCATATGTTACATTACTGAATCCAACTTGTATGTTCAGAGATCTTATTGCATCATTCATTTATCAGATGTTTAGTAAGCAATAAGCATGAACAGAAATAAAAGAACAAACCATAAAACATAAGTAACACATATGAACACCAGTATTTAAGGTGGAAACCCAATTCGAGAGAAAACCATCGCTGCTGTAATCTCAGTCTTCAATTTTTATTATAAAGAAAACTTCTTACAATTTATGCTGGTGCAGACTTATACCAGCACGCAGGCACCCACCTACAGAAAGGCTACAACCTTTTTCTCATTCTCCAGCCACTACTGGAAGGGAGCTCCAACCCCCTCAATTTCCATACCAGCTTTTACTGGCAGGATACTTCTACTTTCATATAGAAAACTTCAACCCTTAGATTCACAATATTTCTTCAGTTTCTTCATCAGACTTCCGTCAGGTCTTCATCATTTCTTTTTGCCAATCATAGTAGAGATTCACCATTTCTAATCCATAGGTGCATTGTAGATTCAGATTTATCAATTAAGAACAGGGTTTGTCCATGCAGATATTCCTTAGAGAAATTTATTCATTCACCCCCCTTCGCATGCACACACCGTATTATCATCCTCTTCACCTTATATAGTTTAACCTTTATCAATACCATGAGTAAAAACCATTCAACCACTAATGGTATTCATTTAGTTTACCCCACATGCCTCTTTGATTTCTTTTTAATTTATTTATCAATTTGAAGAAATTGACAAATAAATATATTTACAACTTTGAACTGAACTTTAGGATTAAAGTTACACCCCTTCACATTTAAGAGAAATATCCAACGCTTTTCAAACAATTAACCTTATGATAAACCTTTGACCTCGAGCCCACATATATAGTCAATAGCCAATCAAATACGCGCATGGTACCATAGGTAAACTTCGCGCAAGTCCAGCGTCCGATCACCGTTCGATAGCAAGCTTCCAGATCAACGGCATATATTCATATCGCTCGACCTCCGATGCCGAACGTTAGCATGCGATGGAACGCCGTACTTTGGTTATTATTTGTGCATCTTCCTCATACGACCACCGCCCCATGGCTTCCCTCTAAATCAACGACGCACAACAATATCGCTAGTCATCCTGGGTCGAACTATAACGCGCGATGGCATGCAGTAGTAAGTGGTTTTGTGAAATCGTATAGGGACGTGTGTTGCCCGTTTTATGGAATCGCTCCCCACCTCTTGAATACCGCTTGCCCGTCGAAAGCGGTGTGATGAAAACCAGAAACCGCTTGTATTGTTCCTCCTTCGTGGTTCCGTCCTTTGCTCAAGGTTTAGTCCGTCCTTCCTTTTGTTACGTTCTACCTCTTTCCTTGTAGGTTCCGTTCATGATTCCAAAGGATTAGTCTGGGTTTGCACTATCCTTCTTACTTGGTCTATCTTCAACAGGATTTCCAATAAACAACGAACAAATGTAGTTCTCTTCCGATGAGATTTTTACTACCATTAGGATAGAGTTAGTTATACGCAGGCTTTATTTATGAGGGGAATGAATTCAACAGAGTTTCAGGGAATTCCGTAGGAGAATTGAACTAATCAATACCCAAATACACTCGGTATTTTCCACCCATCAGAGTATCACCAGAACACAATCATACACAGGATTTCCTCCATCAAGATGCATACATACACCGAATAAAACTTCTCATATGATTTAATTTCAAAGGGACATAATTTCACAGGGACACAAATATCATTCCTACTGAATTTAAGTTTCTCATTGACTGATACCGCTTCTCTGTAGATGCACTCTTTCTCTGTTCTTCTCTGCTGACCTTTGTCCTCTGCTATGTTTCTTTTCTCTGTTCCTAGTTACTGTGTCAGATGACAATTCCTTTGCCACTTTCTTTGCCATCAATGACAATATTTCCAACACATAGATGGGATGGAAGATACATCATGTTAGGTCCCTGCTATAGGGTAATTTGCTTGAGTGGTGGTTATTGGGTATCCCTCTCAGGGCTTTCTGATGCCCGAGGCAGACTTTCAGATTAACTGTAAAGTTCCAAAGATGATGCGTGCATGTTCATGCTAATATATATAACTGACAAAGCGAGATAAAAAATATTACCTCTTTGTGGACAGAAGATCCTATGGAGAACACCAAGCAGCAAAGTAGAGATCCTTCTTCACCGACTCCAAGTTCAGATCCTACAATCAATTAAAGCACCTGCATAATCTCTACAATAGTATAGCTTCTTATAAATTAAAATAGCATATAATAAACATAAAACAATGCAGATCTAAGCCATTCATATCATGCTACATAGACGATTGAACAACAATTGTGAAACTGGTGCATCGAATGGACAAAACAGATACAGTTCTATTACAACCGTCAGTTGCACCAAGCCCTCCTCAATCTCCCAATTCCTCTCTCTCTTTCTCTATCTCCAAGTGTGATGATGCTCAAGGAAGAAAGCTCTCAATGAGCTTCGCTGATATTCAAGCCTTACACTACAACAATGAAATTTTGCTCCACATATAATCAAACCTTTGACCCTAGACCAAGATCCCACAGCTCCAATTTATAGGATATGGAGAGGACAAACCTTGCCAACTATTTCAACCTGTTCAAATCAGGAAAGATCTAGATGTGTCCTCAATTTTCCTTGCTTTTTCCTTCCATTGGAGTTCATTTATCTTTGGCAATGCCTAATAAAAGGTTTGTGCCATTTAGCTTATATTTTGAACTGATTCCTTTTGAGAAAAAGCTGGAAATGCCAGTCATTTTTCCGCAAGATATTTCCCTTTTCACATTCAAACATAGATAATGTTGCTCCTTGGGCAAGGCAAAGCATTACCCTAGGCATTAACGCTCCCTTTGCATGGCTCAAGTGAGTTATAACTTTGCCTAGGTATTTCTGGGGTGCGTTACCTTGGCAAAAATGGGTCTCGTCTAGGTCATTTAATTCCTTCCATGTTACCTTCTCCTCTGAGCTGATGAGCAGGTCATTTTTTCTGTAACATATGCCCCCTAAAAGTGTGAGGTCAGAGATGAAGACGATGGCTGAAATAATTTATAACAAGTATAGTAGAATGAGAGGAATTGGAGGACTGAGGAAAACCCGAAACAACAACATATGTCAGAAAATATAGTATCTATCTCGAGTCGGGCATTCGCATGCTCAGTAGCTAATCAACATGATTTCTATAAAGCAGAGATATGAACAGTGTGTCCACTGATAATCATAACGTGGAAATTTTTGTCGTAACAAGATCAAAATGGTAAGTTGTCTACAAAAAAAATATCGCAAATTAGGAGAGGAAACATAGTTGTAATGGTATAAACCTCAACCCAAGGTCTTGGTCGCCACTTCACTAAACTGCATATTTTTGTACATCTTAATGAATGAGTTGTAGTCAAACATGCAATAAATCATCTGATTACCAGTAAATAACAAAAACTATTAACCGACACGAGAGTGGCCACCGATAATGATGATGGTCTCCAAGATGCACAGTACAATCTAGTGAGTGTGAATAAAAGGAGTTGATGTCGAACACTCATAGAATCATTCGATTGGGAGCCAATAATGAGAACCTCCAACAAAACACAAGATGACTTTCCACTGATGTCTGCAAGTATCTGGGTACTGACGCATTTCTGGATCAACTTCCTAGATAATATGTTGAAGTCGATAGGAAGATATTTGTCAAAAGGTAGGCACTGAGGCATCCTACATCATTCGACACGAAATGGGAAAATATAATTTTTTTATGGAAATAATAAAGAGAAAAATGGGAATAATTGATGATAGATAAGTTCTGGTATATGATGGCTTTGGTTAATACAAGGAGTAGTAGATAGCAGGATCCTCTTGAATAATAGAAGGCACTCTAACAGGGTACTAGGCAGCTTAGGCTTAATGAACACCAAAGAGTATCAAGATTCACCAAAGCAGGGACATTGGTATACAAAGGCTAAAACTCATAGATGGTATGGTTCAGCTAAATGCGAGAGATTTTTCTGGGAAGTGTCATGTTCAAGATTTTGTGTTGCCAAATCGACCTTTAAAATGTAACAAAAGAAGTATCCATTTTGTCCAAATTTTTTCCCCGTATGATTAAGTTTAACGAGTCCACACAAGTAAACCCAGTGATTTTTTCATGTTTAGAGAGTCTAAAGAACATCTTAAAAGACAACTCCAGGGGGTACCTTTGTCATGTTTGATAACCGAGCACGACGAAGGGATAATAGTAAGCCTGAAACAATTCATTTTCTGTGATTTAGTCCATTGAATCTGGAAAAGTGAGAAATCTATGTTCGATGGACATCTGCCTCATTTTGTTATGAGTAAGAGGTGACGAAGTAAACTCAATGTTCTTGTAGAAATTTTAATGAGTCCAACAAAGAAAAATTCGATGCTCTTCTTGAATTTTTAACGAGTCCCACGAAGAAAAACTTGGTTACTTTTTCTGTTTAAAGATATTTGAAAAATATGGAAAAATAATGGCTCTTTTTTCTTCGTTGTGGTATTTTAACGAGCCCAATGAAGGCAACTCAGGGTTTTTTCAGTTTTACGAGCTAGAAAAAGTCCCTAAAAAGAAGGCTCGGTGCTTCTTTGTGTAAGTTTAACGAGCCCAGAGAAGAGAACTTCAGGTTTTTCAGTTTAACAAGCGAGAAAAATACCATAAAAATAATGCTCGACTCTTCTTCATATAATTTTAACAAGCAAGAAAAATACCATAAAAATAATGCTCGGAATTTCTTGATCTCTTTCTCGTCAATAGAAGGATCTATGCCAGGAATTTTCTCGTAAGACCAAGCCAAAACATCATGGAATTCCTTAAAAAGGGATGTGAAGTGTGCAATTTCCTCTGGATTGCAATCAGCTCCAATCTAAATGTTTTCCACGATACCCGTTTTGACCGAGATATCTATGAGCATAGTCTTAGAAATATTGGCCATGTTCCCTTTTGAATCGATAGTTTGAACAGTCGTGTAAACAGAGGGAACGATCTTAGGTGGGTCAAAAGACGGGATTTGAGTAGTTATCGCGTCTGAATTGAAAATCGAAGCGTGATGATGGAACTCTCCCCAAGGTAATTCATCTAGAGATATGACCTCTCGAATAGCTTCGTAGGCAGGACTTCATCGAGGAGATCTTTAGAAAGAACCATGATGGGCAGGAGGTTGGAACCATTGGTCGAAAACAAAGCAGTGGAGGGTTCAGATGTGATTTGGATGGCTTGATAAGCCAACTCTGACGGTGAAAGCAGCATCTGACCTCCATAGGAATCAATGTCTGAAGGCATCGATAGGATCTATAGATTGATAAAGCCATCTGAAATGGTGGATATCATTGCAATTTTATGTGGAACCTCAGGTGGCGGGAGAGGAAAGCAGCCCATCAGGGAAGATGCCTTTAGAAGACCGGTACGGATACTGATGTACGAGTCAAGAATGCCTCCTACTAGGGGTACAATTCTACTTGGTAACGTGGAATAATCGGGGGTGCAAAAGGATAACTCATCCACTGTGAATTTTCCCATCCAATGGAAAGAGGATGAGTCAGAAGACCGAAGAGATAATGGAAGTCATTGCGTAAGACCAACAGTGACCCAGCAATAGATTATAGTCGAGATGAAAATCTACGACTTCTATGTCCACCACTTTTGTTTTCCCACTAAGAGAAATGGGAAAACTAGCAAGGTAGTCTTTTGGGAGGAAAGTGTGGCCATTGAAAGTTTTAAGGGAATTTGATGGTGGAGGCAAAGTAGGAGAACCCAAAGAAAGCCAACAAGCAGTTGACATAACGCAGGTTGAAGCACCTTTTTCTATGACAGTTTGATGGATTGGTCTCTCTTTCAACACACCTTGTACCTGGAATGCAAGTTGGTGTGAGAGGAAAGATTTAGATTTCTCCATGTCAAAGATGGCTAGTGTAGAATCCTGGGGGTGGATTCCACCAATGGCCGAAAGCATATCTTTCCTTTGCGCTGGGTAGGTTTGCAATAATTTGAGTGCAAACATAGCTGACGGTGCTTGCACCAAATCTTCTACAATATTTTAGTTTTGGGTAGCACGTGCAGAGGTGTTATGAGTCGTGCCTCGAAGTGTCCCTTTGTGGGGACGAATCGTAGGGTCAACATTAGGCCTTTTGATATGCAAATCATTGGGTAGCAGTGGATTCGAACTATTACCAGGTTTTTGAGCATCAATGATATCATTTCCATATATTTTGGCTTTTGTTTGGAGTTCAACACTTTCAATGCCATAAATGGCAGACGTTCCTTCACCGAAAGGATGTGTACCACCGTTGCCCCTTTACGGGGGTTGTGATGGGTTTGCAACCATGTGTTGTTGTTGCTGCTGTGGATTAGGGAAGGGATTATGAAGAACAGTAGGTGTCATCCCAAAGTCCTTGTTTGTGATAAAATTTGTGCCTTCCAGCAGCTGAGGACATTTGTATGTCAAGTGGTCCCCCGCACAGATTTTGCAATGAAATTTCATGGTTTTCTCCTTTCATTTTTTTTTCTTAGTAGCATTTTTCTAATTGGGATTATTCTGAGTATCCGACTGCTCTTCCAAAGAAGAGGCCTTTTTCTTGTTCTTCTTGTTCTTTCCACTAGGTTTTTGTGAAAATTTCATAGAATTTACCTCAGCGGTAGGAAGAGTAGTCGATTGGTTAGGGGCAGTGGTAGTCGAAGATGGCTGGGAGGTTTGCACACTAGGTTGTTTTATGGCTATGCCGGATATTGCACCAACGAGGCTGTCGGCGTGTGCTCCATGTTTTTGAGTAGCAGGAGGATTCGGATTACCGGGGGCATGGGGGAGTAAATTATATAGCGTGTCAGATTTCAAATAGATCAGATCTAAATGTTGTGCATGACGAATGGATTGATTTTCTATGCCCGCACCAGACAAACAAATGTCCTTGGCTCGGGTTGTTAAAAGTGACTTACAAAACCAGTTGGATAAGAGATGATCTGGGATTGGAGCTTTGACCAGCCCCCTCCTACATCTCCATTCATGAATGTGATTGGAGATGTGGGTGGCGGTTCCTTAGCACAGAAAGGTTAAGAGTTCCGTGTCGGTTTAGTATCTAATAGGTAATTGGAAGTTCTTAATAAATTCCATAGCTGAGGCACCAAAAGTGTTGACGGCCCCACATGGTAACTCAATGTACCATTTGGCAGCGTTTCCTGTGAGAGTGTGGGGGAAAAGTAGAAGTCAGATACTGTCATCCACCATGGAGTTAGAAACATACCATAGATGAAAGGTGGTAACGTGCATAGCTAGATCGTCCCCTTGTTTCCTGTCGAATTTAGGGATGTCGAACAGAATCTTGTGCGGTACTGGAGGCCAGAGTGGGTTGTGGTTGATGGGATCATTGGTCAGTTTGTAGATGTCAGGGATATCTAGAGCTACCAAAAATGGAAATTGTGTGTTTGCCCCCGAATCTAGCCAAGGAAGTATTGGCTGACCATTCAGACCATAGGGTCCGCCCATCAATGTGTTACCAGTGGGATAAGTAGGACTTTGTTGATAAAAGTTCCCTGTGGGTGGGGGTGTAGGGGTGTATGGTTGATGTCCATAGGGTATGTTGTACTGGGGGGCGAACTGTTGGTTGCCCCTAGTGTAAAATTTACCCCCTTGCCCAAATTTATTTTGGGGTTGGTTTTCCCATATGGACACGATAGAGCTAGCTAGAGGCATACTGCTATTCACATAATTAAGCAATGGCATAGACCCTACACCGGAAATTTGACCACTCAAAGGAACAATGTTAACAATAGGCTATCCTATTTGTCCTAATGAATGTGGGGGTACCAAAGAGCCCCCCATCATATGTGTGTTGGTGACACTGCCCCCCGGCATGGTGCTAAGGAGTTTGAATGTAGCAAAGGGTTCCAACTGAAAGGGTTGCTAAAAGGAACCGAAGTAGCCCCGCTAGCGGGAGCGAAAACTGTGGGTCCCGGTGCAGTCACAGTAGGAGTAGATCTCGAAGAATTCGGAGGTCCCCTGACAGTTGTGGTGACCGTAGTGCTAGGACTAGGTATAGCCTAGCTACTGGGGTTGCCGATCGTTGGTGTATAACTGACTACCGGCGAGGAATATGGTGGTGAACCAGAGTTTGTTACCATTGGCATCGACCCCATGGGTGCTCGTTGTCAAACGGATGTTGGTGCAACCAGAGAAATATCTTGGCTTGGTGTAACCTAAACTAACACTGGCGCTGATGGGTCAATGAGAAGAGGATTGCAAGGAGGTACGACTCCTTCCATAAAAGGATCCTCTGGAAACTCCATGTGATATGAGGCTATGTGAAAATAAGGGGTTGTCACTGGAGACTGCTCTTCTGAAGAAGGCACGGGCCCATAGAGACTCGACTCCTCCTTTGGTGTTAATGGAGGGAGGCCTCATTGTCGTCGAGGCAGACGGCGAGGGTCGAAGGATGCCATGGTGACCTATTTATTTTTAGAAAATTTTAATTATTTGTGATGTATTATAAAGTCTTAGTGATAGTAACCACACACCTAGAAAAGAAAAAAGAAAAAAAGACTTTCTAAAATCAATCAACAACTAGCCAAAATAGGGTGGCCCCGTCTGAGTACTATCGTTTGCTAGAGATGAAACCCAGTATCACAATAGTATATAGAGAGGGTTAGTCATAAACACAGTTACAGTTACCCTAGAGCTTCGCCTGAACCTCAAAAAATAGTTGTAAGAACTCTCGTGAAGACAAGTACCCTCCCAAAGATCGAAGACAGAGTAGGCCCGTCTGTTTTAGGTACCAGGACAACCCATCCCAGTCACCTCGTGTAAGTCCCTACAAAGTTTGGCAATTAATATACCTCAAATCTCAGACATCATCAGGGGGGTCACGGTCATAGAGATCATGCTAGATAGGCAGAACACCTAGATCCCCAATCTAGTTTCGACATCCCCGAAGGGAACCCCAATATATAGCATGCCCACTTAATGCACTCGAAGGTGGGATACCTTCTCATGCACCCTGGTGTTGTCTCACGCTTAACTCCGGTGGTATTGGAGTGGTCCCGTGAATATGATTGTAGTAGGATTTCACTTTTTAATGACTCTAGTTTCAAGTTTTGAGATCTTGGGTGATTTTCTCACTTCTCCTACCCCAATATCCTAGCCTGAACTACTGCTGGTGTGAGCTCAAAAAAATTTATATGATTAATTTTATTATCACTTGATTTTTAGTGTACTTGATTATTAGTCTTGCAGAGGGGGAGTGGACGTATGAAATGTGATGAGACTCTGACTAGAAAACCATGCAAAAACATGCTCTAAATATTTAATTCTATGAAGAGTTTATTCTACAAGGAGAGACTCTTTCAACATCTGTGCACCAAACATTAAAATAAAACATTTCAACTTTAAAGATTCAGGCATCTATCTATCTTCTCTTAACAACTATTTAACCAAATTTTTTCAGAATTAATTCAGCTAAGTTCAGAAAAACTAAAAAAAAAAATCTTCTTCAAAAGTAGATGCAACTAACATTAAATTTTTAAACAAGAACTAAAGATAAAAATGCTAACTGGTAAAAAAGCACAGGGATCCAGCAAGAGAAGCTAATATTATGTCCAATAACTCCACAGCCAAAGGGGAAACACAATGAAGGTGTAAATAACATATTTTGGCTGGGTAACGCTGGAAAGAAGAGGCTACATAGTGTTAATACTAAGACTAATGCACTATATATGAGCATAAGCAGTGTTATAACGCACTGAAACACTTACAGAGGAAGTGTTACTCAGGGTAAAGTTACACATATGGCTAAGCAGGGTTTAATCTGGACTCTGTGAGATTTTGAGATGATTATTGAGCATATAAACTGGTCGAAAGTACATGTGAACATAAGGAAAGAGGTAAAGTCAGAGGAAAAACCCGGAAACTTGGGGTTTACTCCCCAACAGAGTTTCCATTTCTTCTATAGGGTAATATGCTTGGGTGGTGGTTATTGGGTATCCCTCTTAGTGCTTTCTGGTGCCCGAGGCAAACTATCATATTAGCTGTAAATTTCCAAAGATGTTACGTGCATGTTCATGCTAATATATATAATTGACAGAGCGAGATGGAAAATATTACCTCTTTGTGGATAGTAGATCCTATGGAGAACACCAAGAAGCGAAGTAGAGATCCTTCTTCACCTGCTCCAAGTTCAGATCCTACAATCAATCAAAGCACCCATGTAATCTCTACAACAATATAGCTTCTTATCAAATAAACTTGCATATAAGAAATGTAAAACAATATAGATATAAGCCATTCATATCATGCTACATACAGGATTGTACAAAAATTGTGACACTGATGCATCGAATGGAAAAGACAGATGCAGTTCTATTGATTTATGAAAAGAAGGATTACAACTATCAGTTGCACCAAGCCCTCCTCAATCTCCAAATTCCTCTCTATCTTTCTCCATATCCGAGTGTGATGATGCTCAAGTCAGAAAGCTCTCAATGAACTTCACCAATATTCAAGCCTCACACTACAACAATGCAACTTTGCTCCACATATAATCAAACCTTTGACCTTAGACCAAGAGCCCACAACTCCAATTTATAGGAGATGGAGAGGACAACCTTAAACCTATTCAAATAAGGAAATATCTAGATGTGTCCTCGTTTTTCCCTGCTTTTGCCTTCCATAGGATTTTAGTTATGTTTGGAAATGCCTAATAAAATTTTTGTGCCATTTAGTTTCAAACACGGATAATTCTACCCCTTGGGCAAGATACAGCTTTACCCTAGGCATTAATGCTCCATTTTCATGGCTCAGGTGCATTATAACTTTGCCTAGCTATTTCTGGGGTGCGTTACCTTGGCAAAAATGGGCCTTGTCTAGGTCATTTTCTTCCTTCCATGTTACCTTCTCCTCTAAGCTGATGAGGAGGTCATTTGTCCTGTAACAGTCCCCATAATTTGTTAGATTGGCAAGACCAAATGTACAGGGGTAACATAAAACCAGTATTTGGAGTCCTAGGACCTAGCCTTCCTGGACTCAAAGGGATTTCTCTATATTTGTGTAAAAGGATGTAACTTGATTGATTGTAGGGTTTTGATTTCAGGATAGTTATAGTGATTAGGGTTTGTTTGTTTGTTTGTTTGGTTGGGTGGGTTGTCAAGCAGAATAGATAGAGTGAGAGAGGTTTAAACCATTGGGATATGGAGTCTACAAAAGGTCTTGAGAAGTACAACAATAGGTTAAGGGTAAATCACAGGGCAAGTCTAACAAAGCCAAATGGATCTAAAAGCTTATGTGAGTGAAATGAACATTAAGTTGTGAACATAGTAGGTGCAGAGGTCAGTTAAGAATCCTTTAACAAGTACTTTAACAAGAATTTCCTTTAAGATCACTATGCATAAATAAATAACCAAAGGCAAGGCATACCAATAACTTCTTTGACCAAACCCTAGCAAGTAAACATTAAGACAACAATCCAGTGAACCATAGAAGGCAAGAAACTTGTAAGTCTTCTAGTGATTTCACATTCAGGAAAAGAAAACATCTAAGACAATATATAGTAATAATGAAAGAGTAGGGAAATCCTAATTTCCTAATCAAACTACAAAGACCTTCAAAGCAACCATTTAAGATGAACAAAAGGGCAGGGAAAACCATAAACCTCTTCAGCTAAACCCTAATTAGAAATACTTCAAAGAAAATATCTCAAAAATAATGTTTAAGTTACATCAAAGAGCAGGGCTAACCATAAACTACTTTGACATTGGCTCCATTAAATCATTCTTAGGATAAATGAGAGTAAGTGGAACTAGAGAACATTTAATAATTCTCTAATCTGACCTAGCAAAGGAAAACATACAAGTAATAGAAAGAAGACAGAGCTAAGGTGCCTCTAAACAATATTTCTTGGCCTAAAATTTCTGTCCTACTGCATGAGAAAGATGAAACAAAATGATAACATAAGAAAACAAGCACTAAATAAGAAATACATCACCATTAACTATGTTCATGAATCTTGCAAGTGAGCTTGCTCCTTTGGCATGCAAATCAAGACATCCACAAAATCCAAAGCCAAATTCTCCTCAATCTTCAAGTCTATGATATTCTTCTCAATAATCAACCAACATGTACAATGAGGCCTCAATGCAGTATTTAACTAGAAAGGAGGACCAAAACCCTAGCTAGGTCTCCAAAATATCATTAATTACATCATAAATGTCATTTTTGACCAAAGAGACCAAGCAAGGCCCAAGGCACAAAATATCTAACTTAATAAATGCAAAAAAAATGCTAACATAAGTCCTCAAACAACTCTGGAGAGATTTGCCTCAAAACCCCTCAAAATATCTTCTTCATTAACTCCAAGTGTCTTTTGTTGACTTTTTGGCAAGGGCGCAGTGCTAGGGCCAAGGGTGCAGTGCCAACCATTAGGGTAATTTTGAGGTCTAAAATGGGCCTCCTAAGAAAAATGTACAACCAAAATAAACTTTATAAGAACCAATAGGATTCAAGATGATGATGTCAACCATGGGGGATGATTCACCATTTTTTAAGTAAAAGGGTAAAATATTAAAAAATAATAAAATAATAAAACTTATTTTTCAACTCTTATTTTCAAATTATCTCCCAAAGTTTTTACTCAAATTTTGAGCGCGAGTACTCGTTGGATGAAAAATTTAATTCCTCATCCAAGGAGTACCCATGTTGCATAATTTCGATGGACTCTACTACACGAAAAATGAGAAATGCTTTAAAAAACGTGATTGCAATCACATTTTTCATGTATTTCTCATTTTTCGTATAGCAGGGTTCATTGAAAGTATGCAACATGGGTACTCCTTTGATGATGAATTAAAATTTTCATCCAATGAGTACTCCCGCTCGAAATTTGAGTAAAAAATTTGGGAGATAAGTTGAAAATACGAGTTGAAAAAGTAGTTTTTCATTTTTTCCCTCTAAAATTTTATGATGTAATAAAATATTATTTGATTATTTCCACTATTATTTTATAATCTCCTTAGGAGGTCCATTTTATACCTCAAAATTCCCCTAATGATTGGGAAAATAGGTCATTTTTTAGCTGCTTTTTAGAGACCTTCCCGGTGTCCAAATGAGCTCCATGATATCTCATTGGAAATATTTTCCAATCTACTTTACAAAATAGCCTTTATTTTTCTGATTGGACTTCATTTATCGGCTCAAAAACGCAATCTCCCAAGACTACATAGGGTGCAGTGCTAGCTCTGAAAATAGGGTAAAAAGGTGATTTTTTGGGTGTTTTTGGCACTTTTGGAGGACCCGTTTTGCTCCAAATGAGCTGAAATGTTTTGTGAGTGATGTAATTAGCAATATGAAAATGAAAATTAAATCCATTCCTCCATTGGGTGCCCCAAAAAATAGCACAGCGCCAGTGGCGCTATGCCTTTGGCCCTTCAAAACTGTCAAAAAACTAAAATTTATAAAAAGTTGCCAAAATTTGAATTTTCCTTACTAATTATGTTTGGGATGCCTGTAGGGATGCATCAGCAACGATGTCAAATTTTTCTTTGTCTTTAGCCTCCTTTAGGGATTGAATATTTGCAAGGGCTCTTTTGAGCTTGGCCCTTGTAATCTTGTTTCTTAAGGTATAATGCCTTGCCATCTTCTTTTGGAGGTCAAGCTCCCTCTTGGTCTTCTCCAACAGATCCTCTAAGTGTATATTTTCCCTCTCAGTCCAAGGTTCCTAATCATAGTCAATCTCTATGGAAACAAGATCACTTGGAGTGAACTGCTCTGCAAGGCTTCCTCTTGCTCTCTCTCCTTGGCTAAGACCTTATTTACGCCAATTGTCCTTGGCCTCCTCCTAGGAAGTTGTTCTTTCTCATCATCAGTGTTCCCATATCTATCCAAGGTCTCATCTAGCTTAGCCTTGGCTTTTGCAGCCTCATTCCTAGCTCTAATAGTTCTGATCTCATATATTTCCTTCTATGTCTGCAGCTGTTTTTTTTCAACCTCAAAATAATGGATTATATTCTTATCCCTACCTAATTTGGCTTGAAAATCCCTAATCTGAGCATCCTTTCTTTGGAGTAGTATGTTTGAGATTCTTGTCAGATTTTCATCATCATTGTCAACATGAATGAGTTGAAATTCTTGTTCACTCTCATGCTTTTCTTCTTCTTCTTCATCAATGACCTTTCCCTTATCTTTATCAAGCTTCTGGGTTGAGGTAGAAGGCATGGCCCCTTGCCTTTTAAGGGCAGCAAACACAAGCCTATTTCCCCTTTGGTAGGTCAAAGGAAGAGTTTCAATGTTACTTATCTTAGTGCCATATGTCTTATTGCCATCATTTTTGTCATCTTCACTATCATCATGGCTCTTATAATCACAGCTCTCATGGCTACCATCATCACTACTGCTTTCTGCCTCATTACTATTTTCTTCACTTCCCTCACTGCTCTTATGACTGTCATCATCACTACCAACATTATCACTGTTATGTGCTTCTCTTCCCTCATTCTCATGATGTCTCTTTGATCTACTGCCATCATCCTCATTTCTCTTTTCTTCATCACTATTAACTTCAATGACATTATCCTTGCTGTCCTCACTGTCATCTTTTCTCTTTTCCTCAATGTTTTATTTCTCGTTGTTTTCTTCCTCATTGGCATCTTCTTCACTAATATCCTCTTCTTTGGTTTCTTCTTAATTTCTCTTTCCCTCACTAACACTTGCCTCACTATTTTATTCACTTTTTGATGCACTAGTGCCATGAGATGATGGTGAGGGATTGTGAAATGGTGGTGAAGGAGGGTCAGTATCCTTAGGTGAAGGAATATTAGTAGAAGGTGAGGTGGAAGAGTCATCATGAGGTGAGGGAATGTGAGTGGATGGAGGAATGGGAGGGTGAGAAGAAGAAGGGACATATTACTATTGTTGGCCTTGTGGATTGGTGTACACCTCATTGCAAATGAAAGTCTCCCATGGAATACCCTTCTGCTGCAATTGATGCAAAACAACCATTTTGATAAGAGAGTGGTGAAAGAGGCTTTGCATCTGTTGAGGATAGTCTCTCTTTTGTACAATATAGGACATTTTGTCAATGCTTCTGTAGAGGTAATAGGGTAGGTGCAGCATCCTTACCCTAGTAAAGTGCATGAGCATCCTGATGTGATAGGAGTAAATGCAGGAGAATCTTCCTTCACATGTAAAATATTACATAATGATTCTCATCATAGGTGCATATCTGTCAAGAAAATGTGAGAAAGGAAAGATGAACACATATTTCATTAAATTTGGAATTAAATAGCGGATTTAGAATTTCAAAATAACCAAAAAACCCAAATTTAGTGATTTCCTTGTAGTAAAAAAAATCCAGTTTTAATGAAATATGTGTTGATGGATTTACTGTGGTGTTTGTATCTAGGCTTTCAATAGGGTTCAAAGTAGCTCATGTCTAGATTGGATTGCTTGAACCATTTCTCACCCACACTTGGTATGCCTGTGGCATTGGCAATAGCATCTCAAGACAGCTCAAAGTTTACCCCTGCAAGGTTAACTTATTTCTCATGCAAGTTAGGTATTAAGAGCCTAGTTAGCTCAGGGTGGTTTTTCACCTTCTGTACCATCTCACAAAAATCAAAGCATCCTACACGCTTGAAACATTGAACAGTAGGGGGAGATGTCATTAGATCCCTTGTGTTAGGGGGTTCAAACCTATTGATTTTTCCACCTTTGTGCTCATGCCTCCTTGGCATTTGAGGCTCTCCACCACTGTCACTGTCTCCCTCTCTTGACATTTTGAAAACTTTGCCTTGAGAAAACCATAGTACTGCAAATGGAAATGAGATGAAGGGATCGTGGAATGACTACCTTTACAAGTGAATGAGATGAATTAGTGAGGGTGTAAGTATATGAGAATGATTAATAGGATGAAAATTCAATGATAACTCTCTTCTAGCATGTTCAAACTCTGTTTTGCCAACCTTGGACTAATGTCAATTCGAGGTAATGGAAAGTGAATCTTTTTGAAAATAAAGGGATAGAGGGTTATGAAGGAAATGGATTTAGGGGGAAACCTAGATGTTTGAAAACTTACAAAACATGCTATTTCACCCTTTTTTTGACTGATATCCTTAGTAGGTAGATGAATGAGGCTTAAACAATGACTTCAAGCATGATTTTTAGGGTTTTCTCCTTATGGTTTGATTTCATTCATTAAATGATGACAAAATACTTGCAAATGGGAGGATGATTTGAACTTACCCATAAGAATGCTTGAAAAACCCTTGGTGATGATTTGAAGTAGTCTTGAGGTGATTTGAATGGTCAAAATTATTAAAAGTCCCTCTTGGCCAAGAGCGCAGCGCTCAGACCCTGGCGCTAGAGTTTCTTCACTGGGTGGCTATCAAGCAAGAGCACAGCACTCTACCAGGTGCGCAACACCTATGTATTTTGCACAGGAGAAAAATTCTAGGGGTGTAGTGCCCAATTCCAGGCACGCATTGCCACAAAACATTTGCCCGATTTGACTTGAAAGTTTCCGAATTACTCACTCCTAAATGCTCCAATGATTTTGCAAGGAAATAATGAGTTGTTTGAAGTGTAGAATGTGGTTTTTATAGAATTAGTAATTTTGATTTATATTTACAAACCCACTTTATAATTTTTTCAAAGTCACTTTCTTTTTTCCTTTCTCACTAACTCTTTTGACATTTTTGATCTGCAGGTGATTTAAGTCATAAATTTGACTCTTCTTGTCTTATTGATGGTCTTTAACACCTTCACTTTGCAGGTGACTGAAAGCATTTGAAGTTAACCTTCCCTTTGCTTCTTAAGGCATGATCAGTTCATTAAACACCTTTGGGAGGATTTCACATGTCAACACCTTCAAAAACCCTCCTTTGTGTGCACTATGGAATTCAAACCATGATTTTTACCTTCTTTGGCCACTTCTAATTTGCAGGTGCCTGAAAACACTGACTTAGCCTTCTCTTATTCCTTGGAGCATGATAAATTCACTTTTGACAATCTTAGGATGCTTACACAGTAGCATTATCTCCAAAAACTTCTTTTGTCCCCACTTTAGAGCTTAAATCATATTTTACTTGGTAGGTGACTAAAAACCTTGGATTTACCTTTCCCACTGATATTATTTACACCTTTTCTCTCTGAGGCAATGACACATTCACCTTGGAAAAATTTGGGATGATTGCACACAACAACACCTTCACAAGCCTTCCTTTGCTATCATCATGGAGTTCAACTCATCATTTCATCTTCTCTGGCCATTTACCCAAAACCTTAGGTGTCTAGAGTGCTTTAGGACAATCATTAGTGTTGTCTTCTAATTTCTCTATAGCCCTTTCAAGTTCATTCATTTTTGTCCAGTTCACCTCGCCTTTTTCCCTATCTCATCAATAATCTTTGATATACTTATCTTCATGTTTGGTTTTTTGGTGTACCTCCTCCATGGTCATTTCTACATTTTATCCCTGCTTGGCACACTGCTGGACTATCAAGCTCAAAAACCCTAGTTCTTCTTAAGACCAAGTGTTTCCTATCTTCCTTGCTGCAAGATGTCTTTATTCAGGAGTAAACCTCCTACCTCACCAACTTTCTATTGATAAACCTCTTAACGTTCCTGTAGAAGTGTTAAAATCTCAACATTTACCTCTTGCAGACTTTGGGCTGATAGGGTAGTCTTTTTTTGGAAACTTTCAGGTCTTCCTTGAATAACCATGTGCTAAACTTCTATTACATCTGAGCCAAATTATAGCATAAGAAAAAAAGTGTTTGAAACATCAATTATGACCTTACAACCTGTGAAACCCTAATGACATAGTGGGAGGGTCCTTTGACCATGATCTTTGACTAAAAATTGGCTTGGAGGCTTCAAGTTAAAAACAGAGTATTTTTCAAAGTGCTATATTGAAAATCCAAAATACAATGTACTTGATTTATCTAAAGAGCATACAGAGATATTTTTGAGACCATCAATGCTTAAGGAACTTGAGGATCATGGGAATGAGTTAGGCTATAGGTAACCCTAGATGGAAAGTGGAGTTATGGGCAAGGGAAAAATAGGGTAATGAGGTCATAGGTAGGAAAAAGGGATGGAGATGAGAGGCACAAGACATTAAGGAGTCTTTTAGGAGTGATAGGGTAACCATGAAATGGAAAGTTTGATAGAATAGTGAAAAAATTCCTATAAGGATAATGAAGGCAGTGAGATTTCTAAAACTCATAATGCTCAAAGAATGTTGTTTTTAGTAATCTGGAATCAATCTATAGTCCTCTACCAATAATGAAAAATACTGATGACTAACACATCAGATCAATGTAAATACATCATTCATCAATGTAGTGATTGAGGAAGAGGTGTACATTAAGTAGTCAGAAGGATTTGAGACCTTTTATAGAGAGTCACATGTGTGCATAATCAAGAGAGCATTGTATGGACTGAAACATCACCTCGTGCTTGGTACACCAAGATCGACAACTACTTCGTCAGTTTGGGCTTCACCAAAAGTGAAGTAGATGCGAACCTTTACCATATTGTGGTTGAAGGTAAATTATTGATTATAGTATTATATGTTGATGATTTTATTCAGATAGGTGATGAGAAACTGATCAAATATTGCAAAGAGTATATTGCAATAGAATTTGAGAGAAGGATATGGGGATCTTACATTATTTCCTTGGTTTCGAAATTTGGGAAAGAGATGGGGAATTGTTTGTATCTCAGGGAAAGTATGACAATGATATTTTAAAGAAGTTTCACATGGAGAGTAGAAAACCCATGGAGACTCCTCTAGTAGGTAATTGGAGGAAGGAAGATGCTACTTCAAGTGAAGTGGTAGAAGCTACCATCTACACAACCACACATATGTTATGCAGTTAACCATCTTAGTCAAGTTATGGTTAATGTTATAGGTCAATTTGGGCGCCATTCCCAATGACCTGGTTAACTGGACATCATCTCCAGGACCAATGATCAAGGGTCTATCATTCCCTATCATTTTAGTTTCTACGTGCCCTAAGACAACAAACAAGACAAATCAAGAAAGACTTTCATCAAGCAAAGGTTTCCATGGTTTGAAGCTTATTATATAGAATATGAGAGCTCACCAACGTAGGCTCTAAGGGGCCTAAGTGCGTTGCATATGCAAGTAGCCCCATGCAAGGCTGCTCTACAAATCACTTCCCAAAATTCACAGGTGCGTTGGTCACATTGGGAGTGAAATTCTCATTGTTCCAGAAACTCCACTTGGCTAGTGCCTTATAGAAAGTTCACATATGTCAAGTTTCGGATCCAAGTGTCCATTTGACATCTACATGACTGGAAACATGTCTTGCCTATTACTATAAATTCATTGATTTCAAAAAAAACTACAGTTTATCTATAAATTGAGCACAAATCTAAGTGCTTGAGGAGAGAGAATTTGAGTAGAGAAACGCTGGAGAATTTTCAATTGAGAGCTAGATTTGTGTAGCTACTACTTGAGAGATTTATACTGTGATGAGGCTTGGGATCGATGCTAGAAGGTCACTTCAAATCATTCACTAGGTTGTAACCTTTCCTTCTATCATCAATAAAGAGTACTTCTTATTTTTCCCTATATGCATCTGTATTGGCTTTTATTTTCCATATTGTAAGATCTTAGTTGATGTGTATGGTTTATGCTTTAATGATTTAGCTAACTAGCTTGAATAGATATATATATATATATATTATTGCATCTTTTGCTGTTTGAGTGTTCTTTCTTGTAGGAATCATTCAGCTCACAAACCACTTGAATTTGAAGCTACAAAAGAAGCAACAGAAGGAGCCATTTTGAAGCGACTGAACAAGTAAGCCTCCAATCCTCTTTGTGTATCTATTCTGAGTTAGGAGAAATAGTCATATAGTCTTTCACCTATTGTTCTGGACTAGCACCTATCTAGGGAAGCGTGATTTATCTGTAATTCACAATTCTGGCCCAACAGTTAAGACTACCAAGTTCTATTGGAAGTGTAATATTCCCAATTAGCTTTCAGCTAGTTGGACCAAATGTAGGTTTTAACCCTAAACAAAAATTATCTACACATGAATCTTATAACATAAAATAAACAATAGAGAGAGCATAAAACATAAAAAAGATAAACACAGATATTTTCCCCTGGATCCCAAATCGGGACGACCAGCTTGATATTTGATTATATTCCCTTTAGTGTTACAACACATATATATACATGCCGAAGCATACATAAACCCTAATACATTAACCCTGGATTAGAACATAACCATAGTTCCCTTGCCTGGATCTACAGAAATACCAGGGGCTGAAAACCATCGTACCCGAAAACCATGTGCAAAACCATGCACAAAAACATGGGTGCAGACCACCCACCGAAATTTTTTTGTCCTTAATTTCTGGTGGGAGGTTCGCACCCATGGTTTTGTGCATGGTTTTGCACATGGTTTTTGGGTACGATGGTTTTCGTCCCCTGGTATTTTTGTAGATCCGGGCAAGGGAAATACAGTTATGTTCTAATCCATGGTTAATTGATTAGGGTTTATGTATGCTTCGGCATGTATATATATGTGTTGTAACACTAAAAGGAATATAATGAAATATCAAGCTAGTCTTCCCGATTTGGGATCCAGGGGAAAATCTTTGTGTTTATCTGTTTTATGTTTTATGCTCTCACTATTGTTTATTTTCTGTTATAAGATTCGTGTGTAGATAATTTCTGTTCAGGGTTAAAACCTACATTTGGTATCAGAGTTTTTTCGGCTTCAAGGGGATGCCTTTGCTACTGAGGGTTTTTTGCTCGGGCCTGAGGTAGACCCTATTCATTGGGAGATCAGCGGGATCGATTCTTGGGGTGAAAGAAGATGGCGAGCGGTGGAAAGATAGAGATCGAGAAATTTAATGGTTAGAGTTTTGAGTTGTGGAAGCTGAAGATGGAGGATCTGCTGGTGGATAAAGATCAGTGGATCGTAGTAGATCCAGATACTAAACCAACGGAAATGTCAAATGAAGACTAGAAGAAACTGGATCGGAAGGCTAAGATCACAATACGGTTGTGTGTCTTAGATTCAGTATTGTTGAATGTATCTGGGGAGGCTACGACGAGGAATTTGTGGGAAAAAATTGGGACTTTTTACCAATCTAAGTCTTTGGTGAATAATTTTTTCCTGTGGAAAAAGCAGTATAACCTGAGGATGAAGGATGGAGACTTGGTGACAGAGCATCTAAATGCATTCAATACTGTGGTAATTCAGCTATCATCTGTTGATATTAAAATCTCAGATGAAGATAAGTGCATCAGTTTGTTGTGTTCTCTACGAGACTCATGGGACAGTCTGGTTATTGAAATAGGTAGCAATACAAATACCTTGAATTTTGATGACATTGTCTCAGCCTTGATGTTGGAGGAAATGAGACAGAGAAATATGGAGGGCCAAAATGGAGATGCCTTATCTGTACGAGGAAGGTCCCAAAACAGAAACAAGAATAAGTTTCGAGTGGGAGATCCAAATCTAGAGGGAGATCTAAATCTCCGGAAAGTTTGTAAAGGTATGTTGGAAATGATGAAAGGAAGGGCACTACAAAAGGGACTGCAGATCTTAAGCTCCTGAGAAAGGAAAGGGATCTGATGATGCTCCTTCTACAGAGGCAAAAACCACCTCGGATGAAGGTCGAGATGTGTATTTGGCTTCTTCTTCAAATACACATGTAGATCATGAGTCATGGTTGATTGACTCGGGTGCATACTTTCACTTCACTCCCCATAGGGAGTGGTTCTGTGAGTATGAGAAATATGATGGTGGTGATGTCTTCCTAGGGGATGATAGGAAGGCTAGAATTTTTGGACATGGAAAGGTCAAGTTGAGGCTGCAAGGTTGAAGGATTAGAACACTTCTTGGTGTTCTACATATTCCTGCATTGGCCAGAAATCTGATTTTAGTAAGCAAGATGGATGATGCAGGTGTAAAAATAGTGTTCGAGAAATATTCCTGCAAGATGGTTCGGGGAGCACTGGTATTAATGTGGGGAGTTCGGACTGGAACTCTGTACAAGCTGCAAGGTAGCACTGTTATTGATGGGTGTAACAGTTCTGTGGTTCCCGAAAGTGGAGCGGAAAGCCTAGCCGTCTCTGGAGAAAAGACCATGCTATGGCATCAAAGGCTTGGACATATTGGAGAGAAGGGCCTTCGGATACTGCATAGAAATGGTATGGTAGAAGGTATGTCTAATTCTCTTTGGATTTTTATTTCTGTGAACATTATGTATATGGGAAGTAGAATCGGGTGAGTTTTCCTTCTGGTGCTAAGATGGTGAACAAGATATTAGAACTTGTGCACAGTTATGTGTTTGGACCTGTGTCAATTCCATCACTACGAAAGTCTGTGTACTATGTTTCATTCATAGATGACATCTCAAGGAATACATGGATATATTTCTTGAGGAAGAAATCTAAAGTCTTTGACAGATTTAAAGAATTTAAGGCTCTGGTGGAAAACCAGACAGAGAAGAATATAAAGGCGTTGAGGATAGATAATGGTGGGGAGTTCTGCAAGAAGGAATTTGAAGAGTTCTGTAAGAAGTGTGGTATATCACGGTAGAGGAATACTCCATACACACCTTAGCAAAACGGAGTTGCAGAAAGAATGAACATAACACTGATGGAAAAGGCAAGAAGAATGCTCAGTGGTAATGGGTTAGGACAAGAATTATGGGCAGAGGTAGTGGAGACTGCATGCTATCTGGTTAACAGATCACCTTCATTAGTGTTGGAGGATAAGACTCCACAAGAGGTATGGAGTGGTAAGAAACCCTCTCTTTCACATATAAGGGTATTTGGATGTGATGCATATGTACATGTTGCAAAGCAGAAAAGGACCAAAGTGGATAATAAATCTGAAAGGTGCATCTTTATTGGGTATAAGGATGGTTTAAAAGGTTACAAGCTTTGGAACTCGGAAACAAGGAAGGTTGTGTACAGCTGAGATGTGGTGTTTAGAGAGGTGAAAGATGTTGTTAAACATGAATTCATACCAAAGGAACCTGAGAAGATAGAGTTTGAGCTAAAGGAGGATGAATCAGACTCTACAACAGAAGAAGACTCAGAAGAGGAAGAGCCACAAACTCCAGCTTTGAGAAGATCAGCTCGGGAAAGAAGACAACCAGAAAGGTATAGTCCATCTTCTTTCTGTTCAAATTTTGCCTTAACTATAACTGATGATGATCCCAGAACTGTCAGGGAGGCAGTAGATTCAGAGGATGGAAAACTCTGGAAGGAGGCCATGGTTGATGAAATGGCATCCTTGCACAAAAACGATGCATGGGATCCGGTGGAGTTGCCGGCTGGAAGGAAGCCCATTGGGAGCAAATGGGTGTTTAAGAAGAAGATGAATGTAGAAGGCAAGGTGGAGAAATACAAAGCTCGGTTGGTAGCGAAAGGTTATTCCCAGGTGCCGGGAATTGATTTTGGTGATATTTTTTCTCCTGTTGCCAAAGTTACTTCTATTATATTACTTTTATCTGTTGCTGCTGCATTTTATTTTGAGATAGAACAGATGGATGTGAAGACAGCATTTCTTCATGGGGATCTAGAAGAGGAGATCTACATGAAGCAACTTGAAGGATTTATGGTGAAGGGTAAGAAAGAACTGGTATGCAGGTTGACGAAGTATCTGTATGGGTTAAAATAGTCACCAAGGATGTGGTATCAGAAATTTGATACCTATATACGAGGACTTGGCTTCACCAGAAGCAAGGAGGATCACTGTGTTTATTTTAAATTAATTGGTGACCGTGTTATTTATTTGGTCTTGTATGTGGATGATATGTTGTTGATTGGAAATGGCAAAGAAATTATACAAGATTTTAAGACCCAACTGTTCTCCAAATTCGACATGAAGGATCTTGGTGCTGAAAACTATATTTTGGGCATGGAAATTAAAAGAGATCAAGCAAAGAGGAAGCTCTGGTTAAACCAGAGGAAGTATGTTGAGACTATATTGCAGAGGTTCAATATGCAGGATAGTAAACTGGTGAATTTTCCTCTTCCTGTAGGTGTAAAGTTGTCTGCTAAACAGTGTCCCAAGACACAAGAAGAAGAGGAGGATATGTCTCGTGTTCCATATGCAAGTGCAGTGGGTAGCTTGATGTATGCAATGGTCTGTACTAGACCAGACATTGCACATGCAGTGGGAGTATTGAGAAATTTTATGTCAAACCCAGGGAAGGAGCATTGGACAACAGTGAAGCAGGTTTTCAGATATTTACGTGGCACTAGTGATTATGGCTTGTGCTACCAGGGAAGACTAGGATTGGAAAGAATGTTGGACATTTGTGGTTTTGTTGATGCAGACTGGGCTGGAGATCTGGACCAAAGAAGATCTACAAGTGGGTATGTGTTTAGCCTATTTGGAGGCGCAATCAGTTGGATGAGTAAAAGACAATCTGTAGTGGCTCTTTCAACTACAGAGGCAGAATACATAGCAGCCACTCATGCAAGCAAGGAAGCAGTTTGGTTGCAGAGATTGTGTTCAAGTATGGGATTGGTACAACAAGCTATAAGGATAGACTGTGATAGCCAAAGTGCAATTTTCTTGGCTAAGAACCCTGCTTATCATTCAAAGACAAAGCACATTGATGTTCAATATCACTTTGTTAGAGATATGGTTGAGGCTAAAAGGGTGTTGCTGGTAAAGGTGGACACTTTGAAGAATGTTGTAGATGCATTGATGAAGTCTGTGAGCACTCAGAAGTTCTCTTGGTGTAGAGAAACAGTGGGTGTTGAAGAATTGGGCCAATGACTAAGCTCTCCTGTGGCCCCATGTGGAAATAAAACAACAATTGGGACAATGTTGGGTATGTGTTATATTATTTCCACGACTAGTCATGCCCCCTTTTGCACTAGGTGCAATGTGGGGTCACAGGGGGGGCGTTATCCCCCCCTATCAGGGTCCGGGGCAGTGCCCCGGTGAAAATTTTTGTTCCTTAATTTCCGGTGGGTGGTCCACACCCATGGTTTTGTGCATGGTTTTGCACATGGTTTTGGGGTATGATGATTTTCGGCCCCTGGTATTTTTGTATATCCATGCAAGGGAACTACGGTTACGTTCTAATCCAAGGTTAATGGATTAGGGTTTATGTATGCTTCAGCATGTATATATATTTGTTGTAACACTAAAAGGAATATAATGAAATATCAAGTTGGTCATCCCGATTTGGGATCCAGGGGAAAATCTCTATGTTTATCTGTTTTATGTTTTATGCTCTTGCTATTGTTTATTTTCTGTTATAAGATTCATGTGTAGATAATTTTTGTTTTTCACTTAGATAGATGAAAAAGACGGTAAGGAGACCCATAAATCTCTTTAGTCGGAATAAAAACCACTTTTCATATGAATGTGGATAATTTTATTAGCTATATAAAGCACCTAGAGCTGTGAACAGGGGCTAAAGCATGTGGACAGAGTCAAAGTTGACCAAATAAATAGTGTAGTTATGGAGATAGTGGAGGATTAATGGAGGAAAACGCAATCATAGAGGAGGACTGTATGTATGAGAGTACCTTCTTTAATGAGTGGGACCCAAGGTGAGGAAGCTCACGAAGCATATAAGGAAGAGGATGGCATCCATATAAGACATTCTAGATTTTTATATTGTACTATTCTTTTATGACTCTTTGCACGCTTCAGTTATTTAGCTAAGTCTGTTGTGTTGTTTAGCACAAGGGTGTTTCCGAGCGGGAAACCCACCCTCATCCTCGGGGGACTTTGATTGCCTACTTAGGAGAGGTTTATTGAGCATAATTTCCACTATCTGGCTTTGGGCCAAGCTTCAGCCATTATTCCTAGCGCAGTCTCCTTCAGGATTGTGTTGTGTTGTAGGGTTGCAGCAGTGGAGGGTTGAGAAACCCAATTTCTGAGTTTTTTTCTAGTGGAGGGAGAAGCCCTTCATTTGAGAGACTAGTGAGGAAGTTATTAGAGCTTCATTCCACCATCTGGCATCAGGCTAAGCAGCAACATTTACCCACAGCGTAGTCTCCTCCAGAAACTGCGTTATTTTTCAATGTAATTGCAGTGGGAGGTCAAGTACCAAAATTCTTGACCCTGTTTTCTAGTGAGGGGATCAACCCTTCATCCGGAAGGGTTGTGAGGAGGGATATAAACCATTTCTACATACTATCAGCCACCTCCTATCATTTGTCTAGTTGCAGAGAATATTCAGCCCTAGGGTTGCATTTCATCATTTTTTTATTTTGGGCATTTCCAGAAACTGCTTCTAGGTTGTCTTGTGTTGTCACTCATACTTTTGTGAGTTATTACTTGATAGGGTCATATAGTTCACTCCTTAAAAAGGGTAAGGTCTCATTAAACCTTTTTCAAGTTGGCATAGGAAATCTTATTTTTTCATATTTAACCTATCTTAAGTCTCAGGACCACCCTCATTTCATCTCAAAACCACCGCCATATAGGTCACATCATGTTCCATCAGTCATGATTTTCTAAAATATTCTATTTCCCAAGCTTAAAACTCTGAAAAATGTCATTTTAGCCAATAATCCCTAATTTTGTAGCGAATTCAGTGTAAAATAAGCAGAAAACGCTACAAAACTGTTGATATTTGTGTAGCGAATATGAAGCATTTCTCTGTTTTTCTGACTTTGAGCAGTCATCTTCAAGGGCAGTTTCTGGGAACATAGAGAAGTAATTTAAGAAACTGAGAGAGATTATTTTTAAGAACATATCAAATAACAATAACCTCTTTCTCTTTTGACAAATATGCTACAAATTTGGATATAAATGGATTTATTTCAACCCTATTTTCACAATGTAGAATTTTCCTGTTTTATACATGTTTTTAGAATGCATATTCTCGACAACTAGAGATGTGTTTCAATAAAACAAGAGTGATTTTTATTCAATACATACTGACCTAAAAAAAACTCCTTCAGTTTTTCAATATATATCAAGGATATGGATATAATAGCTCATCTCTAAACCCTATGTTTTTAGAAAAAACAGAGTCATTTTAGTGATGAATAAACTTGCTAAACGTGAAAAGGATGTTTTTTGAAGAGGAAACACCTCAAGGCTATTAAATTGAGTTTGATTATGTTTTAAGAGGTTAATTTCATGTTGAAGACCAATTTTCTACAACTGGAGGTTACTTTTTTTTAGGCAAAGTCAAAATCTAGAAATTGCACAATTTTCCACAGTTTCGTAGCGTTTCCTAGGCTTAAAGCAAGGAAAATGCTACGAAAACACATGTAGTTGTATTTTTTCCTCTAAAACCACCTTTTGTGGCTTTCAAGGAGAGAAAATGTTAGTGATGAGGTATCAGGTCATGATGGACACCCTGGAATAGCCAAAGAGTGGAAATTTTTCAGTGCAAAAGCTATTTTTGGACGCTACGAAAGCACGCTACAAAATTGACCTCTTTTAGTAGCGAATTGTTTTTTAAGGTTTATGAGAAAATGAAAATTTATTTTAGAAATAAAAAATAGGTTTTTCTTTTAAATACGCCTATCTACAGGAACCTCTCTCAGTTTCTGCAAAGCCCTCAGGTTTTGGAAATTATACACTCATCTTTGAAGCCTATTGTTTCAGAATTTTCACTAACCAGATTTATGAGAAAATTGTAAAAATTCGACTTGGAGGAGGTCCAGCTCAACATCCACATGGAATAATGACACATAAACACTCTAGTACACTCATAAAACTATTTGGTTGCAGTTGATAAGGGTTATTAAATTAATTTGTTGAACTAGTAATGAAATAAGAGTCCTTTTTGTATTCAAACTCTGCAAAACATAAATATCCCTAAGAAGTCTCCAAGTGATGGAATCATGTTTGAAATAGGTCTCTGAGGTGGGAATTTGAAGCTAGAAAGGTGGCATATAATTTTTATGAGTCCTCATTCTATAAAGGAGAGAGTTTTAGAGTTAGAAAGGGTTGGGAGATGTTATGAAGGCACTACTCTTGTAATCTTTGTCTATCGGTAATATACAGTTGCAACAGCTTATTTCAGACCTGAGATTCATCTATGTGTTCTTATGTATGTTTCTTATATAAGAATTTTACTTTCTCTCCATTTTTCTAGTTGTATGATCGTTTGTAATTCATGATTACATTCTCCAACTTCCTGTATGCATATAGCTTCTTGTTCTATCCTTCATGTGTGGTTTTATAAGAACACAATTTCCTTAGCTTCCGTGAGATAGATTGTCTTGTGACTTAGTTTTCATATTGACCCCATAAGTCCAATGGTATTAAACCTTATACATCTTTCACCTACACAAAAAAACATTCAATCCAATTCAGGGTTAGCCATATGCTTTCAAGTTGTTCATTGAATATCCATTATACTTTTGAGAGAGCCCTCTCAGACTGGAAATGCTAATTTCTAGTTACAAGTGGTTTGAAATAGTTACTCCAAGTTGACCATTGAGGAAGCCCAATAGGACTCAATTTGGTGATTAAATTTTGGTGCATTTTCCGGGAGCCTAAAGGTATACTTTTCCTAAAATTTTGAAGCTGAACTCTTGAAGGTAGCAGGAGCTCGGAAACTGTTCGAGTCTGCAACTACCTTAGCGACTCCATTGTTGAAGAATTCAAAATTTGATAGGTTCATGGTGATTCAACTAGACTAATGAAGAAATCAGGTGTTTCCATTCTTATTCCAAGGTATGCATGTATAGATTTTTCAAAAATTTATGGCTTCCCAAATCCTTTTCCCAAAGATGCATATTTTTTAAGGAATGGTGCAAAATTCAATGGGGAAGATTTGAGTTTGACCTTGAAGTATATATCATATTTCTGTGATGTTACTGAGCTTCTTAGAGTCAGACATGAATATATTTTCATCATATTGTTCTATGATTCATTTCAAGGGAAATGTAAAAAGTGGATTGAAATCTTTCCTATCAGATATTTTAAGTCGTTTGCTGAGTTTTGGCTTATTTTTGTGGAAAAATGGATGGAAAGAATAGATTTGGTGGAAGACTCTCCTTCCATTCAAGGTTTTAAACAATGGAATGATGATCACACTAATGAAAAAGTGGATGAAAAATTTTCTTTGTCCTTGTCTTCTTATTTAAAGTCATTTGAGTGCAAGTCAGAAGATAAAATTCACTTTTTGGATGAAGTTGCTAAGAAAATTGAGAAAGATATTGATGTTTTAGAAGACCAAATTCAATCCTATAGTCTTCATGATCAAAATCAGTCTTTTCAAAAAAAATTCGTGCCAGAATACAAAGAGAGGGTGCTGCTACCTTTCTCTTTTGAGATTGAGGAAGAATGCCCTGTTTTTGAAAATCGGTTTGATAGTACAAAACTAAAATCTTGTGTTGCTGATAAAAGCATATATGAGTTTTCCGAAGCTATAGAATGTCTTGAGAATCATCAAAAATATTATGTATTCTATGATACTATAGATGACTAAATGGAAGAGTTCTACAGTCCAAATTTCCAGTTATATTTTCATTATGAAGACGAGATACATCTTATGTTTCCTTGGTCATTTCAGTATCTTGTTTACTTTTGGTTCAAGCGCAGTGAAGAGGTTCAAGTGTCAAATCAGATCAATGAGTGGATTCATTGGAATTTTCATGTTGCGTGAATCAAACATGAAGATTGTAGTTGTTAGGGTAGGTAGGAGAGTGTGTGAATAAGCTCAAGTAGACTGAGCATCTTTTCAGTATGTATAGATTTGGTTTTTCAGCAGTAATCATCAAGCTTGAGCATGAGGAGAAGGCCATAAGAGCTTGGTGAAGTTTTATAAATTTTAGATTTTTTATTTCCAAGAATATGGATGGCACTGGAACTACAGGTTATTTGGTGTACCACAGGGGCACACCATCCCAATTGGAGCCAATGTTATCACTCATAATTTTGTGAGTCATTACTTGACATGATCATACAGTTTACTCCTTCAAAAGGGTGAGCTCTCCTTAAACCTTTTTCAATTTGGCATGGGAAATTTCATTTTTTCACATTTAACCTATCCTAAGTTTCAATACCACCCTCATTTCATCTCAAAACCACCTCCATATAGGTCACATCATGTTCCATCAGTCATCATTTGCTAAAATATTTGATTTCCCAATATTACAACTCCGAAAAAGGTCATTTCAGCCAAGAATCCCTACTTTCATAGTGAATTCAATGTAAAATAGGCAGAAAACACTATGAAACTGTTGATAGTTTCGTAGCGAATATGAAGCATTTCTTTATTTTCTGACTTTGAGCAGTCAAGTTCAAGGGCGGTTTCTGGGAAAAAAGAGAAGTATTTTAATAAACAAAGAGAGGTTATTCTCAAGAACATATCAAACAACAATAATTTCTTTCACTTTTCTCAAATGTGCTACAAATTCGGAGATACAGGGATGTCTTTCAACCCTATTGTTAGAATGCAGAATTTTCCTGTTTTATACATGTTTTTAGAATGCATATTCTGGACAACTAGAGATGTGTTTCAAAAAACAAAGAGAGGTTTTTCTTCAATAAATACTAACCTAAAACAAACTCCTTCATTTTTTCAATATCTAGCAAGGATAGGTAGATAAGAGCTCATCTCTGAACCCTATGTTTTCAGAAAAAACAGAGTCATTTTAGTGATGATTAAACTTGCTAAATGTGAAAAGAATATTTTTTGAAGAGAAAACACCTCAAGGCTCTTAAATTGAGTTCGATTATGTTTTAAGAGGTTAATTTCATGTTGAAGACCAATTTTCTACAGCTGGAGGTTACTTTTTTGAGGCAAAGTCAAAATCTGGAAATTGCACAGTTTTCCATAGTTTCATAGCGTTTCCTAGGCTTAAAGCCCGGAAAACGCTACGAAAACACCTATAGCTATCTTTTTTCCTTTAAAACCACTTTTTGTGGCTTTCAAGGAGAGGAAATTATAGTGATGAGGTATTAGGCCATGATGGACACCCTGGAACAACGAAAGAGAATAAATTTTGAGTGCAAAATCTATTTTTGGACACTACGAAACTGCCCCTCTTTTCGTAGCGAGCTATTGTTTAAGGTTTCTGAGCAAATGAAAAAGTATTTTTGGAAATATGAAAGAGTTTTTTCTTTAGAACAAGCCTATCTACAAAAACCTCTCTCGATTTCTTCAAATCCATCAGGGTTTGGAAATTATACACTCATCTTTGAAGCCTATTGTTTCAGAATTTTCACTAACCAGATTTATGAGAAAATTGTAAAAAATCAACTTGGAGGAGGTCCAACTCAACATCCACGTGGAATAATGACACATCAGCACTCTATTACACTCAGAAAATTATTTGGTTGCAGTTGATAAGGGTTATTAAATTAATTTGTTGAACTTCCACTGAAAGAAGAGTCCTTTTTGTATTCAAACTCTGCAAAACAGAAATAACCCTAGGAAGTCTCCAAGTGATGGAATCACGTTGGAAATAGGTCTCTGAGGTGGGAATTCGAAGCTAGAAAGGTGGCATATCATTTGTATGAGTCCTCATTCTATAAAGGAGAGATTTTTATAGTTAGAAACGGTTGGGAGATGTTATGAAGGCACTACTCTTGTAATATTTTTCTATCGGTAATATACAATTGCAGCAACTTATTTCAGACCTGAGATTCATCTATGTGTTCTTATGTATGTTTCTTATATCAACCTTCTACTTTCACTCCAATTTTCTAGTTTTATGATCACTTGGAATTCATTATTACATGCTCCAACTTCCATTTATACACCTAGTCTACTGTTTTGTCATGTTTTATTAGTTTTTCTTATGTATAATCACTTGGAATTCATGGTGACATGCTCCAAATTCCTGTATGCATATAGCTTGTTTTTCTATCCTTCACGTGTGGTTTTATAAGAACATAATAGCCTTAGTTTCCATGAGATATATTTTCTTGTGACTTAGTTTTCATGTTGAGTCCATAAGCCCAATGGTATTAAACCTTATACATCTTTAACTTGCACAAAAACACATTCAATCCAATTCAGAGCTAGCCATCTTCTTTCAATTTTTTCATTAAATATCCATTATCCTTTTGAGAGATCCCTCTCAGACTGGAAAGGATAATTTCCTGTTACAAGTGGTTTGAAATAGTTACTCCAAATTGACCATTGAAGTAGCCCAATAGGACTCAATTTGGTGATAACATCTTGGAATAGTGCTAGAAAGCCTAGAACTTTGATCCCAACATTTTCAAAGAACCACATCAGAAGATCCATGTGTTTACATTTAAATTAGCAATAAACCCCAGCAGAAATTGCATTGTATTAGCCTCTGACATTCTTGTATAGTAGTTATTCTTCATATTATATGTACTAGGTCTCTAGAGGATTGTTTTGCCTAGCTTGAATGTATTTTTCCTCAAGATCTTGTACACATTTTCTTATATATTGTTTAATAAGAAGGCTATATGATCTGCTCTAATTTTATGTGTTGATGTATCACTGCATTTTCCAGTTTTATGTTCTATATTCCTGTCTTTTCCATTTTGGGATATTACAGTAGTATCAGATCATGATCTTTGGCTCAGATTGTGGGAAATACATCTTATGACACAAGAAGAAGAGATCCATAATGATGGATGGAATGAGTTTTGCCTCATTTATTTTTAGATATATGAAGGACCTCTCCAAGGAGGTCAAGCAAATGAGAAGAGAGAGGCACAAGGAGACCTCAACAAATTTTCAATATGAGGAAGGTCCAAGCACTTCCTATCAATAACAAAAGAAACTGATATTGCATAGAGCTCCAAAACAATCTACTATGTCCACTTTCTTTGAAGAGGAAGGTGAAAGGCATGGAGATGGAAGAAACTTAGATCATGAGACTCTAAGTGATTATCTTGCCAAGTACAAATATCAATCAAGGATTTTAAGAAGAATCTAACTCTCCAACAGTTCATTCATATCAAAGAAGAATGGAGACCCTGCAGCAGTAGTAGAAGAAAAAGACATAATAATTCCTATTGTCTACATTTGATGGGTCATCCACAAGCACAACAAGGGCTTGGAGGAAGAATTTAGATTCATTATTTCTGATACATCTAGTAGCATAAAGAGAAGCTGTTAATATTGCAGCGCTGCACCTTGAGGGTGAAGAAAATGTTTTGGTGGTTCAGCAATTTGAAACATGCAAGAGTGACTGCTTATGCAGATTTTACCCAAAGGTTGATCAAGAAGTTTGATAAGAGGAAACCAAAGGTAATTCTTGTTGAGACATTTTCTGACATTAATGAGAAAGCACATGGGGAGACAAGGTAAGATGTCAGTACTATCACTCAGGGAGAAGAGCAACTTCCACCACCACTAGCTGCAAGAGTAGTTACTTTAGGAGAAGGAGCATTTGAATCTTTGCAAGATGGTCTTGATGTCTTGACATTGGGATTCCCATGCATTATTCAAGAGATGCATGAGAAAGAGGAGGTAGATACCAGTGCTGGTATAGCAGTAGAAGAGCAGCCATCGTTATCACCAGGAGTTGGAGAAGTCATTACACCGGTAGGAAGAACCCTTGTAGCTATACAATATGTTCCCAAGTATTAGCTTATCCAAGGTAGGAAAAAATTTTCACCCTATATTATTTCAGCACAAAAAATAGAGAGTTGTGGGGACATGCCATCAGGGAAATTGCATGAGCAAGGGTTGGAGCACATTGCTGATTTGGAGTAGCAGACTATCACTACACAGAGGACCCTTGACTGGTTCAAGGAGGAGATGCATAGACATAATGGTTTCTCATTGTTGAGTTGCACACAAAACTTTGGGTTGGAGTGTAGAGTTTTGTAGGATAGGATGAGCATATTCCTAATCAATCCAATGCATAACTATGTGTTCAACATTATGTATAAATATGAGACAGCAGATGCACCATAATGGAGATCAACAACGTTGTCACTAGGGGGCAGTGATGAGTTTGGGACCCAACTACTATTGAGGTATTCAAATGACCATACCACTTATGTAGCATTAGATAAGCAGATGGTTGATGAGAGACATCTTATGATGGATAACGTATCCCATTATTATGATAGATCCTTCTTAATGAGCACCTCACAGCTCAATGAGAAGCTTTTTCCTACAAAATGTTTGGAACCTTATGGGTTCAACCTAGTCATTGATGAGTGATCTTTATGTAGATATCTCTAGGAGGCTGCACTTCAACATATCATGTAGTGCAAATATAGTCATCAGATTTGGGAGGAAGGTGTTCTCCATGGGATGGGTACCAAATTGGAGCATGATGGGAGACACCCACAGTTGGATGGATGGGTGAGGATGATGAGCAAGGGGTTGGTGAGCCACTTGCAGAACTATGACACAGGGTAATAAGAGGCATGGCTGCACTGGCTACTCTTGAGATATTTTGGCCATCACATGACATATCGTATGTCAAGGGGAGTGTTATTGTTTGGGACATGGCATGAAAATTACATCATGTGGCATGACGGAGTTTGGTTCTATTGGGTTGATGTGATATTTTTCATGTCAATCATCATGTTTTTACTCCATGGTATATATGAGGATGATATGAGGAGGCAACAAGAGTCATTTCTACTTTGGTTACTCTTAGGAGAGTATGGGTTGACTTTCTCCCATACCTTGCATGATGTTTTAGGAGTAGATGGTGGCACAACCATGATGCACAGGGGCTACTCTTCCATATGTAGCAACATTCTAACATGTGGCTTTGGCATTGGGAATGTTAAAGAGGGGATTTATGAGATGACAAGAGCCTTATCACAAAGGCCAACAATGTTGTCACTTGGTAGGAGTGTTCCAAGGATCACTTCACATATAAGGTAATTGATGGGAAAGTAGAAGATGAGAGGTATAGAGTGGTGGAAGGAGTCATCTATTACAAGGACAAGATCTTCTTGGTTAGGATCTCCAAGCTCAAGAAGAAGGCTCTACATGAAATACATGATTCATTCCTTTCCAGTCACATGGAGACATATCAAACCATTATGGAGAGATTCTCATGGCAAGGCTCATCCAAGGATCTCATAATCAACTTACTCACAGTAAATGGTAAGAGTTGTGTTTTTTTACTTATTGATCATCTAACAAAGTATTTTCATTCTCTTGCCATTTATATACAGTGCATTGCTCCACAAGAGGGCAAGCCGCTCTTTGGACTTCATGGTCATTCTAAGACTAACATCGGTGAGGGAGATAGCCATTTCTTGTATGGATTTGGGCAAGTATTGTTTTATTCTTGTTATTCTCAGTTGATACAAAATTCCCTTTACTACCTTCTAGTAGATTAGAAAACATGCACAAATAGAAAGTGGTTGAGAGACAACTTGCCACATTATGATCAGAGGCAGTGGGTAACAAGACTGCATTTTATCCACTTGGGGAACTATTGGCACCATCCAGAATTTCATATGAAACTCATTATCTTTCTCATTTGGATTCCATATTGTGATGATGTTATATTTACTATATGTGGAATAGCTTGGGCAAGAAAGGTTCATGAAACCAAAGAGTGGATCTTTGAGAATCCAGTTTCCTTTTTTCCTCTTGAGGGAAACATTATTGTAGCCCAAAATCAACAACGGCTCTATACATACCATAAATGGAGAGAGAGATAGCATGGGATGGACAATTTGGTCTATCAGGTTAAGCCATACATCCCATCTACATTGAAGGAGCAAGAGATGGACTAGTTTTCCTATGAGCTACCATTTTGGAGGGTGATCCATTTTCCTTGGATGATAGCTTTTAAGAGTTTATCATGGGGGTTGAGGTCCCCAACATTTTTCAGATTCCATGCCTCAATAAGGCCTCTAGATGGCATAGAATTTCCTCCATAGATATCCCACTTCTTCATGATGAGAGCCATTTGGCCCTATCACCAAAGGCTAACTTGTACACTTTGGAGGAGCAACTTGAGGAAAGATTGATTGGAGAGAATCTTGTTCAGTGGAGGAGTTTATCTGATGAGGATGCTACAAGAGGAGGAGAGGAGGCTTTGTGTCATCCATCCTTGCAGTTACTTGAGGGCAAGCAACATTTTGGAGGGGAGGACTATAATATTCCCAATTCGCATTCAGCTAGCTGGAATATTAATTTTTTCTTTTGTCATTTAGATACATGAATAAGAGGGTAAGGAGACCTATAAATATCTTTAGTAGGAATAAAAACCACTTCTCATATGAATTTGGATCATTGTATCAGTTGTATAAAGCACCTAGAGGTGTGAAAAGGGGCTAAAGCATGTGGACAGGGTCAAAGTTGACCGAATAAAAAACACTGTTATGGAGATAGTGGAGGATTAATGGAGGAAAACACAGTCATAGAGGAGGAGTGTATGCATGAGAGTACCTTCTTTAATGAGTGGGACCTAGGGTGAGGAAGCTCACCAAGAATATAAGGAAGAGGATGGAATCCATATAAGTCATTCATGATTTTGATATTGTATTTGTCTTTTATGATTCTTTACATGCTTCAACTATTTAGCTAATTCTGCTGTGATTTTTAGCACAAGGGTGTTTCCGAGAGGGAATCCCACCCTCATCATATGGGCACTTGGAGTGCCTACTCATGAGAGTTTTATTGAGCATCATTTCCACTATCCATCTTTGGTCCAAGCTTCAGCCATTATTCCAAGCGCAGTCTCCTTCATGATTGTGTTGTGTTGCAGGGTTGCAGCAGTGGAGGGTTGAGAAACACAATTTCTAAGCTTTTTTTCCAGTGGAGGGAGAATCTCTTCATCCATGAGGCTAGTGAGGAAGTTCTTAGAGCTTCATTCCACCATCCAACATCATTCCAGTACCAAAATTTACCCACAACACAGTCTCCTTCAGAAACTGTGTTATTTTGTAGTGCAATTGCAGTGGGAGGTCAAGTACCCAAATTCTTGACCCTGTTTTATAGTGAGGGGATCATCCCTTCATCTGGAAGAATTGTGAGGAGGGATATCAGCCATTTCTACATTAGATCATCCAACTCCTATAATTTGTCCAGTTTCAGAGCATATTCATCCCTAAGGCTGCATTTCATCATTTTTGTATTTTGGGCATTTTCGAAAACCCCTTCTGGGTTGTCTTGGAATAGTGCTAGAAAGCCTAGATCTTTGATCCCAAAATTTTCTAAGCACCACATCAGCAGATCCATGTGTTTACATTTATAGCAACAGTAAACCCCAGCAGAAAATACGCTTTCTTAGCCTCTGACATTCTTGTATAGCAGTTATTCTTCATATTTTATGTATTGGGTCTCTAGAGGCTTGTTTTGCCTAACTTGAGTGTCTTTTTCTTCAATATCTTGTACACATTTTCCGCTATATTATTTAATAAGAAGGATATATGATCTCCTCTAAATTGATGTGTTGATGTATCACTACATTTTCCAATTTTATTTTCTATATTCCTGTATTTTCCATTTTTGGATATTACAGGAAGGCAACCAAACATGTGTTGAGATACCTGAGAGGCACCGCTCGGTTTGGGATATGGTACAATAGATAGAGGGAGTGAATCTTCAATGCTTCATCGATGCATAGTGGCCAAGGATTCCATTCGATGGGAAGAATACATTAGGGGGCATCTTCAATATTGGGTCAACAATAGTTTCCTGATACAAGAGGAAGCAAAGATCAGTTGCACTCAATTCAAGAGAAGAAGAGTACATGGCTACTAGTCAAGCATCTTGTGAGGCTATCTGAATGAGGAAGATCCTTGTTGGATTCTTTGACCAGCATATGGATCTGACGGTGATTTATTGTGATAACCATAGTTGCATAAAACTCTCAGTTAATCCATTTTTTCATGACAGGTACAAGCATATTGATATCCGGTATCACCATCTCAAAGATTATGTGCAAAGGAAAATTATGTCATCAGAGTACATTCTTATAGAGGAGAAGGATGCAAACATCTTGATGAAGGCACTATCAAGAGGAAAATTTGAGTTCCACAGATGTAGGATTGGGGAAGCAGAAAATCCCTTTCTTGTTGAGAGGGAGTGTTGAAAAGGGCAACAAGAAGATGCTTCTAATTTAATTTTCCCTTAATTAAATTAGAAGTAAATTGTAATTCCAGATCAGATGACAGATTGTACAAGTCAACTAAGTCAGGAAGACTTTGTTAGCTTATTCAATTCGATTTAAGGGTCAAACTAGAGCCATGTAGAGTGTTTCCTAAGTTTTAGGGGGTGGGGGGGGGTTGTTACAATTTATTTTGAGATGTAATTAATTAACTTTATTTGTTTATTTTGAGATGTAATTAATTAACTTCATTTATTTGAGTTAAAACCAGTTAACTAGTTCTAACTCATGGAGGAACAAGTGAGAGGTCAATTGAATTAAATTAGATTTAATTCACATGAAGTGATCAATCAGATAACTAATAAGTCACTCAAAAATAACTCATGCATTTCAGTTATGAGGAAGAACCAGTTGAGATTGGAGTTAAAAATAATTGTACTATTAGTTGTATAATCATAAAATTATATAGGTGGTGCATGGAGTCAGAGTAAGAGCCTTGATGTATTGCGCAATAATTATTGGGGAATTTACTTGTTAATAGGGGCCTAATTACCCAAGAAACTATGCAAGGAAATAGGGAATCCTGAGGCCAAGAAATTGGTTAAGTATTGAACCAAGCTTGCTTAAGAATCAGTGAGACATAAAGAGATAGTGCAGAGAGCTCTCAAGCTTGAGAGAAGCATTGTATTGTTCTCATATTATTTGACTTATGAAATATACATATAGAAGGGTTTTTAGATGAGGCTTTCCCCAGATAAATCTTTGTGTTGTGCGATTGAATTTTTTTCTCTTTCTTGTTCATGTGATTTTGCGATCGTAATTGGTTTCCATAATTTGTAGAGTATATTCAAGTATTTTTTTTTAGCATATTAAAAATACAAATTTGAATCTATGTGGATTTTCTAAATATGCATGGTGGTAGTCATTTTTAAAGTGGTTTCACCATGTGAAAGTTGATGGTGTTTGTTGGGCCCTGAAATTATCATTCACTTCCATTACATTTTCACTTACATTTCCATATTATCACCTTCACTCCACCTCCATTTCATTACATTTACCTTACCATTACCACTATTGGGTTACATTTATGTTTTTACAAACTTTATTAATTCCTAGTGTTTTTAAGTGAATTTGTGGTTAAAAATTAGAAAATAATATGCACATACTTATACCTAACAAGTGGAATGAGTTTGTTGCCATGTGTAGGTCAGAAATAAGCTTCCAAAAGACTCTTATGTGGTTTCCTAAGGCCAAATTCGAATTTGGATGGAGAATATCATGGGATCATAAGGATATGTGTCTCATTTCCTATTTTTATTGTAATTCTAAGAAGACATGTGCCTTATCACTTCATATTTGGATTGTAACTCTAGAGATATAGGGAGAGATTCATGGACTCTCATTAATGAGATAGATTCTCATTTTTTGTATAAATAGGGGAATCTTGTTCCTATCAAATCATGTGTAAAATTGGAGTTATGCTCAAGCTTTGAATACAAAATTAGATTGTGGCACCTTACTCATGAATGTTCCTTCATTTTGATTTGGTTTTGCATACATATGGAGCATCTCGATTTACCATCTCTCATTCTTTTAGATCAGCTGCCTAAAATGTGTGAGATTTACTTGCTTTTATAGATTAAATTTTATTTTCTTTATTAGTATTAGTTTTAGAATAACTGTGTAATTATTGTTCTTCTAAAATATTTCATGAAGGTAGATAACTCTATTTTCAAATCGAATTCAGATTGAAGTAATAAGAATACACAATTGCCTAGTTTTCTTATTGTTTTGTCATTCATTTTCTTAGAACAGAATTGTCAACTAACTATGTCAATAAATGCTTTCAAAAGCCATTCCAAGATGATGATCCTAAACTAAATGGTTGAATTTCTAATGCATACAGTGATTGAATTTACTCTGCACATTATTATTTTCTTTCTAGTAATTTAGAGACTAAGGCATAATTTACTTCTCACATAGCATCTCAAGAGGGTAATACTTCATATTGAATGTTACAGAAAGTCAAATATATATTAGTTGTTTATAGTGAGTTTTACATGCTTTCAAATTTTTCTTTCAGATCCTCACTTAATTGCATCACTGATATTCCTAAAAATCATTCCAAATAAATTGATTTAATTATGTTTTAGGACTGAATGGTTGAATGTTTAATGAGTGCAATTACTAAGTTACCTTTTGCATAGGTTACTTGGTTTTCTAGTTCATTAGGTATAATTGGTTACTTAACACTATCTCAAGAAGATCACACTTAATTGAATGTTGGAGTAACTAAATATACATTAGTTTTTTTCCTTTACATGTTTTAAAATGGCTTAGATTTAAATTTCAATTCCTGCAAGTATGATTGCACGCGCTATATTTTCTTTTGAATTTATTTTCTTTCTTTTCGTTACTTGATTTCATAGGTTAGTTGAATTTCATTTTCATTATTTGATTTCATAGATTAGATGAATTTGTTTTCGTTATTTTTTAGTTAGATTGATCTAAACTGAAAGATAATTTCTAGCACATACATTGCACGCATGCTTCAAAATCTTACGAAACCCCGGGTTGACAAATTAAATGACAGGAAATCACTTTGCCCCAACATTTTGGCATTGTTACCAAGGAAGTGTGCATAGGAATTAGCTTTCAGTCTAGAGTGTATTTTATTTGTTTTTGTTTTTTTACTAACCATTTATGGACAAAGGGTCTAGAATGAATCCCAAAGACTGCATTGAGGAATGGTATCAAAAACTTGTAATTGTGCCACAACATTCATCAATTCTTCAAGAGATCCTTGCGGAAAATCAAAAGATCAAGGAAATTTTTCATATCCTTACAAACAATCAGGTACATTTTTCAAGTTTGGATATGAATATTTCAAAGATTCTAATCTGTAAATGACTTCATTGGAAGCATGAATATACTTAAAAATAAAAATTATATATATATATATATATATATAGTTTTTTTAGATAGATAGGAAAAATAAAATTAAAACAAAACTTAGCTAGAATTTTAGATTTTTTTATTTATTTTGTTGATTAATTCATTTTGAATAAATTTTTGTGACGCAGTAAGAATCACTTCATTTTTTTATCACCATCAGAAATAAAATTTGTGTGTGAGAATATGAATTTATTTGACGAAGCTGACTAGTATGCTCTCTTCCCGCACCTCGTTGCGATCTAGAAGATCAGAAAATCAGATCAGTTAATTTAAAAATTAAAATTCAAAAATTCGTTAAAAATTTTGCTGGAAATTGATCTACAATTATATTTAAAATTTTCGTTTGAGTCATGATCCTTTTTTTTCGATTCTGCAAATTTTAATGTTTTTCATCCTCTCAATCTTTTTCTGATTTATTGAATTGCATGTGCACAATTTTTCTTTAAAAAAAAAAATTGCGCATGGAAAGGAGGCCCATGCATATGCGTGAGGCCAGCCTTTGGCTTGGCCTTATGCATATGTGCAGGCCTTTAATCCACACAAATACCCATGCACTACAATAAAACAAATGAACCTTCTCTTTTCTATATTTGATCTTCCTCAAGCAGCAGTTATTAGAAATTGATTTTAAAAGTTGTAGAGACAGATAATGAAGGTGTATTGGATGAAGAAACTTCTGATGAAGAGAATATCGCAAATTGTTGATGAAGAGAATATTGCAGATTCAATTGTAGAGACAAACAATGAAAGTGTATCACATGAAGAAACTATTGATGAAGAGAAGATTACAGACTGCTGATGAAGAGAAGATTGCAGATTCCATTACGGGTAATTGGAATGAGGGAAATAAATCTGAAATTATCTATGAGAGACAAGACATTACACATCACAACCTGCAAATAAAAAATCAAACCACGATAATTTTATTTTGTTGCATAAGTAATTGCCAGAAAAAAAAATTTCCAGAAACCTGAAGCAATGAAACTCGGTTAACCAGCACCCAAACAAGCTAGCAGGCCAAGTAACCTCGCAAGGTGCCAAAGGCAAGGTAGTGGGGACCTTAAGGTGAAAAGAACAGCTAGTGAAGGCCCCTCCCTCCCCCATCAAGGAAAACCATCGGTAGAGACTCTGAGTCCAACCAGTGAATCACCATTTGTTGTAGCCTCTACAACACCCTCCAAAAAATTCACACTTTAAAAAAAAATTTGGAGCCCCTTGAGCATAAAGAAAAGTTAAGTTAAGATCCAGGAGGGTTAAGTCGTTGAGTCGTAGATTTCTAGATTTATGGAAAACGGCAACCCCGCGACCCTGAGGTCGCAAGGTCGCAAGGTCGCACCTCCCTTAGACCACCGCACAATGGGACCCTGCGACCTCATTAATGGCCCGCATGTGCGACCTTTTTATATATAGGTTTCCAGGATGCATTATGCACATTCATCGGATAGAAAAAAAACGCCTCTGATAGGTCGACTGGGGCGCGATTTTCCCGGGTAAGTTGCCATTTTCCTCCTGCTGTTTCCTTTTATGGTTTTTCTTGCCTAATTTTCCTTTCCTCAGACTTTAAATTCCCCCCTGTCTTGGCCATTGTTTTCATTTGAGACTTAGAACTTCCCCCTTTTGGCTCAGAAATTCACCATGTTTGCATAAATTTATCATTGTTCTCATCCGAACTCTCATGGCCTATCTCCTGCTCCAAAAGCTCTCCCCTTACTTTGTCTTGGCCCACTCAGCCTTGTAATTTCAAAGTTAGAGGGAATTAGGCTTCATGCGGCATGCGCCAAAACCCCGGCAAGCCCTAGCGCGACTTGCGACCCATGCGACCCTGCGACACAGTCGCTGAGTTGCTAGGTCGCAAATCACCCTTCAGTCTATTTTCTCGCGACTTCGCGACTTAGCGACCTTGCAACCTGGTCACAGGTTGTAGAGTCGCTCTTCCATTAGTTTTTCTATCATTTGCGATCCCGCGACATGCTCGCAAAGTCGCAAGGTCGCACTTCCATTTATTTTCCCACAACTAGCGACCCAACGACCTCGCGACTTGGTCGCAAGGTCACAAAGTCGCAAAGTCTTCGAAAATATCAACATCGCAACCTTTTTGACCCTGCGACCCAGTCGCAGGTCGCTAATTCAACTCTGCCTGTGTCCCCAGATGAAATAATTAATAGTTTTACCTATGTTTGTATTATCATGGCATATTTCTTATCCTAGGACTCTTTCATGAACATGACAGGTGAATTCGAAGCAAACTTAGAGTGTATCCCTCTCCCCTCATATTCAATCGACATGGGACCTCCAATGTCTTGGAAAAAGGACAAGAGCCTGGAAGTAGAGGACGTAGAGATGGATATACCAATGTCCCCACCCACGATCTACAGAGATACCTTGTGCACGTTTGCCAAACAGGACAGCATGCGTTGGTACCAAGTGTACCAAGAGTTCGCTTGACAAGAATTCCCAGAGGACCTCCCTGATCGGGAAGTATACATACAAGTCAAAAGGTCAAAGCTCCATCTTGCAGGTGCCCATCCGGTTATATTCCCATGTGCGGAAGTTATAGAATGGATTATACAGAACACTGACCCCAAAAAGTTCATGATCGGGGACAGAGAAGGCAAGGCTTTCGCGACTCTCAAAGGCTCAGATGCTCACGTTTACTATTCATTACCTGAATGAGAGGAGGACTTCACAGAATATTGGGTCATCGCCCATGCAGTCCCCATAATAGACACTCTAAAAAAGTGGTGGGAGAATCCTGAGAAATTGAAGGCCAAGAAGGATGAAGAATATCCAGTGGCGAGCCTTAGGAAAGTGTGTAAATTAGTGGTTGCTATGCTTTGAATATTTTACGGGCGCCCCGATGCCACCACCTTCAGCGGCACATGGGCAACCCTCATGGAGTATGTCACGGTGCACGGCATCCATTTCAACTGGGCCAGCATACTGGTGGCTTCTCTTCATACAAACATATCCTCGGCATTGGTACTGGATGATGGATTGCCTTCTAAATTCTACATAGACTCTTACTTGTTTGATGTTGTTTGTTCGAGGTGCCATTTTGAAGGGTGGGTGCACAACTGGGATCCAAAATAGACCTGTCCAATCCACTTACAAACCAAAGTTTTTTTGGATTCCAGATATAAGCAGGACATAGAGTTGATCTCTCAAGTTTTCATCCCAGCTCTACAGAAAATTGTTCAGCCAAGACACTCCTTGCATGTCTTGGCGAGCCATGGAGACACTATGCAAGGTGGTGCATTGGTTCCCACTTGTCGAGTACAAATTCATTTGATTTTTTGGCTCGTATAAGGCTCCCCATGCTATGCCCTGATATGTTACAGATAAAATGCTCATTCAAGAGGTCTATTTCCAGATGTCTTCCGGTTTCTCTAGGGTCCTGACCAAGGGTAAGAAGAAGCCGTGGCCTACACTACCACTCACTATTGGTACCTACACGGTCAAATATTTTAGGGAGGTAGAGGGAGAAGCAGAAGAGATGAAAAGTTACCACCTTGGGGCATTAGACCACCGGACATATGACCTGGAAAGAATAGTCCCTGATCACTGCAAATGGGCTAATTTCAAATGGAACTACCAGCACATGGAATGCCCGGGCGAAGATGAAAGAAGGAATTGGTATAATGCAGATAGGCAGCTTGCTTTGGGGACGTGGTCTGATCAAGAAGACCCAGATGACCAAACATTGGAGGACAGAAGCTGTGAATTAGGAGGTGCTTTTTCTTCTCTAGCTAAAAGGCCTCGAACTAGTACAGGGCACAGCACTTCTACCCAGCAGAAAGAACTAGAAGCAAAATCCCAGCAAGAAATGAAGAAGAATATGAAATAAGATGAAGATAAGCGCAAAAGGAGTCTGAGGTCAGAACAAAAGACAAAACAGGCAGAAGAGGCCAAGAGAAAAAAGGAGGAACAAGAGGTGAAAGCTACAACAGAACAACAACTCAAGAAAGAATTAGATCAAGTGGAAGCTGAACGTTAGAATAAAGCAGAACAGGAAGTTGCTATAGCAGCTGAACGTAAAAGGAAAGCCGAACTAGAAGCAATGCCAGAAGCAGAGCACAGATAGAAAAGAGAACATGAAAAGGCAGAAGCCGAACGCCTTCAAAAGGAGGAGGAAGAAAAGAAAATAAAAGAAGAGGAGGATAGAATGCTAGAGAACATCGAGGCATATCCCCAGGGCGCAGGATCACAAATAGAGCTACCACCCCTCGAGGTACCTGTAGTCAGTACACGTGCTACACTCTCTGATGTGAGTTCCTATGAAGGGCAAGAGGAGGAGGTATTCAATCTCACCAGGCTCACATATGATCATTTCTCTTTCAAGATCCGACAGGAGAAAAGAAGAGGCCTGGAACGAAATCCTTCTGCCTCATCCACAGTCACAACGGAGAAATACATAGTCTTAGACACTAGGACTAACCCTGTGATGATAGCATCGGCTAGCACAGCTTTCATCGCGGCCACAGAAGAGAATTTAAAAAAAATGAGTAGAGAGATATTCTCTCTACAAAATAGGTTACAAGAAGTAGAGTAGAGGGAGGCAAGGGCAGAGCAGGAAAAGATAGCATTGAGAGAAGAGATTCAGAAACTCCAAGACAAAGCTGCCCCTATCAATGAGGTACTGCTCACCATCCAAAGGGAGTTGGATATATTAGAGGCCACCATGAGACAAGTCTATTGTTGAAAATGAAACAAGATGATGGAGCTTAGTGAAAAGAAGTCGCCTTCACTAAGTGGGCCATGATCGAAGAAGTCTATTTTGCAGACTATGCTCTAAATTTTAGACATATGGAGGTTGATTATCAGGTTGAGGATGATATTTGTGAGTGTAGTTGGTCATGTTGGTAAAAATAGATGAGACTCTATTTTTTAGGTCGAAGAGGTCGAAGGCTATTTTTAGACTGCCTCTCCTAAAAATATGGAAGTCAAATATTATTTACCCTTAATCATATTTGGACTCTAAACATTATCTTATCCTCTTGGAGCACTTCAGTTTGATGCCTGGATGTGGCACATGCGGCTGACAGAAGGAATTACGCTATTCCTAGGGTTTAGTGGAGCTATTGCATGGTTGACTTCAGTTAGAACTCATGTGACAGAGTTTGGTGGAGTTGATGAGACGGTTAATGGAGTTGTGTTCAGTTTAACTTAGTTGAGCTAGTTGTATCTAGTCTAACTGATTGATACAATTAGTGAGAGTGGTGTGAATTAATTATTAATTGATTCACTAATTATTAACTCATAAATCAACTAAAGAATACATCGATTAACTCGGTGCATGGACGTTCAGTGGAGACCGATGTTAGAGGTGGGTGAAAGGGTGATCTCTCAGGTGTGACTATAGTTGTGCGTGAGATTTGCACACACATTGATTGAATTTCCAATGAAGGTGAGGTTGCGTAGTACAAGCCGGTGGGATTCAAACTTGGATCATCATTATTCTAACTCTTAGTTGCGCAGTAGAGGCAGGCAGATAGGTGGAAGAGATTTGAACTTGTGACTTGTCCATATCTGAGCTAGTTTGTGTGTAGCATGTGAGATAGTGCTGAGAGCTGTGAGGAGCTTTGTGCTATGTATTGTTACATGTTCTCTATAATTATAATATACAGATAGTTGGGGGTTTTCAGCTGTAAGCTTTCCCATTACATACTGTTTTATATGTGTGCTTGATTATTTTTTAATGTGCGCATGCGACTGCTTCTATTTCCGCAAATTGATGATAAATTGTAGAAGAGGTTATGTATTATGTATGAAGCTTAAATAGTGTGTAATCAGGATAATCTCGGTGAATAATTTAGCTATTATTCAAATTTCTACATGGTATCAGAGCAAAATTGATCATCGGATCTATTACAGTGATTACAATTTATTTCGGTAGACAGAGTCTGTAAGCAGGCCAGGTAGCCTCTGGATCCATCCTTTATTTGAAAGGTGATATATCCAGTAAATGCCCCTACAGTCGATCTCTGTGCTAGAAATACTTTGTTCTCACAGATCAGAAGCAGTTGAGTGTTGAGCTGGTGGAATTCGAATTTGCAGCAGTGTTTTCTTGGTGTCGAAGTCAAAATTTCTTTCAAAGGATTGCGATTGGAGTATGCTCCTGAAGGTAGCTCCAATTATATTGCATGGAGAGATAGGATGGAGGTGGTGTTAAATGAAAACGGGTTGAAGGAGTTCATAGATGCTGAAGTCCCAAAGCCTACTGATGTTGCTCAAGTTGAGGCTTGGCAAAAGAAGACATCAAAGTGTTGAAGGATTCTATTGGAGGGCGTGAAGGATCACATTGTATCCAGCCTGCATGGAAAAGCTTCTCCATACTTGATGTGGAAATTTTTTACAGATTTATTCCAAAGCAAGAGTGACCATAGGAAGTTGGTGCTCAAAGATAAACTCAGACACATAAAGATGGAGAAAGGCGACTGTATGCCCAAGTACCTCATGAAGTTCATCCAATGCAGGGATGAGCTGGGAAGTGTGGGGGTGACTGTAGATGATGAGGAATTGGTGAGCTTGGCTCTCCTTAGTCTGGCGAAGAGTTGGCATTCCTATCAGGACTCTGTCAATGGTCGGGAGAAATTGCCAAGATGGGAGCGACTTTGGTCGGATCTTGTGCAAGAGGAGATAAGGTGGAGTACCAGGGACGGATCTTCATCAAAGGCATCTGATGAAGAAAATTTCACTTTGGATGCCAAAGCAAAGAAGGGGAAGAGCAAGAAAGCTTCTCATTTCGGTGCGAAAGGCAAGAAGCAGGACATGTCCAAGGTGAAGTGCTTTCACTATCACCAGCACAGACATTATGCCACAAATTGTCCGCAGAAGAAGAAAAATAAGCAAGTTGCTGGATCTGCAGCTGGAGAGGCCTTAGCCTTGCAGTTTGAGCTGGATTTTTCACTGATCGCATGCTTGGTATCAAGTGTGATGGGTTCAGTTTGTTTCTTGGATAGTGGTGCATCTTTTCACATGACAGGAGATCGAGATTTGTTTTCTGATCTGGATGAGAAAGATCTTGGAGTGCACATCGAGATGGGCGATGATGGTAGATACAGTGTGACTGGTATCGGTACCATTTCCTTTAATAGGGAGTCTGGTAAACCCTTCGTATTGAAGGAAGTGATGCATGTTCCAGGATTGAAGAAGAATCTTATCTCTGTGGCGATGTTGGAAGACAAGGGATATGATGTTGTCTTCAGCAAGGGAAAGGCTTTCCAGCGCAGTAAGACAACTGGGGAAACCAAAAATATAGGGGTTCGAGTCAAGAACCTTTATCAATTACAAGTAGATGGATGCACAGCAATGGCATGCAAGGTAGAAGGAGTGGTGAGCCGGGATGATGGCGAGTTGTGGCACCGGAGATTGGGCCACCTTCACCATGGAGCTTTGAAGATACTGCAGCAGATTTCTACTGGGCTTCCTAAAGGCACTCTTGCGCAGTTAGATGAATGCAAGGGGTGTACCTTAGGAAAATTTGTGAAAGCCACCTTTCACGAGAAGGATAGTCGCGCCACGACGATCCTTGAGAGAATTCACACAGACGTGTGTGGACCCTTCTCGGTAGCTTCAACAGCAAAGCACATGTACTATGTGATCTTTGTTGATGATTATTCTTGGAAGTGCTGGATCTTCTTCATGCAGAAGAAGAGCGAGACATACTCAGGGTGCAATAGGTTGAGGCCTTTGGTTGAAGGAATGGGAAGCATGTATGAAGCTCTTAGGAGACGAAAAATAATTGGTGAATTCATCTCTGGTGAATTCAAGGACTTTTGCAGTGTAGAAGGACTTTGAAGAGAGCTCATAGCACCTCATAACCCACAACAGAACGGGGTTGCTAAGCGGAAGAACAGAACGATCGTAGGTGCTGCACGGGCGATGTTGCATGATCAGGGCCTACCCATTCACTTGTGGGCAGAGGCATGAAATACTGCAGTATATGTGCAAAACCATTGTCCTCACAAGATACTTGGAATGAGGACACCTGAGGAGGCATTTTCTGGTAAGAAGCCTGATATTTCCCATTTGAGGATTTTTGGTTCACCTGTTTACATTCATGTGACAAAGGATGCTAGGAAGAAGCTGGAGCCGACCGCAGAGGTTGGGATATTTTTGGGGTACACTGATACGCCCCACAACTATCATGTGTATTTTCCAGACAGTCGCAAGACTGTTGTGCGACAGGATATGAAATTTCAGGAGGAGAAAGCCATGAAGTGTTCGCTTGAGAGGGAGCCACACTTGCATGCAAATGAGGAGCTATTAGTTCGTAAGGATGAGCTTCAGGATGTGGATCAGCCACAAGATGAGGTTCATGGAGTGGAAGAGACCACTCATGTAGCGCCAACCATCAGAGGGCGGAAGCGCACTACAGAAGCTGAGCGACTGGCTCAAGATGCAGAGAAGGTCGTAGGACCACCTACAGCACAGCGTAGATAGAGATAGTCACTGGACCGGTACACTGGATACATGGCTCTTGTGAGCAAATGTGTCGTGACAGAGCCATCCTCTTTCGAGGAAGCTATGGAGGACCCCGCATGGGTAGATGCCATGGTGGAAGAGTATGATTCGATTTTCAGAAACAGTGCATGTGAGATTGTCCCAAGGCCGAAGGGGAAATCAGTGGTGGGTTTGAGATGGATCTACAAAGTGAAGCAGGCAGCTGACGGGAGTGTGGAGAAGTACAATGCAAGATTTGTTGCTCGAGGCTTCTCACAGATAGAGGGGATCGATTATGAGGAGACCCTTGCACCTGTTGCAAGGTATTCTTCCATACAGACGATTCTTACTCTCTCAGGGCAGATGGGGTGGCACATTCATCAGATGGATGTGAAGACTGCGTTCCTCAACGGAGTCATTGAGAAGGAGGTGTACATAGATCAGCCCGAAGGTTTCGAGATCTTCAGCAGCGATTCGCATGTGTGCAGGCTCAAGAGAGCGTTGTATGGGTTGAAACAAGCACCTCGTGCTTGGTACACACGGATAGACAGTTATTTCACCGGACTTGGATTCTCCAAGAGTGAGGCGGATCCTAACCTATACCAGATTATGGTGGAGGGTAAGTTGCTGATCATTGTACTTTATGTAGATGATTTGATTCTGACGGGTGATGAGCTATTGATACTTTCATGCAAGGAGGATCTTGCTAGAGAGTTTGAGATGAAGGACTTGGGCCTCCTTCATTATTTCCTGGGATTGGAAATTTGGCAGCGCAGTGATGGACTGTTTGTTTCTCGGGGTAAGTATGCCTGGGAGATACTGGAGAAGTTCAACATGCATGGCTGCAAGCCTGTTGATACTCCTCTTCCTGGAGGTTGGAGGAAGGAGGATGCTACTTCAGCGGAGTTAGTGGATGCCACTGTTTATCGACAGTTCGTGGGGTCGCTTATGTATCTGGTCAATACACAACCCAATATATGCTATGCTGTTAACCAGATTTCACAAGCTATGGTTAAGCCTACCAAGCTCTTCTGGAAGGCAGGAAAGCATGTATTGCGTTATCTTAGAGGCACATCGGGATATGGATTGTGGTACAGACAGGAGGATGAGGTGAAGCTATGTGGCTTCACGGATGCAGATTGGGCAGGGAGCCCAACGGACAGAAAGAGCACATCTAGAGGGATCTTCAGTATCGGGTCGATAATAGTTTCTTGGTACAGAAGGAAGCAGAGATCCGTGGCACTCAGTTCAGCAGAGGCCGAGTATATGGCAGCGAGTTTGGCTGCATGCGAGGCTATATGGATGAGGAAGATCCTGGTCGGGTTGTTCGGGTCACACTTGGAGCCTACTGTGATTTATTGTGATAACCAAAGTTGCATTAAACTGTCAGCTAATCCAATATTTCATGATAGATCCAAACACATCGACATCAGGTACCATCATATCAGAGATTGTGTGCAACAGAGAATCATGTTACTTTCATACATTCCCACGGAGGATCAAGATGCTGATATCTTGACGAAGGCGCTCACCAGGAGCAAATTCGAATACCACAGAGGTAGGATAGGGGTTGCATATAATCCATATCTTGTTGAGATGGAGTGTTGAAAATGCAACAAGATGATGGAGCTTAGTGAAAAGAAGTCGCCTTCACTAAGTGGGCCCGCAGGCTATTTTTGTTGCAAAGTCTATTTTTAGACTATGTCTATTTTTAGACATATGGATCATGGTCTATGAGTTGCAGGATGCTATTTGTGGATGGTTGGTCAAGTTGGTAAAAATAGATAGACCTCTATTTTTAGACATTGGGCGAAGTCTATTTTAAGACTACCAGTCTAAAAATAGATCGGTCAAATATTATTAGCCCTTAATAATATTTGGACTATAAACATTATCTTATCCTCTTGGAGCAATTCAGTTTGATGCTTGGATGTGGCACATGCAGCTGACAGAAGGAAATACACTTTTCCTAGGGGTTAGTTGAGCTATTGCATGGTTGACTTTAGTTAGAACTCATGTGGCAGAGTTTGGTGGAGTTGATGAGACAGTTGGTGGAGTTGTGTTCGGTTTAACTTAGTTGAACTAGTTGTATTTAGTCTAACTGATAAATACACCAGTGATGAGTGGTGTGAATTAATTATTAATTAATTCACTAATTATTAACTCATAAATCAACTAAAGAATACATCAGTTAACTGCAATGCATGGACAGTTCAGTGGAGACCAGTGTTAGAGGTGGGTGAAAGGGTGAGTCTACTATCAGTTGTGACTATAGCTGTGCATGAGATTTGCACACACATTGATTGAGATTGCCAATGAGAATTGCGCAGTACAAGCCAATGGGATTCGAACTTGGATCTCATCATTATTCATCTTGGATTGGGCAGTAGAGGCAGGCAGACTTGTGGAGGAGATTTGAACTTGTGACTTGTTCTATATCTGAGCTAGTTTGTGTGTAGCATGTGAGATAGTGCTGAGAGCTGTGAGGAGCTTTGTGCTATGTATTGTTACATGTTCTCTATCATTATAATATACAGATAGTTGGGGGTTTTCAGCTGTAAGCTTTCCCCATTACATATTGTGTTATATGTGTGCTTGATTATGTTTTAATGTGTGCATGCGACTGCTTCTATTTCCGCAAATTGATGATCAATTGTAGAAGAGGTTATGTATTATGCATGAAGCTTAAATAGTGTGTAATCAGGATAATCTCAATGAATAATTAAGCTATTATTCAAATTTCTACATCTATGGGGAAATTTTTACTATAAAACAAACAGTTTCCCCCTTGGTGAGAGCCCAAACAGAAACCAAGCAGCGGAACAAGCAGCTGAAGGAAGCCTCAGCCTCCTTGGACAGAATGATATATTGGATGGTTTGGTACCCCCAGGGTCCCTAAAAACTACCAAAGAAATACTGGATCCACACACAAGATGCCAAGGTCTAGATCCATATTAAAATGCAGTCTAAAGATAAGCTATCCAAGGACCTAGATAAGGTGATGTCTGCATACGAGCATCTGATCAACGACATCGATTCAATGCATGTCCTACATCACATTCCATCACTGGGTGCATTGGACGAGGAAAATACATGGTAACATGTGAATTAGGAGATCCAGGCATTTTTGCAGCCCATTAAGCAAGCCGCTGCCACTTCCGATCTCACAGCATCACAAGAGAACCTGGGCAAGTTTCTTGTCACACCAGTTTGGATCTACACCAAGTTCACCTCCCTGTCCAACCTGGTCACGCAAAAGAGAGAGACTTTAATCCAAATTCCTTGGAGTGCCTCCATCGGTTGAGAGAAGAAGTTCCTTTGATTTCCCTCATAGCGGCAGATTATCATGCTTAGCATAACTTCCTCAAAGAACAACAAGTTGATGCCCCTGACCTCACAATCACATGCACATCCTCATGATTAGGTGGCAATAGATCGCTGGTCGCATTTGGCAAAAGGTTGCATTTCCTAGCTGGGTCGCAGGTCGCACCTCGTAGTTTGGTCATAGGTCGCAACTCTCATTCAGGTCGCAAGGTAGCTCAACAGTTGGGTAGGCGAAAAGTCAGGAAGCCCAAAGGGAGAATTTTGGTCTATAAAAATCCCTCTAGGAAGATTGTAAAGGATCTTTTTTTTGGGGACTCAGGATTTAGAGAGCATTGTATTGAAGGATAACACTCTTTTGCACATGAATATAGATACTTGTCAAAACTCCTTTTGGATCTGATGTGTTTTGCTGTGCGAACACTATGAGTATTTCTTATACAGTTTCAAACATCTTTTGATTAATGAAGCTGCACTTTTAATGGCAGAATTTATGCATTATAGTTCTCTGTACTTGTGTTAATGATGTTCAGTTCATTTCGCTTTCTTAATGGATGTTAATGAATTTTTTTATTAGCATTTGTATTATCATTTAAATCTTTCAGGAAGTGAAGGGTGTTTTTCGCCATAAAGAATTGTTTCTTTTATGGTCACAACAGCCTACAAGCATGACCCCAATGATGTGTTGTTAACAACACTTCCTTCGGTGTTTATGCTTTATTATTCGTCTCTCTATGCATAGTGTTATATACGTGTTTAACTCATCAATCATGTATCTTGTATCATTTGAATAAGTGTGTGTTCGCAGGTTCATTGAGTTATTTTGAGACCAAAGGAAAGGAGACTTAAGTGGTAGCTGGACCCACACCCCGGACAGGATCCCTATTACAAATGGTTTAGAGTCTAGTTGGGACTTTCAACCGGGGAGATCCCCTGCTGTTGGCCGAACAAAGTTTCTCGTCAACAAAATTGGCACTAGAAGGAGGGCTTGAATGGAATCCTCCCAGCACATGAGCAATATTCTATCACAAACTCCCCAAGGGGAGGTCATAAACGAAGATACTATTCCTCCCCTTTTGGAAGATGTTCAAGGGGAGGAGGCTCCATATTATGAAATCACCAGAGAGCAGTTGAGAGCCCTGCGCCCAGTTGCCCACAATCTCATCATGGATTTTTGTTTCACCCCAATCATGAATTTCTTGACCCATACTAGGACCCCTGCTGATAACCTCACTCGTAACGGTGCTCTGGTGAGTTCCATACCTCAGTTGGTAAATTTTATGGTTGAAGACCTCACCATTGCTGTCCAAAATAACGAACCGATTCCTGAGCTCCAAGGGGGCGAAGAGGAGGAACCTGGCATGAGTGAAATCCATCCTACCCTCAGCCTAATCAAACCCAACATAAAAACAACCAATTCCGCCCCACACCTGGGGGGGGGCGAGGGAAATAGAGGCCGAGGGAATGAAGGCGAGGGAAATAGAGCCCGAAAAAATGAAGGTGAGGGGAATGGAGGCCGAGGGAATAGAGGTAGGGGAGATAGAGGTCGTGGCCAAGGACACCGTGCCGTCCACCACCGTTAAAACCAAAATAGGCCACCTATCTGCAATTGGGGATATCTTGGAAATATGGCCAACCGTGAGGGATATCAAGACGAACACTCTCACCATGGGGGAGAAGCATCTGTGTCAGGCACAGGGAGTGAATCTAAACCTGAGATCAGGCACCACGAGCATGCCAGGAAGGTGCAACCACTTGCCTGGATGGCCCAGTCCCCATTAGATATTTTGGGCCCCCTCCATGACATGCCTAGGCACCCTGAGAAGCATCTCCCCAAGTTTGACCCCGAGAAAGGCATGTTGGCCGAGGATCATATAAGCAGCTTCTATCTTTCTCTGCAAATTATGAGAGTTCAAACAGATGACGTTGCTTGTCGCCTTTATCCGCACACTCTTGAAAAAAAAGCAGCCACCTAGTACCGCTCCCTCCCAAGTGCCTCCATAACGTCATGGGACCAATTCCATCGCGCGTTCTTGCAAAAATTTTCAGAGGAAAAAACCCCTTCCATGCTCCTCACGAAGTTAAGCACCATTAAATGCCATAAGAAATAAAAGGTCAGGGATTTCAATCAGTGCTTTGCTACCATTCTACAAAATTTTCCCCCAAAATTAGCGTTGGATGACTCCATTACCATAGACTACTATACAAAAGCTCTCCCCAGGGATATTGTTGTCTTCGTAAAACGTGAAGCTCGGGCCACCCTTGCGGAAAATTACGTGTCCGCCCTCACTATAGAAAGGGACATGCTTTCTATAGGAGCCATCAATCACGAAGGGAGAGATGACCACAAACCAACCGCGAAGAAAAGTCAGTCCTCCACACCTAAGACCACGGATAAGGATAAGGATGCTTTTGACTTTGAGAGTATAGCAAAGACCCTTAAGCTATTGATAAACGAAATCTTTGACCTGAAGAGAAAGGGCATAGAATCTATGACTGGAACTAAGGCGCAAAAGCCCTTTTTTAGAAAGAGTAACCCCAACACCAGCCGACCTCCATCTAACCCAAACACTGTTCTCAATGTGGAAGAAATAGGAAAATATAACTTTTGTTCTTTCCACCAGGCTGCCCACTCTGAAAAAACTTGCCCACAATGGATTGGAAGCATGACCACAGTATTAAATCACCTTCTGGATGATCAAACCCCAGGGGATGCAGGGGAGGATGATGTTTCTGACCATGAAGAATATTTCCCCCCTAATGAAGAACCGGGGTCCTTTGTTCTTGCGTTTGACATAATCCATGAGGAGAACAATTTTACCGTCACTGATATCAATATGGAAGACAATCCTAAGGTTAAACCCATATGAAATTATAGCCTTAGAAGAAAGGAACGGTCCCCGAACAGTCCTTTGAAGAGAAGAAAAGGGCTTTCTTAAGGAAAATTCTTCCCCCTGGGAATGAACAACAAGTTGTTCCTGAGAAGCCCACGAATAAAAACACCCAAGTAAATCAAAAGAGCAAGATCCCGGTGGGGTCCCCCAAAGCCACTACTGAGCCTAGTCCTCAATCTAATTCTAGTTATAACATTGTTGAGGACATGAAAAAAACTAGAGCCAACATCTCCCTCTACGAGCTTGCTCGCATCACCAATCAATGAGAACTTATTCTCAAAGCCTTCGCCAATACCTCAACTACTAATCCTGTGAGAAATACATCTACGCAAGCTAGTCCAAGTGTTCAGTCTATTGTAAATTCCATCAATGCAAATTCCAGGGGATCCACTCCTCCCTTCCTCTTATCATTTGAGATTTTTAACTTCAACGTCCATAACTGTCTAGTTGAATCTGGCGTGTCCACAAATGTCATGCCCCTATTTGTTTGTAAGAAGCTAAACATCCACCCAGAGAAAACTGATGTGAGAATCATCCAACTTGACAGATCGCAAGTGCCAGCTATAGGAGAGTTTAATAATGTCATCATCCACCTTTCGTCTGACTCTAGATTCCACCAATGTATAGACATTGTAGTCGTAGACATCGCAGAAGCCTATAGCCTATTTCTTAGTAGATACTGGCCTAGCAAGCTGCAAGGGTATTTTGCCACCGACTGGTCTCACCTGTGGCTTCCTTACAAGGGCCAGAACAACCAAATTAGGGTTGAAAGTGAACCTTATATGAAATATATTGTGACTGATTTGGATGCTACTAACGAACCTGTCAAATTTTCCCAGGAAGAGCTTGGCATGTGTTTCTTGGAGGCCATTTTTGGATGTTACCATCCTCCTCAGTCTCCAGTAGGTCCCGAGATCCAGTCAGAACTAACACTCATCACAGAAGACCGAGCTACCCCCGTCTCGTGCCAAGCCAAAATCCCTCCCAAACCTACAACTCCAGAGGAGCCATAAAACGACGTGTGGACCTTGTATTACGACGGTTCTAAGACCCATGACGGAGCTGGCACGGGCTGCATCCTGTTGGATCCTCAAAATAACAAGTTCTTCATTTCGTGTCGGCTAGAGTTCCAGTGCACCAACAATACTGCTGAATATGAAGCTTTAGTCCTCGGACTCAAGAAGGCACTAGACTTAAAGGTAAGATGCTTACAAGTCATCGGAGACTCTGAGATCATTACTCGGTAGGTACATAATACCATTCATTGTTTGTCTCTGCACTTAAAAGCTTATCAACAAGGGGTATGGCATCTTATTTCTGCTTTTGATGCGTTTGGAATCAAATCTATCCTTAGATTGCATAATGCAACAGCTGATACTATGGCTAATGCTGCTACTAGATTTACCCCTATGAGGGATGGCTTTTCTATTGAAGTTATGTATAGACCCTCCGTGCCAGATAATATTACTAATTTACATGTCTTTGATGATGACCAATAGATATTGGAATTCATGCTCAACATTGAAGTATTCAAATATGCGGTAATAGATGAGGTGGATCATGATAAAGCTTTGTAGGAAGAGCATGATAAACACAAGGAAAACACCATGCCCAAGGGAATAGTGTCACTGGAAAATCTCTTTGATCTACAAAACCATTTTCGCGGGCCCCAAAATACCAAAGTACGAAGTTCCACCTTGGCACATCAGCAGGTAAACTTAGGATCAGATGAGGACCCAAAGTTCATCAACCTTGGGAAAGACTATTCCAACCAGGAGATGCAGGCTTTCACCCAACTATTCCGGAAGTATTGAGACGTATTTGCTTGGATGTACGATGATTTACGTATGTACCATACTCGGATTATTCAGCACGTGATACCCATGAAGGAAGGAGTGAAGCCTTTCCAACAAAAGCTCAGAAAAGTGCATCCTACATTGGAACTGATGATTCAGAAAGAACTTAAGAAGCTTTTGGATGCATGCATCATCTTCAAAGTTCTCCACTCCACTTGGGTGTCAAATTTGGTCCCGGTACGGAAGAAGTCTGGCGAGATCCGTTTGTGCGTGGATTTCTGGAATTTAAATCGGGCCTCAGACAAAGACAATTACCCGGTGCCTCCTATGGAACAAATATTGCAAGCTGTGTCCAGATCCGAGATTTTCTCCTTATTGGATGGATTCTCTGATTACAACCAAGTGCTGGTAGTTGAGCCAGACAGATTGAAAACTACTTTTCAGACCAAATGGGGAACGTTCACTTTCATACACATGCCCTTCGGATTAATAAACACGGGGGAAACTTTCCAATGGGCCATGGACATAGATTTCCATGGTTTGATAGGACAGAGCATGGTAGTCTATTTGGATGACGTCACCATGTTTTTGAAACACCGGGGTGATCATTTACGCCACCTCAAGCAAATTTTTGAAAGGTACATGAAATACAGGATCTCACTCAACCCGAAGAAGAGTGTTTTCGCCGTGGCAGAAGGCAATTTGTTGGGCCACATTATAACTAAGCATGACATTGTTGTAGATCATGAGCGGGCAAAATCCATTGCCCAGATTCCACCCCCTAGCAGTAAAAAGGCTATGCAATCTTTCCTTTGGAAAATCAATTTTGTACGTAAATTCTTATCGGATTTTGCCCAAATAGTCAGGCCTTTGCAGGGGATGATCAAGAAGAATGCGATTTTCAAATGGAATCTGCCAGAGAAGGAGGCTTTCAACAAAATCAAGCAAGCTATAGTTGAAGCACCATCCCTCCAAAGTCCATATTTTAGCAGAAGCTTTATCCTGTATACTTTCACTTCAGATTCATCACTTGCAGTTGTCCTCACGCAGAAAGACAACAACAATGATGAACGGTCTATATCCTTCATGAGTACTAGTTTACAGGGAGCTGAATTGAATTACCCTGAAATCAAGAAGCAGGCTTATGTATTCTACAAAGCAGTCAATAATTTCAGGCCATACATCTTGAAAAACTATGTCACAGTTTTCGTCCCCCACCCAGCTGTCCGCTCACTATTCGTACAGCAAGAGCTAGGTGAGAGACGAGGCAACTGGGTGGCATGCCTTCAAGAGTATGACTTAGATTTTAAACCAGTGCACACTGTCAAAGGACAAGGACTATGCCAAATGGCTGCAGAGGCTGCAAGCTCACATGGAGTTGAAGAAGAGTGTTGGGAATAGGAAATCGACATGTATCAGAGTGACCATGCACCTCAACAGAGAAATCCTTCTTGGTACTCTAACATTTTGGGATATTTGGCCCATGGAATCTTGGACCCTGTTTTGACTGCTCAGCAGAAATGTGCAATAAAGCTTAAGGATGCATCTTACCAGTTGATCCAGTGTAAGATTTTCAAGAAAAATCACAATGGAGTTCTGTTACGTTGCCTGGAACATGATGAAGCACAGAACATCTTGACCGAACTGCAAAATGGACCAGTTGGAGGGCATTTTATAGGCGATACCACCGCCCACAAGATAATGCACGCATGATACTATTGGCCAACCCTTTTCAGAGATGCACATGCGTATGTCCAGAAGTGCACTCAATGCTAGAAGTTTGCAAATCAGGAAGCGCAGCCAGCCGCTCCCCTACAGTCAGTGGCAGTGGAGGAACCCTTTCAACAGTGGGGTTTGGACGTGATTGGTGAAATCCTACCTCACTCCTCCAAGCAACACTAGTATATTCTCACTGCTACTGATTTTTTCACCAGGTGGGTCGAAGCAGTACCTTTATGCCAAATCAATGATCAAGAGGTAATAGAATTTTTCACTCATTCTATCATCACCAAGTTCAGCATTCCAACTTCCTTGGGTTTTGATAATGCAACTTACTTTTCATATTTTAAATTGTATGATTTTTCTCTGGAAAATGGCATTGTGCTTAAAAATTTTGAAAATTATTATCCCCAAGGAAACGGGTTAGCCAAGTCAACTAATAAAAACCTTATCCACATCATTAAGAAGACTCTACTGTCCCACTAGCGAAACTGGCATAACGCCCTTCACAACGCTCTTTGGGCCGACCGTGTCACGCCCAAATCCTCACTCGACACCTCCCCATATTTTCTAGTGTATGGAAAAGAAGCAGTTCTTCCTCCCCATTTATCTCTCACTGCCCTTCAGTTGTCCCAAGAAAGCCATGGTACCCCATGCCCCACCTTGCAGACCCAGATCGACACACTATTGAAGTTGGAGGAAGAAAGGCAAAAAACCCGGGAAAATTTTTCCATCCAGCAAAGTCAGATCAAGAGATGGTTTGATAAAAAATCCGCAGGGAGTAAAAATTTTGAAGTAGGAGACCTATTCCTTAAGTGGGATAAAGCTCATGAAGAAAAGGGAAAACATTCCAAATTCCAAGCACTGTGGACATGTCCATTCCAGGTCAAGGAGAAATTGGGTTCCCACACGTTTAGACTGAAAACTCTTGAGGGAAGAGTCAAGGTCCTCCAGGTGAATGGGAATGACCTCAAAAATTACTTCACTTAGTATCCCTTAGAGGGCTTTCCTACCACTGTACCATAGTTTTCTGCTTTCGTTTCACGTCAAAAAAAAAAAAAAAAAAAAAAAAGACGGAAGGACTTGTCGGAGCCATAGAATTGGCACACTGCACTAGGTTCTGTGCTAATGGGAAGCCTTTCCTGAAATAAACGAAGTTGGAAAAATCTTGCTTGTAATTGGCACCCAAATGTATTACATGACCTAGCTCAAGCCACCAAGCGTGGGAAGCTCACCTAGCAAGTTTGAAAGGGTGTCTGCGAAAAGAAAGTTCGATACAACGATGACTAGATCGAAAGGGAATAGAGTTAACTGCAGGTGACGTCAGGACATCCGGGAAAAACAAAAGTCCTCATATCAGACCAAGAGCAACCTCTCTGCAAGTAAAATAAGTCAGGATCCCTCATCTACCCAGGAAAAAAAATTTCCCCTCTCAAATAAGTGCCATGAGCACATCTAAATAAGTGCCTTAGGCACATTCAAAATAAGTGAAATAGAACACCAATAAAGGGTAAAGGATTGAGAAAGGCTTCCTGCGCAGAGAGGTGATGTGACGACTCCGACGGGGTACTGACCAGGCTCGCTGGCAGTGGAGCAACGTTCATGACTCCTAGGCTGTGACTCCACCAGGACCGAGAGGTTCGCAGGCAGTAGAGCAACATGATGAGGAAAAAATAATCGTACCGGACCCTGTGGCTGCCTGAAGTTCTCCAACCCTTTCAGTCTGGAAACCTGAAGCAATGAAACTTGGTTAATCAGCACCCAAACAAGCTAGCAGGCCAAGCAACCTCACAAGGTGCCAAAGGCAAGGTCTTGGGGACCTTAAGGTGAAAAGAACAGCTAGTGAAGGCCCCTCCCTCCCCCATCAAGGAAAACCATCAACAGAGACTCTGAGTCCGACTAGTGAATTGCCATTTGTTGTAGCCTCTACATCACCCTCCAAAAAATTCACACTTTAAAAATTTTTTTGGAGCCCCTTGGGCATAAAGAAAATTTAAGTTAAGATCCGGGAGGGTTAAGTCGATGAGTCACAGATTTCTGAATTTATGGAAAACCACGACCCTACGAACTTGCGACCCCGCAACCCCGAGGTCACAAGGTCGCAAGGTCGTGAGGTCACACCTCCCTTAGACCACCGCATAATGCGACCCCGCGCCCTCATTAATGGCCAGCACGTGCGACCTTTTTATATATAGAAGGTCGCCAGGTTGCATTATGCACATTCAAGGGATAGAAAAGAACGCCTCTAACAGGTCATCTGGAGCGCGATTTTCCCGGGTAAGTTGCTATTTTCCTCCTGCTATTTCCTTTTATGGTTTTTCTTGCCTAATTTTCCTTTCCTCAGCCTTTAAATTCCCCCCTGTCTTGGCCATTTTTTTCATTTGAGACTTAGAACTTCCCCCTTTTGGCTCAGACATTCACCCTGTTTGCATAAATTTATCACTGTTCTCATCCAGACTCTCATGGCCTGTCTCCTACTCCAAAAGCTCTCCCCTTGCTTTTTCTTGGCCCACTCAGCCTTGTAATTTCAAATTTAGAGGGAATTAGGCTTCACGTGGCATGCGCCAAACCCCGACAAGCCCTAGCGTGACTTGCGACCCGCACGACCCTGTGACCCAGTCGCTGAGTCGCCAGGTCGCAAATCACCCTTCAGTCTGTTTTCTCATGACTTCGCGACTTAGCGACCTTGCGACCTGGTTGCAGGTCACAGAGTCACTCTCCCATCAGTTTTTCTAGCATTTGTGACCCCGCGACCTGGTCGCAAAGTCACAAGGTCACACTTCCATCGATTTTCCCACAACTAGCAACCCAACGACCTCGCGACTTGGTCGCAAGGTCACAAAGTCGCAAAATCTTCGAAAATATCGACATTAAGACCTTTGCGACCCTACGACCTAGTCGCAGGTTTCTAATTCTACTCTTCCTGTGTCCCCAGATGAAATAATTAATAGTTGTACCTAGGTTTGTATTATCATGGCATCTTTCTTATCCTGGGACTCTTTCATGAACATGACAGGTGAATTCGAAGCAGACTTATAGTGTATCCCTCTCCCCTTAGATTCAAGCGACATGGGACCTCCAGAGTCTTGAAAAAATGACAAGAGCCTGGAAGTAGAGGACGTAGATATGGATATACCAATGTCCCCACCCTCGATCTACAGAGATACCCTGTGCACATTTGCCAAAGCGGATAGCATGTGTTGGTACCAAGTGTACCAAGAGTTCGCTCAATAGGAATTCCTAGAGGACCTCCCTAATTGGGAAGTATACATACAGGTCAAAAGGTCAAAGCTTCATCTTGTAGGTGCCCATCCAGCTATATTCCCATGCGCGAAAGTTATAGAATGGATTATACAGAACACTGACCCCAAAAAGTTTGTGATCAGGGATAGTGAAGGCAAGGCTTTTGCGACTCTCAAAGGCTCAGATTCTCATGTTTACTATTCATTACCTGAACGATATAAGGACTTCACAGAATATTGGGCCATTGCCCAAGAATTCCCCATAATATACACTCTAGAAAAGTGGTGGGAGGAGCCTGAGAAATTCAAGGCCAAGAAGGATCAATAATATCCAATGGCAGGCCTTAGGAAAGTGTTTAAATTAGTCACTGTTATGCTTTGTAGATTGTACAGGTGCCCCGATGCCACCATCTTCAGCGGCACATGCGCAACCCTCATGGATTATGTCATGGTGCACAACGTTTGTTTCAACTGGGCCAGCATACTGGTGGCCTCTCTTCATACAAACATATCCTCAGCATTGGTACCAGATGATGGATTGCCTTCTGAATTCTACATGGCCTCTTACTTGTTGGATGTTATTTGTTTGAGGTGCCATTTTGAGGGGTGGGTGCACAACTGGGATCCAAAATAGACCCGTCCAATCCACTTACAGACCAAAGTATTTTGGGATTCCAGATATAAGCAGGACATAGATCCGATCTCTCAAGTTTTCATCCCAACTCTCTATAGAAAATTGTTCATCCAAGACACTCCTTGCATGTCTTGGCAAGCCATGGAGACGCTAGGCAAGGTGGCGCATTGGTTCCCACTTGCCAAGTACACATTCATTCAAGTTTTTGGCTCGTACAAGGCTCCCCATGCTATGCCCCGATATGTTACAGATAAAATGCTCATTCAAGAGGTCTGTTTCTAGATGTATTATGGTTTCTCTAGGGTCCTGACCAAGGGTAAGAAGAAGATGTGGCCTACGCTACCCCTCACTATCGGTACCTGCACGGTCAAAGATTTTAGGGAGGTAGAGGAAGAAGTAGAAGAGATGAAAAGTTACCACCTTGGGGCATTAGACCACCAGACATATGACCTAGAAAGAATAGTCCCTGATCACTGCAAACGGGCTAAGTTCAAATGGAAATACCAGCACACGGAATGCCCGGGCGAAGATGAAAGAAGGATTTCATATAATGCAGACAGGCAGCTTGCTGCGGGGACGTGGTCTGATCAAGAAGACCCAGATGACCAAACATTGGAGGACAGAAGCCGTGAATTAGGAGGCGCTTTTTCTTCTCTGGCTAAAAGGCCTCAAACTAGTACAGGGCACAACACTTCTACCCAACAGAAAGGACTAGAAGCCAAAGCCCAGCAAGAAATGGAGAAGAAGATGAAAGAAGATGAAGATAAGCGCAAAAGGAGTCTGAGGTCGGAACAAAAGAAGAAGCAGGAAGAAGAGGACAGGAGAAAAAAGGAGGAACAAGAGGTGGAAGCTGCAGCGGAACGGAAACTAAAGAAATAATTAGATCAAGTGGAAGTCGAACGTTAGAAGAAAGCAGAACAGGTAGCAGCTACATCAGCTGAACGTAAAAGGAAAGCCGAACTAGAAGCAATGCCAGAAGCAGAGCACAGACAGAAAAGAGAACATGAAAAGGCAGAAGTCGAACGCCTTCAGAAGGAGGAGGAAGAAAAGAAAAGAAAAGAAGAGGAGGATAGAATTCTAGAGAACATGGAGGCATCTCCCCAGGGCGCAGGATCACAAACAGAGCTACCACCCCTCGAGGTACCTGTAGTCAATACACGCGCTACACTCTCCGATGTGAGTTCCTACGAAGGGAAAGAGGAGGAGGTATTCGATCTCACCAAGCTCACATATGATCAGTTCTCTTTCAAGATCCGATAGGAGAAAAGAAGAGGCCTGACACGAAATCCTTCTGCCTCATCCACAGTCGCAACAGAGAAAGACATAGTCTTAGACATTAGGACTAACCATGTGATGATAGCATCATCCGGCACAGCTTTCGCCGCGGCCACAGAGGAGAATGTAAACAAAATGAGTAGAGAGATCTTCTCTCTACAAAATAGGTTACAAGAAGCAGAGCAGAGGGAGGCAAGGGTAGAGCAGGAAAAGATAGCATTGAGAGAAGAGATTCAGCAACTCCAAGACAAACCTGCCCCTATAAATGAGGTACCGCTCACCGTCCAAAGGGAGTTGGATATATTAGAGGCCACCATGAGACAATTCAATGGGGAAATGTTTACTATAAAACAAACAGTTGCCCCCTTGGTGAGAGCCCAAACAAAAACCAAGTAGAGGAACGAGCAGCTGAAGGAAGCCTCAGCCTCCTTGGACAGAATGATAGATTGGATGGTCTGGTACCCCCAGGCTCCCGAAAACCTGCCAAAGAAAGACTGGATCCACACAAAAGATGCCAAGGTCCAGATCCAGATTAAAATGCAGTCTAAAGATAACCTATCCAAGGACCTAGCTAAGGTGATGTCTGCATATGAGCATCTAATCAGCGGCATTGATTCAATGCATGTCCTACATCACATTCCATCATTGGGTGCATTGGATGAGGAAAAGACATGGGAATAGGTGAATCAGGAGATCCAGGCATTTTTACAGCCAATTAAGCAAGTCGCTGCCACTTCCGATCTCACAGCATCACAGGAGAACCTGGGAAATTTTCTTGTCGCACCAGTCTGGATCTACACCAAGCTCACCTCCCTCTCCAACCTGGTCACGCAGAAGAGAGAGACTCTAATCCCAAACGCCTTGGAGTGTCTACATCGGTTGAGAGAAGAAGTTCCTTTGATTTCCCCAATAGCGGTAGATTATCATGCTTGGAAAAAATTCCTCAAAGAACAACAAGTTGATGCCCCTGACCTCACAATCGCGCGCACATCCTCATGATTAGGTTGCAGTAGATCGCTGGTCGCATTTGGCAATAGATCACAGGTCGCATTTCCCAGCTGGGTCGCAGGTCACACCTCACAGTTTGGTCGGAATTCGCAACTCTCATTCAGGTCGCAGGGCAGCTCAACAGTTGGGCAGGCGAAAAGTCAGGAAGCCGAAAGGGAAAATTTTGGTCTATAAAATCCCTCTAGGAAGATTTTAAAGGATCTTTTTTTGGGGGACTCAAGAGTTAGAGAGCACTGTATTGAAGGATAACACTCTTTTGCACATGAATACAGATACTTGTCAAAACTCCTTTTGTATCTGATGTGTTTTGCTGTGCGAACACTATGAGTATTTCTTATACAGTTTCAAACATCTTTTGATTAATGAAGCTGTGCTTTTAATGGCATCATTTATGCATTATAGTTCTTTGTACTTGTGTTAATGATGTTTAGTTCATTTCACTTTCTTAATGGATGTTAATGACTTTGTTTATTAGCATTTGTATTATCATTTAAATCTTTTAGGAAGTGAAGGGTGTTTTTCGCCATAAAGAATTGTTTCTTTTATGGTCACAGTAGCCTACAAGCATGACCCCGATGATGTGTTGTTAACAACACTTCCTTCAATGTTTATGCTTTATTATTCATCTAGCTATGCATAGTGTTATATACGTGTTTAACTCATCAATCATGTATCTTGTATCATTTGAATAAGTGTGTGTCCGTAGGTTCATTGAGTTCTTTTGAGACCAAAGGAAAGGAGACTTAAGCGGTAGCCGGACCCACACCCCAGACGAGATCCCTATTCCAAATGGTTTAGAGTCTAGTTGGGACTTTTAACTGGGGAGATCCCCTACTATTGGTCGGACAAAATTTCTGGTCAACAAATTCCATAGCACAACTTCGTCACACACACATAACCTTATGAATACAACTTTGTTTCCATATGTGAATTGTTGTACTTCATAAAAGGGATAGAACCACCTCAAACCAATCATCAAGTCATAATGTTTTATGGTGAAAATCGTTCAATAAGTCACCCAATTTCAACAAATAAATTCCTCCAATACATATGGAGACTTATTTATTAACCTAATTCTAGAGGGATTTTACTAGATGGTTCTTTGTATCATTGCAACAAATTATGCCAAGTTCTACAACTAATAGGTAATATTAGTTAAGATTTACAACTTCAATTTTGAGGAGCCCAAGGCAAATTTTCAAATTGTCCCTTCTTTATTTCTTCATCTAAAGAATAAGAGTAGGTCTTCATGTAAAAAAATTCTCTGATATCAACTTGATACTGTACACTATCACTACATTATGAAAAAATAATATTTAAGCTTCCAAACAATATAAAAAATGAATTTACAAAAAATTCATAAAAATTAGTGAGATTATGTGGGGAGAAATATCAGGTTTGAGATTTCATTAAATAGAAAACTCCTTACAACTATAATATGCATAACATGAAGCTCAATTCCAACTAACAACTATGACCCAACAACACTACCACAAAGACCAACACCCTCATAGTTTTAAGCAGAAGAATAAATAATATAGCTTGAGGAAATACATATGTTTTACATCGCCTTTGTTCATATCTAATATTACATTAATTTTCAAATATAGGAATATGGAGGCCAATAAAAAGTAGATGATGATTCATTATGATTGTCAAGATCCCTTCATAAATTCTTGTTGAGTTGTCCACGTATGCCAACTAATTTGTGCGTGACGACAACCAAATGCATGTGCCTAGGGTGCCTAGGTTGTGTGACAAAGTCTATACACAAGTAAATTCTTGAATAGTTCAATTAAGAAACAACGTTGGAATTGTGTGACAATATAGAAGAACATCTGACACATTTTTAGATTTCCAATCTAATTCACATTGAAGATAACCAATGCAACAAGGGCTCGTAATTAGGAAACCTTCTAGGATGAACTCTCTAGAGTGACTCCTACAACTATGGATTTCATTGATCTTTGAATATTTTCTAGATCATCTATCCACAAAAATGAGGGAAGCTTTAATTTCCATTTAGCTTGTCAGACTCATGAGATTACCCTAGATAGGTAGAGTGCATAAAATAGAAAATTAAGGTAGATTGAATTGATCTCCTATGTAAACCTTTCTCTCAATATGTCAACCCCGTAAAAATGAAATGAGTCTGAATATATGTCATGATTGGTACACTTCTCAAAATGTGATTTTGGAGTTGGTTAACCCCTTAAAATTTGGTGAGGATAAGAAAACAAAAAATAATGAATGTTTATAAAGTTTATCAGAAACTTTAGCAACATTCCAAGGAAAATAACAAGGTTTTTGATGCTTTCAACAACAAATTATTTCCTTTTCATTCAAATATAAAATGAATTTATCAAGTTTGATGGCTTGAAAGGATCTTACGAGGGTGATGAAAATTTTGGAGAAGCTATAAAAATTTGTTTTCAAGAAGTTATTTCTTGACCATTTCATCTGGAATATACTTATTTCAAGTCCCAGAAACATTCCATTCAACATGCTATTAACCATGCTACCTGTTGGGTCTAATTAAGATGGTTTCTAGCCACCTGAGGCTGAGTAGGTTGAGTTATATGTACATTCACCACTTTTGGAGGAATATTTTACTGAAGTGATAAGTTTGTAAAATAACCTAGTCGACCTTAATATGGAACATGATGTAAACACATGCACTAGATATATTTATTCTATTGGAGGGAGTAATACAACACTACAAACGATTAAAAAGAATAGACTAATGTCTTTGCCTTTAGTGACAAATCTTATTATCTGGTCTACTGTTGTCTTGCATATGTTTATCTATGACCTTTGTTTAAAAGAGACAAAGATACGAAGGTGATGATTTTGTAAAATACTCTAGTCTACCTTAATAGGAAAAATGATATGGACACATATAGTATCTTTTATCACTTGGATTTAAACTCAAGCTAAAGAAGGCAATTCCGAGGTAACCACAAACCACGCTTAGCCAAGTAGCTAGCCCTACTAGGCAAGGATAGGGCTCTCTCTGTAAGGATCACAACCAAGATGGATAAATAAAGAAGATATTAGGCTAGGTATAGTAGCTCAGGGTTTTGATTTTGATTGTATAGGGTTTTGTTGGATCACAAGGAGTCAAACAGTCAGGGCAAGGGAAATTAGGTCAAAATTTGCAGGGTGTTCTATGGGGCAAGGTAGGAAAAGTGATTTAGCACTTTAGGATTTCAAATGGGTGGGATGATCAACATAGGTGAGGATATAGAAATAGCATGGTGCAATCATGGGTTCTTTCTAAACTGAAGAAATTATAAACTGTGAATGTCTACCCAAAACAAAGCATATGAGAATGGATTTTGCTTATCTAACTTGCATAAATTCACTTAGAAGTTATGAAATGATGAATAAACTTAAAAATACATTTCAACACATGAAAACAAAAGAGAAACTGAACTAAACTCCATATCACAGGGAACCCATAAAAATAGCTACAAATTTGATTAATATTCCTGCTCATAATTGATATAAAGTGTGTCTCATTAGGGGAATTTTGAGGTAAAAAATGGGCCTCCTACGGAAATTATAAAATAATAGTGGAAATAATAAAATAAGATTTGATGACATCATCAAATTTTAGAGGGAAAAATGAAAAAAAAAAAAACTTTTTCAACTCATATTTTTAACTTATCTCCCCAAGTTTTTACTCAAAGTTTGAGCGGGAGTACTCGTTGGATGAAAAATTTAATTCCTCATCCAAGGAGTACCCATGTTGCATACTTTCGATGGGTCTTGCTACACGAAAAATGAGAAATATATGAAAAACGTGATTCTAATCACGTTTTTTTTTAATGTATTTATCATTTTTCATGTAGCAGGGTCCATCGAAAGTATGCAACATGGGTACTCATTGGATGAGGAATTAAATTTTGCATCCAATGAGTACTCGCACTTGAAATTTGAGTAAAAAATTTGGGAGATAAGTTGAAAATACAAGTTGTAAAAGTAGTTTTATTATTTTATTATTTTTTAATCTTTTTACCCTTTTACTTAAAAAATGGTGAATCATCTCCCATGGTTGACATCATCACGTTAAATCCTATTGGTTCTTATAAAGTTTATTTTTGTTGTACATTTTTCTTAGGAGGCCCATTTTAGACCTCAAAAATCCCCTAATGCTTCAAAAGCCAAGCATCCAACTGAGTCCAAACCTTAAAAATAAGAAAGAAGAAGAAGATATAGACCTGAAAACAACTCCCCCTAGCCTAAGGGAGTCGAATGCATGAGATGAGGATTAGTTTCCAACAAATGCTAAACAAGAATTTGAAGACTAGAAATATCCACCAACTTGCCTCTAAAAGAGAGGAAACTGATTCATTTGGCCTCTAGAAGACTCAAGTTAATGAATTTTCTAATATTAAACTAATCCTCATCATAATTACATTCATCTTTACCAATTACATCAATAAAAAACCCAACTAGTGAGATAAAACTCAAAAATTCTATGGAAAGCAGAGGAAACTCTAAAACAGAGAATATTTGTCCTATGCGTAGCGCTAAGGAGGAAAAATTAGCCTTTCTTACAGGTCACTTTTGATTGATTTCCCTGTGTCCAAATTGAGCTCATGATAACTCATTGGAAATATTGTCCTATCTACTTTCCATATCTTCTTGTGGTTTCTGATTTGGAGCTGACTAACCCTCCAAAATTGCAATCTCCCAATACTGCCTCTATGGTCAACGCCACCCTGAAAAAGAGGTAGAAACATGATTTTTTGGGTGTTTTTGGCCCTTTTCCATGAACAATTTTGCTCCAAATGCTTAGAAAAGGTACAGGGGGCATGTTCTCATCATTATGAACCCACTGATGTCTTCCTTTTGTCCATTGGATGCCCCACCTCTGTTTTTCCAAAATTTCCCAAAAACTAAAAAATATCCAAAAAATTGAAAAATTACTCAAAATTTTTGGAATAAGCCACAATTACATGTCAAGTTGAGCTAAGGAGGCATCAGAAAGTATCTTTATTTTGTCACCTCCCTTCTTAGCCTTCCAGATATTCTTCAATTTATCTTTCATCTATTTGACCTTGATATTACAAATTTTGTTCTGAGTCTAATAATGATGGGCCATGTGCCTGAGCATATGATTGTCTTTGTTGGCCTTCTTTAGAAACTCCTAAAAGTGAATTTTGACTCTCTCAAGACACACTTATCTGTCATCTTCAATCTCCTTTGCCAACTGTTGGTAAAAACTCAAACTTTGGGCTTCTTTCTTTTCCTTCTCTAATGCTCTTTTGAGGCCACTTGTCTTTGGCCTTTTCCTGATGTTTTCAACCTCCTCAGGATCTTCCATAGCTGCTTGATAAATCCTGTTTTGCCTCCTCTCCTACAACAACTTCATCTCTAAAATAGTTTTCTTGTCTGTCAACTATTTATTCTCCTGCTCTAGGCAAGAGATGATGAATTTCGCCCTCTCAAGATTGGTTTGCAGCTCTTTGATCTGTGCCCCATTTTCTTTGATTGCAATGTTTGATGTGGTAGTGTCATCAAACTTTCCAAGGTATACTAGCTCAAAATCAGCCTCCACCTCATGAGCATCTTCATGCTCTTGATCTGTTTCTCCATGGCTAACCTCTATGTCTTTCTCTTTTCCCTTCAGCACCTGGTGTACCTGATTTGTTGATGAAGAAGGCAAAGCCCCTTCCACATCATGTGGAGAAAAAATTTTCCTCTTTGCTGATGAAGAAGGCAATGCCCATTCCACACCATGTGGAGCAAGAACTTTCCTTTCTACTGCAAACAATTTTCTAAGCCCTCTTTAATATGCCACACTGCATTCTTTGACTAGCTTGGGTGATTTGACTTTATGCTTCTTTGTCTTTGTAGCTGCAGGGCTAGTATATGTTTCTCTTCTCTCTTGTGGCATTGGTGGAGGAATTTGGGGATGTGTGAATATGTCATTGGAAATGAAGGTATCCAAGAAATGTTGAGCAAATTTAGATGATGAAGCACAATGAGTTTGAAGAGGGAATGATGATAGAGGTTTTTCATCTGCTAATGATAATAATTATTTGCCACCAAGTATGCCATCTTCTCAATGTTATAAATCAAGAAATATGGGATGTTCAGCATCCTCACCCTAGTGAAATGCATGAGAAGCCTGATATGATATGTGTACAATCTAGAGAATCTGCCCTCACAAGTGAAGTATATCATGATAATCTTCATCATCAGTGCATACTTGCTGAGGAGGAAACTGAAAGGGAGAAACTTTCTCTTTTCATTCTTGTACATGGCCTTGATGTAAGACTCAAAATAGTGATCATCCAGGTCCTATGATTTGTACCATCTCTCCCCTACATTTTAAATCCCTGTAGCATCAACAATAATAGAAGTGGAAATAGAAAAAGTTACACCTCCAAGAGTTACCCTGTTATTGTTGAGTCTCAAAAGTGTTTTCCATATTCATCCATATTTCCATTATGTCATAACCATTCAACTCTTATTCCATAGCCATCTGACCTAAAAACCTACATCCAGTAACCATTTTCATAAATATATGGGTTAAGATCCTTGTTTTCCAAAGTTATTTATTTTATGTATTTAAAGTGAATTTATGATTAGAAACTAGAAAATTAACATAGTTTCATATATCTATATATGTGTTATGAGTTTTGTGATATGTGTAGGTCAAAAGAAAGCTTCTAAAAGACCTTTATGTGGCCTCCCAAAACCAAATTCGAATTTGAATGGAGAAGATCATGGGATCATGAGGACATGTGTATCATTTCCTTGTTGTATTGAAACTCTAAGAGGATATGTGTCTCATTTCTTAGTTGTGTTGAAACTCTATAAATACATGTGTCTTATCATTTCCTATTTTGATTGCAACTCTAGAGATGGAGGGAGAGATTCATGGAATCCCATTAATGAGATAACTTCTCATATTTTGTATAAATAGGCGAAGCTTTCTCCTATCATGGGTAGTGAAAAAATAGGAAAAGAAGAGAAAGGATTAGAGAGTGTTTTGTAACAAAGCTTAAGATGGAATGAGATGTAGATTTATGAGTTTATCAATAAATAATTTTAGTTCTTTGATGTTGTTTTGATCACATCTTCAAGGAGTTAAGGATTACACCAAATTGGTAGCAGAGGCCCCCTGCTATTCAAGGATGTTTTACATGTTTTCTAGATAAGTCATTTTCAATTCTGTTTTGTCATATTTCCTTACTTAGATTGCTTTATGAAATCATAGGTTTTAGCATTATGTTTCATGTCATTTTCTTAGATAAAGGATCCTCATGCTATTGCAGTTAGTCTCTTTCTCAAACTCTTCCAATACATCTCTATTAAATGAATGAGATTCAATTGTGATATTTTGAGTTATCAGCATTTCATTTTCTGTTATTTAGTTAAAAAGAAGATCCTCATTATACTGTAGTTAAGTCTCTTTCAAAAGCTTTTCCAATAAATCTCTAATTCACAAATGAGACTAAGTTGTAATATTGTGAGTTATTGATTGTTTTGGTTCATAGAAAATCCTTATCACATTATGATTAATCTCTTTAAAAAAGCTCTTCCAATAAACCTCTAACTCATGAATGAGATTTAGCTGTAATGTTACAAGTTGTTTCAGCATTTCTTTTATGTTTTAAAAGATCCTCATTGCATTAGAATTAATCTTTTTCACAAGCTCTTCCAACAAATCTCTAACTAAATGAATCAGATTAAGTTGTAGTGTTTTGAGTTACTTTTCATTTTATGAATGTTCATTTAGAAGCTGTAATATCCATGGATTAGAAATTTTTGTTTTCATCATTTTCTAATTAGGAACAGAACTTTCAAATAAACTCTATTTTAATTCATTTATTAACATTTCATTTTCTCCCTTTTGACATAAATCTAACTCCATCTTTTTAGCATAGAGTAGCATACTAAGATTCAAACATAAAAACCCCAAAACATCAATAAAATACTAAAAACAACAAAGTAAGAAAAATGGATACTTAGGTACATATAGTGCATCACACTTCATCAGTTTACTAGTCCTGGTTGATAATTTATGTTAGCAATTTAGGACACTAAATTGACTAGACGTTTTGGTGCCATTGCCGGGGAAGTGTAACTAGGTAGCCTTATTTCTTACATATATATAAAAAAAAAATTAATAATTTCTCAAGTATACTCTTCTCCTGCACTTTGTGTGATCTAGAGGATCAGAAAAAGAATTTTTTTAATCATTTCATTTCATTTTACAATAAACTTTAAAAATTACAAAAAAAATTAATTTCAATAATTGTTTTGTTTAATGAAATATATATGTATATTTTTGAATTTTTGAAAATATAATATATAATTTTATTAACAAATCAATTAAAAAAAAAATAATTAATTAAAAAAAAAAAAGACTCATGGAAATAAGACCCACGTATATGCATGAGGCCAGCCTTTGGCTTGGCTTTACGCATATATGCAGTCCTTCAATCCACACAAAGACCCATGCACTGCAATTAAAAAAAAAAGAAAATGAACCTTCTCTTTTCCATATTCGTTTTTCCTCAAACAACAGTTATTAGAAATCATTTTTAAAAATTTGCACACAATAAAGGTATATCACTTGAAGAAACTGTTGATGAAGAGAAGATTTCAAATTTTTGATGAGGAGAAAATTACAAATTGCTGATGAAGATAAGATTACAAATTCAATTGCAGGGACAGACAATGGAAGTGTATCATATGAATAAATTGCTGATGAAGAGAAGATTTCATACTGTTGATGAAGAGAAGAATGTAGATTCCATTGCAAGTAATTGGAGTGAAGGAGATCGATCTGAACTTATCTGTGAGATACAAGCCATTACACTTCAAAACTTGCAAATAAAAGAAAATCAAACCACAAGTAATTGCCAGAAAACGAAATGCGTAGTTGTCAAAAACACCTGATTTTAAAATAATTTTCTGAGCAAACCGAGGCGAATTAGAAAAATCTAAAACATGGGTTTTTTCGGGAACGGGGTGAATTAGAGAATATTATGAAAACTTTCTGAAATTCGCAGCCATTTGGGAGAAATTCAGGGTTCTTAGGAGCACTAATTTGCAGTGTGTGTGAGAGAAAAATGTTTTTTATTTATTTATGAAAATAGTCACGGTTTTATAAAATTCAATTTTGAAAAATAATCAAGGATCTAATTTCCTTATTTGAAGGAAAATATGACAGAATTCATGTGTGGTGGCACATGATGAGTGACAAATGGATTATTTGAGGCAAACACATTATCACATGTGCATCAAATGCAAGTTGTATAAATTGAGAAGGACTCTGCCTTCATCTCCTTCATAGTTAGGAATTTGACTTTAGAAATTTCAAGCTTTTTATTTTTATCTTGCATGAAAGAGGCATTGGCATGAATTTGTTCCAAAAATATTCATAAGGACAATTATATCATCCATGCTTTATTTCATTAAAAAAAAAAAACTTCAAAAAAAAAAAAAACCTTCTTAATAATGGTTTGCAGGACAATTGGAAGATTATTTAGATGATTTCTAAACATTTGGCATTAATATTGTTGATGTGTATTTTTCTATAAAGTTTTAACTTGCAGAACACAACAAATCTTTGTGATACCAATTGTTTTACTAAGCACAGTGCATGAAGTCATCCGACAATAGGGAGTTGATTATTTTTCATGGTTATTCTTTAAAAATGGATTGTTATCGATATCATGAATTAGACCGAATATAGAACTTTTTGATTTACCTTAATCTGTTTCATTTGACATTTAATTTTTGCGTAAGAATCAGAAAGAAATTAGCTACTTTTTGAACACACTTATGTTCTTTATGTCAAGTTTTTTTGCAAATTTGGGATGATCGAATGATCATTAAAAAAAACTAATTGTGCACACGATTGGTTTTTAAAGGACCGATTTCATGAGAAACATAAGAACAAGTCCATGTTCATATCCATCAAGACCATTACTTTTCCTCCCTTTTTGAATTGTAAATCCAACCAAGAAATTCAAAGCAAACCACCATTATTTTCCCAGCAAGAGTTAATTGTTCATTTTCCTTCATTCACATATACTTTCCATTACTTTTTATCTACTCCACAAATAAAAGCAAGAAGTTCACCTACATGCTTATTTCCCATTGTCATTTTCCATTTTTCATTGTCCATTTCCATTTTCCTTTTCCTATCATTTTCATTTTGCAAATAAACCTTGCTTCAATGCAAATTATTGAATCCATAGTCCTTCAAAAATTATTCTTTCATGCTCGCGTTAGATGATGGAGAATTCCTTAAGACCTTCCTTCTGACAAGTCTTGGCCGATCGACATCAGCGCATTATCTAGGTCCAAGACTAGAGTCCTTAATAGTACCTTGAGGCTTGTATACATTAATGACAAGTTCTTTCGCTGATAATCATGGGAATACATCAATATCCCTTGATCGTTAGATCTTACAAGTAGCTCGACATCAGCCCATCTATTCGCACTTTGCAAGATGTACTTAGGTACCTTGGCACTCATTGAAATTAATGGTGAGTTTTCCGCGCATTGGTTAACGAAATTCATTAATGGTCGGTAATCCAATGACTTCTCTTCATGCTCGACATCAACACATTAATTTGCATGACTAGAATTGTACCATCATATTTTGTAACAATTGAAGACTACATCATTTCAGCAGTTTACAACAGGAATCAATTTGTATCAGCATCAATAAAGATCCCAATCTTGCCATCAGCACAAATAGAACAAAGAAGCAGATCAAATTGATTTGTTTACATAGTTCCTGATCCAACAACATCAACAGCCACACTCTTCAGTATACACAACTCATCCACATTTAAGGTAAGTGAAGGTATGTGGTTTTTTAATTTTTAGTCATATAATTCATTAGAATGCTAAAATTGTAACTTTGGAAAAATTCCTCACTCTTATTTTTACATTGTCATATCTTTAGTTGGGGGGAAGGGACATCATTTCATATCCACATGTCATACACTATCACACATTTTCATTTCATTTCCACCCACATATAATTCCCAACCAACTATTGTTGCAACATGATCCAAAATATTATATGCCTTGCAAATGATCAATTCATTGATGGAGTATTTGATTCTAAATGTTTTCATGAACTTCGATGCAACAAAGAAAATAAAGCATTGTTACACAAGAACCATTGCTCAAAAAAATCAGTTGTCACACAAGAACCAACCATATAAAAAAAAATGTTGCAATTAAATGTATTATACTTTGCCAAAAGAAAATATTATAAAGCAAAGTTTGGAACGAATCTATATGAGTCAAAACTCATAAAAGATCAACTCATGGACAAATGAATCATTGCAATAGTTGCATGAGGACATACAACAACTTCAGTTGGGGGGTATGTTGAGTCTCAAAAGTGTTTCCATATTCATACATATTTCCATTATGTCATAACCATTCAACTCTTATTCCATAGCCATATGACCTAAAACCCTACATCAAGTAACCATTTTCATAAATATATGGGTTAAGATCCTTGTTTTCCAAAGTTATTTATTTTATGTATTTGAAGTGAATTTATGATTAGAAACTAGAAAATTAACATAGTTTCATATATCTATATATGTGTTATGAGTTTTGTGACATGTGTAGGTCAAAAGGAAGCTTCTAAAAGACCTTTATGTGGCCTCCCAAAACCAAATTCGAATTTGAGTGGAGAAGATCATGAGATCATGAGGACATGTGTCTCATTTCCTTGTTGTATTGAAACTCTAAGAGGATATGTGTCTTATTTCTTATTTGTGTTGAAATTCTAGAAAGACATGTGTCTTATCATTTCCGATTTTGATTGTAATTCTAGAGATGGAGGGAGAGATTCATGGAATCCCATTAATGAGATAACTTCTCATATTTTGTATAAATAGGAGAAGCTTTCTCCTATCATGGGTAGTGAAAAAATAGGAAAAGAAGAGAAAGAATTAGAGAGTGTTTTGTAACAAAGCTTAAGATGGAATGGGATGTAGATTTATGAGTTTATCAATAAAGAAGTTTTGTTTTTTGATGTTGTTTTGATCACATCTTCAAGGAGTTAAGGAATACACCAAATTGGTAGCAGAGGGCCCCTGCTATTCAAGGAGGTTTTACATTTTTTCTAGATAAGTCATTTTCAATTCTGTTTGTCATATTTCCTTACTTAGATTGCTTTATGAAATCATAGCTTTTAGCATTATGTTTCATGTCATTTGCTTAGATAAAGGATCCTCATGATATTGCAGTTAGTCTCTTTCTCAAGCTCTTCCAATACATCTCTATTAAATGAATGGGATTCAATTGTGATATTTTGAGTTATTAGCATTTCATTTTCTATTATTTAGTTAAAAAGAAGATCCTCATTATACTGTAGTTAAGTCTCTTTCAAAAGCTTTTCCAATAAATCTCTAATTCACGAATGAGACTAAGTTGTAATATTGTAATTTATTGATTGTTTTGCTTCATAGAAGATCCTTATCACATTATGATTAATCTCTTTCAAAAATATCTTTCAATAAACCTCTAACTCATGAATGAGATTTAGTTGTAATGTTATAAGTTGTTTCAACATTTCTTTTATGTTTTAAGAGATCTTCATTGCATTAGAATTAATCTTTTTCACAAGCTCTTCCAACAAATCTCTAATTAAATGAATCAGATTAAGTTGTAGTGTTTTGAGTTACTTTTCATTTCATGAATGTTCATTTAGAAGCTGTAATATCCATGGATTAGAAATTTTTGTTTTCATCATTTTATAATTAGGAACAAAACTTGCAAATAAACTCTGTTTTAATTCATTTATTAACATTTCATTTTCTCCCTTTTGACATAAATCTAACTTAATATTTTTAGCATAGAGTAGCATACTAAGATTCAAACATAAAAACCCCAAAACATCAATAAAATACTAAAAAAAATTAAGTAAGAAAAATGGATACTTAGGCACATATAGTGCATCACACTTCATCAGTTTACTAGCCCTAGTTGATAATTTATTTTAGCAATTTATGACACTAAATTGACTAGACAGTTATCATGGAGGTTCAGTAAGCTTAGTCAGCTTAGGGTGATGCTGAAATATTTCCACCTTTTCACAATAATCATAGCACTCGACATATCTAAAACAAGACACAGCTAAAGGTGAAGCCTCTAGCTCTGTAAGGTTTGTTGGCTCTAGTCTAATGATTCTGCCTCCCTTTTGTGGCCTTCTTTGCTATACCGTATCATTTTCCTCAAATTCATAATCAATGTGTTACTCCTCTCTATAATATTTGTCCTCTCTCTTTGTGTTTGTTTTATTTTGAACTTTGGAAACCCTAGGGAAGAGGAAAGAAAAGGAGAATGAGTGAGGGAGTGAAGGGAATGGGAGTAGGGAAGGAAATGATGAAATGAGAGCTTCAAGGAATAAGGATAGTGTCACAAAAATTTAGGGAGATGGAGAAAAGGGTTAAGAAACTTTGTGAAGTGATGGGAAGTGAAAATATGAAGGGAGATGAGAATGAGAATTTAATTACAGGTCAGAGGTATGGGGGAAATCTAGGAAAAATACTGAAATTCTTAGAAATTGGGATTTTAATGGAAAAGAGTAAAGGGATTTAGGGAGGGGTAGTTTTAGTGGTTTTTAGAAGAATGGATTGATGGGGTGGGGTCTAGA